>RJWH01002315.1:97407-245613 GCA_004363575.1 Solenodon paradoxus
GTTTATTTTGGTCCCCCTTTCCCCCCCACCTCCCCTCACCCCTCCCTTTGGGCTTTACATGGTCCACACCCCAGCTGTCTCAGCCCCATGAGCCATAAAGGCGTGACCTAGTTCTTTCCCATTTGTAAGTTCTGCTTAACACGTATCTGTCATAGTCAGGGTTAAATTACACACCTTTGCTGTTTAGTTCACCTTACATCTTTAATATATAAAGTGTCTGACATTTCAGATTGTACTTTAAGTTTTTGTTAACCAGAATCTTTCTTCCAACATAGGATTGTATAGTCTTTGTTTTCATGGGAGAAAAAAAGGGGATTTTGAGCTCTCCGAAGGCAAAAATAATACATTAAATTATCCTTTGTAGCTCTAGCAAGAGTAGCTCATGAGCACAGGCACTTAATATTTGATGATGATACAGATGATGAAGATGAGATTGAAGACATAGAAACTGAAGGTAGCTGGGGGTCAAATGGATATGGATGTTGGGACATGTTGATTTGGCTACTGGATATGATGGATCTTCCAGGAAGCACTAAGCTAGGCAACAGCCCAGAGGATAGGGAGGAGGGGACAGTGAGGCCTCCGTTGCCTGAAATAGCTCTTGGTAACCTGAGGAACTGGAGGCAGGGGTTGAGCTGGGGTCACGTGCCTGGGTCTGATATGGGAGTGGAGGTGAACCAGGGAGGTTGCCAACGGGTTCTCTGGGCAGCTGGAGGGAGGAGGAAGGGCTAGAGAGTTATTTTTAATATTATTCGGAGCACAGAAAGAGGATTTTCCAGTAGGGAAAAAGGGGATATGATGTAGGTAACACAGATACTTCCAGGACTAAGAAAGATGCACAGGATGAAGAAGGAGAAGGCTGGAGTGGTGGCAAAGCCTTCTTACAGAGACAATCTTTCTGAATTCGACAACTGAATTATTATTTGGTTACTCTAGGTGATGCCTACCTGTCTTTAAACCTCAGTTTTCATTCTTCTAAGAAATGTTTAAGAAAGAAATACTGTTCACAATAGCACCAAAAAATATCAACTACCTGGGGGGGAAAATAACAGAAGCGAAAGACCTCTACAATGAAAACTACAAGACTTTAACAAAAGAAAGAGAAGAAGACAAGAAGAGATGGAAGAATATTCCATGCTCATGGATTGGAAGAATTAACTTCATTGAAATGGCCATCATACCCAAAGCAATATTTAATTTAATGCAATTTCCATCAAAAATCCAAGGAAATTTTTCAAGGAAATCGAGCAGAGGAATAACATATCCTGATCTCTGACTATACTACAAAGTGATAACCATCAAAACAGTGTGGTATTGGAACAAAAACAGACACACAGAGCAGTGGAATAAAAATGAGATCTCAGAAATAAAGCCACGCTTTTATGGACAGTTAATCTTTGACAAAGAAACCAAGAACATACAATGGAGGAAGGAAACTCTACTCAACAAATGCTGTTGGGAAAATTGAACAAACACCTGCAAAAAAAAAAAAAAAAGCTAGATTACTCGTTAGCGTCATAAACAAAAGTTAATTCAAAATGGATTAAAGACCTGGAGGAACCAAAACCATAAAAATACCTAGAAGAAAATGTGATAAAAAGGTCCACAAACTCAACTTCAAAGAGGTCTTTGGGGAATGACCACCTATGGCAAAAGAAACCAAAGTAAAACTAAATAATTGAGACTACATCAAACTAAAAATTTCTGCGTAGTTAAATAAACCACCATTAAACAAAAAGCTTAATCTCCAAAATCTAGAATGAACTCATTCACCTCAACAATAAAAAATCAGAGGAAATTACCAATAAAATGACCGACAAAAGATGAATGGATAAAGATGTGGTATATACACACAATGGAATACTACACAGCCATTAGAACAGATTAAATCCTGTCATTTGAATCAACATAGATGGAATTAGAGGAAATTATGCTAAATGAAATAAGCCAAAAGAAGAAAGATAGATACCAGATGATCTCATTCATAGGTGGAATGTGAATATAAAAAAAAAAAAAAAAGGAAACAGATGAAACAAAATCAACTCTTGGACATTTGCAATAGAACTGAGGTTACCAATAAGGAACGGGATGGTGGGCGGGTGGCGGGGAAGACAAGTGGTGGCGGAGTCCACTGGACAGTGGCAACAAACACTTGGTGATTTGGTGAAGGGCAGGATGTGTTGGCATATATCTTAGGAATAGGGAAACTGTACATATGGGAAACCTACATATGTGCATTAATTTTAATGTGTAATAAAAGTTACTGCAATAAATTTTTTTAATGGGCAGAAGACATGAATAGACCCCTATGAAAAGAAGACAGATGGCCTAAAGATCATAAAACAATGTTCTACATCACTCATCATCAGAGAAATGCCAATAAAAACCACAATGTGATAGCACCTCACACCAGTGAGAATGGCCTCTCTCAAAATAACTAGAAACAAGTATTGGAGGGGGTGTGGGAAAAAGTAATCTTTCTACACTGTTGGTGGGAATGTAAATTAGTGTACCCTCTCTGGGAAACAGTATGGAGATTCCTCAGAATAATAAACGTGGGTCTATAATTTGATTCAGCAAACCCACTGCTAGACATATACCCAGAGAATGCAAAAATCTCTAATCAGAAAATTATATCTGCACCCCTATGTGCATAGCAGCACAGTTCACAATAGCTAGACATGGAAACAACCTCAATGCCCATCAATAAGTGACTGGATAAAGACGCCATGGTGTATATACTCAATGGATATATATATATATATATATATATGTATGTATGTATGTATATACACACACACGCATATATATATATGTATATATACTCTATAGCTACTAAAAAAGACAAAATTGGGCCCATTGCAATAATCTGGATGGAACTAGAGTGGAACATGCTAAGCAAATTAAGTTAGAAAGTAAAAGAGAAATACGGAATGGTTTCATTCATATGTGGACTATAATGAAAAGAAACAAATGAGTAGACAAACTCCAACAAAGTTGCCAGGACACAAGATAGTGGCTATGGGACAAGGGGGTGTCAAGGACTCTCATGAGGATGTGGTGTTAGTACCTATAGACTAAGATGTAGTTTCAGTTTCCTAAAATGAATACAGCATTGTAAACAAAAGAAATGATTAAATTAATATTAAAAATGTTGAGGACTCACAATTATGTACAGTCCTATATTAAAAGTATCTATTTTTATAGAGCTTATAATTTAGCAGAAGAATATACATGTGTACACATGAAACAACTGGAGAATACAGAATACATGCTACGGCATTATGTGTTCAGAGTCATGTTAAAGAATGAATTCAGTCAAAAGGGTCTTCCTGAAGGAGGTATGTTGAAGGAAATTTTTGATGTAGAGTAACAGAGAAATGGCAGGAAATTGATTGTTTCAAGGCCAGGGAATGAACTAGGAAAAGTTAAAATGGCAGTAATTAGCTAATCTAATTAGTAGGGGACTACAAGCAAATTGACTTGGCAGGCCCATTGTACCTTGGGAATTCTGCAGCAGTTAAGTCCGTTAAGGCAGAATGTTAATGAGGTCACAGTTATGTATCCTGGTTAATATCTGCCTTTTTACCCACCCTGATCTTTACTCTCACTCTAAAACAGCTGTCTCACATGCATAAGCCCTTAGTCAGAAAGCGTGGGATTGGACAAGAGCATGGGGTTGGAGAAAGCAAATCTGTCTCTCAAGGTCATATGTATTCTGAGAGTGGCTCAGATGATCATCTTTGAACAAGAAGAAGATTCTATGACCTGGTGGTGGGGGCGGGGTGGAAGTAAGCACTTTATGGAGTGCTGAAGGAAAGAAAAAATGTTAGGAGAGAAAAAGTAGTGAGGGCACATCTTTGTAGCTCAGATGACTGAGGTGGCTAAGGCACAGAATGCATAAAACCCAAGAACATGAGTTAGAGACCCAGGGCTGAGGGTAAACAAACAAAAACAAAGACATTCCCCAACTTGGGGCTTCATGCTCCCCTAGGTAGAAGAAAGGAGACAAAGGAAAAATGACAAAGCACTCATAGATGGTATTTATTTATTGAGCTAGTAATACTAAGTGCTTTGGAGGTAGAACCGTTTTCAAAAATGGACTTGGGGAACAGGCCATCATGGCATTCTCTACACCGCCCACCAGCAGAAGGTGCTGCAAAAACCAGTACTCTGCTTGTTTGATGAGAGCTCGGTTTGACAAACGTAAGATGACAAAGGCGGTAGAGGCCACTCAGCTGCTGAGGGAGGCAGAGGAAGAATTCTGGCGCAATCAGCACCCTCAGTCATACAGCTTCCCTGACTCTCTTGGGGGGACTTCCTATGAGAGAAAGGAGTGTTATAAGGTTCCTGGCTGGTGCTTAGATGACTGCCATCCTTCTGAGAAGGCAATGCACCCTGATTACTTTACCGAGAGTGGAAGAAACAGTGAGGGAAATATGGGAACAAGAGGTTAAGCAGCTGTGGGAGGAACCCCACTTAGTGGTTCCAAAACTGAAGCTTTATCTTGGGCTTGAAAGGAAAGGGATTTACCCTCACTGTGGTGGCATATTTTGACCAGGACTCAGGAGTGGCTCATGTAGAGAAAGAGATAGGAAGACACCTCACCAATAATGCTGGCAGGTGAAGTAAGTAACAACATACACACATTTGCCCTAATAAAAATAACAACATGAAAACAGGATGGGGGGGTGGGGAAGGCTTGGTGATTACCTAAACCAGGGTTCTGTCATTAGCACTTAACAATGTGACATTTCTGCATATAAAAAATAAAGATTGGCATGCCCTAGTGGAGTAGTGGTTTGGTTAACTGCCTCTGACACAAAGTGCTCTCCACAAATATCCTAAGGACATGTCCCAAGCCAGGGAGAGCAACCAAGACGTATAACTAAGTAAAATAAAGTGCTTCTTTCCCCTCTCTCTCTTCCTGCCTGCCTGCCTGCCTGTTCTTCACTCCTTCCTGCATTTTTCTTTTAGAAAATAAATAAATAAATAAATAAATAAAATGGGGATTGATAAAATACCTTCCTTGCAAAATGTTAATTGTAAGCTAGAGTTCAAAGGAGGGCTCCTCCTCCTTGAAATCTGGAGCCTCACACCTGTTTCTGGGCACAATGTTTCTCTTCCACATCAATTAGACCTAAGGCAATACAATCTTTAATTTTTAGTTATGTGTTTAATTTTTAAAGAAAAGGTGCAGGCAGGAATGAATGAGAGCAGGCTGGCAACAGGAAGAGAGACGAAAAAGAAGCAGTTCAATTATGTTTTGCTTAGTTGCTCACCTTGGTTGTTGCCCCTAGCCCAAGGTCGGGAACCTGGTGAGCTTATCCACTAGGCCACAAGGGAACCTGGTGAGCTTATCCATTAGGCCTTAACCTTTATTTATTTATTTATTTTTAAAGAAGGAAAGTAGGAAGAAAGAGAGAGGAGGAAGAAACATTTTTATTTTTATTTATTTGTTCATTTTGGTTTTTCCTCACACCAGTTGAGAACCCAGGACTTAACCCGATCTAACTGCCAGTTGTGAACTTAGCGCCTGAGCCACTAGGGTGCACCAATCATCATGTTTTCGCTGGCATCCTCTCACAACTCAGCTAAAGCTTTCCTCCTGAATGTGGGCCACTACTAAAGATTTAGAAAGAAAGTGGTGGTGGAACTTGCACTGTAATGGCATAAATATCTTTATATAAATCACAGGCACAGTTCATCCCCTTTTTTTTTAATGAGGAAGGAAGCAGGCAGGAATGGAGGTAAGTGGGCAGGCAGGCAGAAAGAAAGAGGAGGAAGAATTTCTTTCATTTATTTGTTTATGATGGTTGTTTTCTCCTGCTCTAGTTCATGAACCTGTCAGCGGGGTTTACACGGACAATGCTGAGAATTTCCACAGCTCCAGCACCTAGTTCCTGTCTCTCTAGCTGCTGATTCCCCACCCCCCACACCTGCAACCCTTCCTCTTTCATTCTTTCACTTTTATCAAGAGCAGTTTTTATCTTCTTGTGTCATGGAGCAATATAGTGATACTTCATTGCTTGGCTTCCTGCCCTTGAGGTCTTACCCTTCACCAACTGCACACTTTTCCAGACAAAATGATAAATGATTCTCAGCACAACCCTGTGGCTCAGCAGTTAAGGTGCAGGTCATGTAAAGTCCAAGCACTCTACTTGGAGATCCAGTGCCTAGGGAAGGGAAAAAAATGAAACACTTAAAAAAGAAAAATAAGAAAGCAAAAAGGTATGACCTGGTGGCCTAGCTGATAGTCTGCCACCTTCAGCTGGCATAGCCCACATACATTCCAAGGACCTGGGTTTGAGACCCGGGTCCAGAGGAAACAACCAAGCTGAATAACTAAATGAAAGAAAACGTTTTTTCCTCCTCTCTCTGCCTGTCTGCCTCTGCTTACCTCACTCCTGTCTGCTCTTAAAAAACTGTTTTTCTTTCCTAAAATTAAGTCTTGTTTTTCCCACCTTTACATTTTACTATACATATTAAGAGAATGCCTCAGCTCAGAATTTGTGACATTAATTTCCTTTCTCAAAGATCTAAAGCACAGTACTAGGCACAATGTAGTCCACAAGGATGAATTTATTCTTTTTTTTTTTTTTTTTTGGAGAAGCATTTTATTAATTCATTTTAATTGTTCCCCTGACCCCAGGCCGCGAATTCGGATCCTTGGTCTTTCTTTCTGTGGATTACGCCCAAGGCACATGCTTAACGTCTGAGCCACCAAGGCGTGCTACAAAGATGAACTCTTAACTCTAAGCAAGGCAGAATATGGTCAAGGCTCCAAGAGACGTGTTCAGAAGATCCATAGATAATCTGCTGTTGGCTGACATGCCCAGGAAGATGGCTCTGTACTCCGTGACCACAGACTGACCAAATAGCTTGCCTGGAGACCTTGCTCCACAGTGAACCTCTGCCGCTTCTCTAACACACTAATGTCCTTTTCTTGCCATAAGTGTGAAACTACATCTCCCGACAAGCCGAGTTGTTCGCTTCCTTCCTCCTGTCTCCGTCTCGAGCCATGGCAACGGCGTGACGTGGGGTATTGGGAGCTGCAGGAGCAGCGGTCCCGGCTTCAGTTCTAGCCTACACGGCCGCCGGGGCGGGAGCAGGGCGGGAGCAGCTGCAGCCCCGCGCCGCCCCTGAACTCGGGACCCTGAACCCTCCCGGCGGCCTCTCCCGGCGCTCTTCCTTTGCAGTAAGGCGGGCGTAAGGGTCTCGGAGTCCAGAGGGGACGGGAGGGCTGTACGCATGGCCTCGGCTGGTGCGCGGCGACTCCCGGCTGGGACTCGCGCGACGGCCCAGCGCTGCTGCGGCCTCCCACTCAGCCTCGTTGCCCGCCCAGCCCCGCCCCGGGGCCCTCTGCGACCGCCGCGACCAATGAGGTGAGAGGGAGGTGCTGGCGCCCGCTGGGGGGAGAGGGGGTTGCTCTGGACCCCCAAGTTTCTTGGTGCAGGGTTGCAACCCGGGGATGCTGGAGCCAGGGTGGGCTGGGGAGGGGGCGGGCAGCCACGTCCTGCCCTAGAATGTAATCCAGAGATTTTGGGGAATGCTTTTTTTTTTTTAAATTTTTTATCGTAGTAATTATTCTACACATTAAAATAATTTCCTATGTATAGGTTCCCTATTTCTTACATATATTTCAACACACCATGCCCTCCACCAAATCACCAAGTGTTCTTCCCCATTGTCCAGTGGGCTCCACCACCATTTACCCCCGCCCGCCCCATTCCCTATTGGTCACCTCAGTTCTGTTGCAAATGTTTCGGGGTTGGTTTTGTTTCATCTGTTCCTTTGTTCACATTCCACCTATGAGTGAGGTCATCTGGTATCTATCTTTCTTCTTCTGACTTGTTTCACTTGCATGGGGAGCACTTTTGAAGGTTTTTCCCGAGGGGAAGTCCCGGAGGTGGGCGCCCTAGCATAGTAAGGTCCTGAGTAAAGGTGCTTTCTTGGAGTCCTTGCTTTCAGCTGTAGGGTAGGCTCTCTGTCAGACAACTGGTGCTTCGCACACATCGCTCATTTTCCCATCGCCTCCCTGGGGCCTGTCCTCAGCCGCCCTCGACCTTTCACACTCGTGACTGCCTGGCTAAGGAAGCTGGCGGGCTTCAGCAGGTGTTGGGGTAAATTTTGTCTGAATGCCCTTTCTCTGCGATGAACCCTCTTTTCCTCTTCACCTGGAAATAAGTTAAGGAATACAAAGAATCGTGACGTTGTCCTTCTTTTTCTGGTCTTAGATTTCTGTTTTCCTGCAGCCTCCTCTTGTCCCGGGCTGCCCAGGTTTTGGCGGCCCAATCAGGCTTACCTCCCAGCCGTTCCTTCATGGGCTTTGCAGCTCCTTTCACCAACAAGCGAAAGGCTTACTCCGAGCGTAGGATCATGGGGTGAGCGTCTTTCCCTATCATCTAACTGTCCACACTCCCTTGTCTTCCAAATAACTATCCTTGGCTGGAATGCAAGAGTAGCCATGGTGAGCAAGATTTCATTCCTGGACATCCCTCTTCCAGCTATATTACTGATCCATTATCCTCAGCTGCCAGCCTTCCATCCTTAAATTCTCCCTTCTTGGTTGCTGTGCCATGTATTAAGTGAAACATGATTAGAATTGGACAGTCTTAGACAACAGGGTTATTTATCTGAACTTTAAAAAAAATGTATTGAGTACATGATAGCTAATACTCATGTAGCACTTGCTTCTGCTAGCAGGCTGCTTAGATACGTTACATAAATTTTCTTACTTGATCATCTCATCTGTGAATCAGGTACTATTATTGCCATTGATTTACGTATGAGAAAATAGAGGCACAGGTAATTTACCAAGTGCTACATTGTTGAAAAAAGTGGAGCTGGGATTTGAGTGCTTGGGTAATCACCTGTAAAACTGACAGCCTTTTGTCCCTAGATGGACCCTTAGATCAAAGCAATAAAAATGTAAAAGCACTCTTTAAAGGGCAAAACATCAGTTAACAACATCATGGAAATTTGCACATTTGCCTCTGGGAAGTCATTCCTTCAGGCTTACTTGGGATCTCTAGGTATGGTGAGGGAGGGTGCTCAGGACAAGGAGGAACGTGACACAGCTGGCAGTTCCTTGGCTTCTCTCTCTGATTCCTTTCCCTAGATACTCAATGCAGGAGATGTTCGAGGTGGTGTCCAATGTCCAGGAATATCGGGAATTTGTGCCCTGGTGTAAGAAGTCTTTGGTGATATCCAGTCGCAAAGGTCACCTAAAGGCCCAGTTGGAGGTTGGCTTTCCACCTGTCCTGGAACGTTATACCTCTGCTGTTTCCATGGTCAAACCTCACATGGTCAAGGTGAGGCTGTCTGGGAGGAACTGATCAGCAAGTTTTTATTTTTTAAAAGGAAAGGTGCTGGTAGTAATAAAGACAAGTAGGCAGGGAGAGGAGGAAGAGCATTTATTTAGTCATTCATCTTAGTTGTCACCCACTGTCTGCCCCTTCTTAAACCTGAGTACTTGGGCCTTATGTGGACTATGCCGCCAAAGCTGCAGATTTAATGCCTGAGCCACGAGGGCACACCAGGAAGTAGTGTTCTTTTGTATTTTTACATTTAAGGGCTATTTTAGCCATCTTTGTAATAATTCCATCTCTATGTGTCAAATATTTACCCAATAAAATATTAGAAGGAAAGGAATATAGCTTTCAGTTCCTCCTTATAGCCTCCTATACCTAGTGTGTTACTCCACTGTTATATTTAACTACTCAACTGTCCTCCTATTCTAGGCTGTATGCACTGATGGCAAGCTCTTCAACCACTTAGAGACCATTTGGCGATTCAGCCCGGGTATTCCTGCCTACCCCCGAACTTGCACTGTGGACTTTTCGGTGAGTTAGGTGCCTGTGTAGCGGGGCTACAGTTGTGCATGGGGGCAGAGCTGAGGTACCGTGACAGTTTATTAAGTATAGTTAACACTCAGCATTTCCTAAGTAAATGGTACTTTTCACAGGTCTGAGGTGTATCAAATTTGTAATCTGTGCTCAATCCTAAATTAAGGTTTTTGAGGGAATTTAAGAGCTGGAGAGGATGGGGAAGAAAAGATACTGAAGAATATTGTATTAGCCTAGGGATGATCCAAATGGTCTTGAAGTTTCTGACTGTCTCTTACCCATTCCCAGATTTCCTTTGAATTTCGTTCTCTGCTGCACTCCCAGCTGGCCACCATGTTTTTTGACGAGGTTGTCAAACAGAATGTCGCTGCCTTTGAGCGCCGGGCAGCCACCAAGTTTGGCCCAGAAACGGCCATCCCCCGTGAACTGATGTTCCATGAGGTGCACCAGACTTGAGGGAAAGGACTGTTCCCTAGTATCTTCTCTATACTCTCTCCCCACCTAATTAAATTCTCTTTATTTATGTCATTTGGCTCCTGCTCTAATCTGAGAGAAGAGTCTGTATTCCTAAAATTTCCCCTTCTCAGTTCCCTATACATTTTGCTCTAAGCTGGCTGGAAATAAAGGGGGAAGGAAACAGCAGGGGTGGAAATGAGGTACACGTAGGAAAGGGTTGAGAGCACATCTTGAGAGCTCCCGATGCCTCACACTGAATTATCAAGTCAGTGCAACTGTTTGGGTGCTGTCAAGGTGCCTTAGGTCTGACCAGGGAAAGATAGGAACTTTGAATAAGTGGGGCTTTTCCCTGACTGGGTGGCCAATAACTTTTTGCCTGCCTGAGACGCCTCAGAAAATGTCTTAAGATCTGCCGCAGCTTGAAATCCATGACCTCACTTTAAGAATATTTCCATGCTGCCTGGCTAGTGAAGAGCAAGGGGCCCACCAGTGCCAAAAGGGTGAGGAGAAAAGCACTGACCAGATTTGTGCTCTTGGGATGTACCTTTTCCTTTCACTTGGCCCAAGTTTTTATAAAATTTCAATAAATTGTGACAGCGTACATTTGGCTTTTTCATATTTTATACTGTTTCTTGGGGGAATAATGTAGATATGGCAGAGTAGAAGATGGCCTCCTTCCCTGCGAGAGTGAAGGTGCAAAAAGGCCTCTTGGACATAGTGTCCCTGCTAACTATAGTAGCACATTGTAAAAGCCAGAACCTAGTACCCACTCCCTTGCCTATTTATAGACTTTTTCAGAAGGTCATTTGCAGTGGAATCTCAGGGCCGAATAATCTGGTGTCAGACCTTCCATATAACTGATGGACTTAGGACCACTCTTACTTTGTCCTCCTCTTAAGGGAGCCGGCAAAGGAAAACAGGTATTCCATGAAGTACCAGAGCCCTCTAGTGGCTCAGGTCCTGAGCTAGTGACTCAGGTCCTGAATGAGCACTCCTATTTTATTTGTCCTTGGTACAGTATGTTCCTTTCACCCAGTGGGCTACACTGATTTCCTTGGATTAGTCATATGAGCAGTTCTAAGGGCTGAACTATATAGTCTCTGAGTGTTCTACCTCACAACAAAATTAGGAAGGATGGGGACTAAAGGTCAAGGCTTTCTAACCTTGAGGAAAGAGAGAAATCTCTTTTGGAAATCTCCCAAAGAGCCTATCTTCTGAGTGGATTAAATGAAGGCTGAAACTGCCTGAAGATAAATGCACAAGATAATTTATAACCCATTAAGTCTAGAATCTTGCTAGTCAGATTCTTTATCTCCTAAGAGTCTTCCAGGCTTTATTTAATAGCAGGCTCAAGAATTGTTAATAAAAACATTTATTTTGCATTTTATACAGAACAACCTGAAGTCTGTACCATGACTGACAGTTACCCAGAGGTTTACAGACAGTGTGTCCATTAACAGCGTGGTTCTGGGAACTGGGGATCCACACAAACACAGGCATAAACTGCAAGGGAGGAAGGGGGCACAGCAGGAGTGTATTTCAATCCTTTCTTAAAGAAAAGGCAGCAGAGCATTCTGAGTCATGGAAAACCTGTGCAAATGGGTCTTCTGAACAAACACTGTACTGTGAGCTCTTGAGGATGGGAAGGATAAGGACCTTGATAAATAAAGGGATATTTTCCTGTGGCAGAGGATGAAGAGGGAGGCTTACAATTTTTAATGCCCTCAGTCCCAGGACCTGATAGTCAAAGGAGAAATGTCTAATCATAAATAATTTCCTTTCTTAAAAAGGCTCAGATACCCTGGAACCAGGCCACAAAGACACCATGTACCATGCTGGTCACTGTCAAGTCCCTATTCTATGGCCCATAGCATATTAAAAGAAAGGATGGAGGAGGGTGCCAAAGGGTGGTAGCTTGTGTTCTATGGAAATAAAAAGCTTAGTTCACATTAAGCACCTGATAAAGCCAAATGACTGGGCAAGACCAAAGATCAGATAGTGGTATATACAACCTGCTGAAAAGGACTCAAGTAAGGACCAAGAAAAGAAGGTCCAGAGTATCTTTAGACTGAGGTTGTAGCAGGTATAGAAAAATCTGGAAGGTGAGTATCAGAGTAATGGGGAACAGAACACTCTCAGATCTTAATTATCAGGAGAAAATTTAAAAAAGAGAAATAATAATCAAATGTGAGGTGCCGGTTACAACAAATGCCATGGCTTTTAAAATTACCTGGTAGCATTAAAAAAAAAATGCTAATGCCTGCCCAGCTAATCAGTAGGTCTTGTTGAGAAATATCTGTGTGCATGGGAGAAGGCAATGGGGCTTGGTACAGCTAACAATCCAACATGATTCCTATGTAAACAGGAAGGGCAGAATCCTGGTTTGCTAGCCTACTGAGGGCTGGGCAGAACAGAATACGACTGCAGATTCTGCAATCAGCTTTGACTCAGGGAAAGAGGTGTCAGATTCTCACTCTAAAGATGGTGGGGACGGGGGTGGGCCAAACCTGCCCATACCACATGCATTAGTTCTGATCATCCTACTGAGCAACTCATACCAGGCAAGGGAAAGGAGCTGGTTAAGGAAGAAGGGGTCACTTTTCATCTTTTAAAGTCTTAATTTATATTTTAACTTCAAACTTATTATCAGTGCCTCAGGTACAGTTTAATCTTAAGTTTTTAAAGGCCCCCTGAAATGAAACAAAAGTATATTTTTTTAAGCTCCCTCACTTTCTAAGTAGTCTCTCCCAGTCTCCAATTTACCCTGACTTAGAGTCCACAAACTTCATTAGACCGTCTGTGCTCATGGACTTGGGCCTCTCTAGAGGGAAGCCGAGGGCTCGGCTCCAGATGAGCTGTGCTAGTACACCCAGTGCCCGTGACACCCCAAATAGGACTGTGTAGTAATTCATCTCCGTCATGCCATAGTACTGTAAAGTGAAAGAGAAAAAAATCTGTGTTAAAGGTCAGCGGCAGTGGCATGTAGAAGTCCAGGGCACGAGAAATCTTAACATAGCCTTAAACAGAAAGATGCTAGATCTGGAATTCTGAAAAAAACATCTCTTTACTCTGCCCACACCTCCCTTTGAAACAGGCAGATTTATCAAAAGGGCTCTGTAGGAAGAGGGGTAAGAGTGCTTGCTCTGACTAAGGAACTAACTGATTTTGTACGAGGAAGCAAGCAGTAGGGTTTGGTAAAAAGTAAAGAGAAAGCAGGAGAGAGCAGACTTACCTGGAGAAGCACCCCACTATGGGCATCGACGTTAGGCCAAGGGTTCTTAGCCTTGCCCTGCTCCAAGAGGACACTGGGCACAATCTTGTATAGCTGAGCAACCAGCTTAAACATGGGGTCCTGAGGCAGATGCTTCAGAGCAAACTCTCGTTGACAGGTGTACCGTGGGTCAGTCTTCCTCAGTACTGCATGGCCATAGCCTGGGACAACCTGCGAAGAGTGAGTTGTATCCTCAGATAGACATTCTTATCTTTTTCGAATTTTTCAGGGTAGGCAGATAGAGAGACTGCTTTTCATTCTTTTCTCCCTAATTCTTCCAAATTGCAGATCTTGGGTTCTGGCTTCTTTCCTAGTTGCTAAGCATCTAAGCATCTCTGCTTACCCGTCCTGAGTTGAGTGTGTTCCAGATGTAGTCTCGTAACTTCTCATCGGACACATCTTTGCCAACTTCCTTCTGTAGTTGTGTCAGCCAAACAAGCACTTCCTATGGGTAAAGTTTGGGGAATGAAAGTGTCAATACATATGCCGGGAGAGAATATCAAGATCAGAAATAAAGCATGGGGAAATAGAAAAATATGGAAGAGGCAAAGAAAAAAGAAGTCTTACCTGATTTGCCAGTCCATGTAGGGGTCCTGCCAGTCCGTTCATGGAGGCTGCAAAGGACAGGTAGGGGTCTGAAAGGGCACTGCCCACCAAGTGGCTGGTATGGGCACTTACATTGCCACCCTCATGGTCACTGTAATAAAGGAGTAAAGAAGAATCAAGGCTGAGAAAAAGGAGGGAAAAAAGGGGGCAAATTATGGGCTCACGCCAGTCTATATAGCCAGTCAATTATACATAAGCAATTTTTTTAAACTTTATTTTGTTGAAGGTACATTGCACCATAACATTATATAGGTTTAAGGTATGCATCATATACCTAAGCTCTTTCAAGAGATGCTCAAATCTCATTACCAGCCTTTGTTCACTAACAGAAGAGAGATGGGTTTACAGATTGATGATGCCTGTGTATCAAGTGCCCGGGCTCCACTCCTTTTAAAAGTAATGGCCACAAGAGGGAGCTCTTGGAAAGCTAAAAGACTACCTAAGGTGTACAATTAGTACCCTTTCCCAGCTACAAACACTACCTTGTTCTTAGTGTGGTTATGGTAATTTTCTAGGCACTCCCCCCCCCCCCCCCCCGCCCCGGGCCTTTTTCTTTACTAGACCTCTTTCTTGCCTTGTATCATCTCTTAAGATGTGTTTCTATCTCCTTGCTATCTACCACCTTCCTGCTACTGGAAAGATAAAAATGTTTAGGGTTTTTTCTTAACATTTCCTACCAATTGAGGACCAGGCTGTGGTTGTTGGATCTAGCTCACCTGTGAATGGTGAGGTACAAGCGCATGAGCTCAGTGAACTGAACATCAGTATAGCCTAACATGTTGGTGAAATTGTGAGACCAATCCAACTTCGAGTCAATGGCCCCAATACTGCTGCCCTCCCGGTACAGATTCCTGTAGATCTTTGCAGCAACACAAGGCAGTTTTGCAATCAGATCCATACAGTCTTCGTATATCAACTGATGAGAAAATGGGGAAAAACAAGAAAAAGAATTATCAGCAAAGAAGAATTACAAAGGGATGCTGTTGGGTTATTTGGGTTGATGGTTAAATGATGGGTGATTTTGTAACATTTTAACTGAACAAGTATTATGACCCAAACACTGCACTAAGTGATTTACACATACTATCTCATGCACATTAAAAACACTATTGCCAGTTTTTACCCTCCTACAAAGTATATGACTCCCATTTTACAGAGGAGGAAACTGAGGCTGTAAGTATTCAGTTAAATGCCAAAGTCAGATTTTTTTTTAACTTCTGGTCCTGCATCTTGAACCTAGGTCCACAGGTTTTACATGACTTGCTGTAGCCACATGAGACACAGGGGTGAAACCCCAAAGTCAGATTTTGAATCCTTGTATGTTTATCATGATCTTTTCTGCAACGTGACTGCACTCAATGTGCTAAGATGCTACGTTTTAATAATTCTATGTTCCATCTTTCAAAGAAAATGTACCACATATGCCAACAATGGCATTCAATTTTGTTAGTTAAAAGCAAAGACTCTGTTTTAAGTACTTCCTATATAAAAGGTACTATGCTATTTCTTATATACTTTTTTTTTAACAAAAATCCTGTAATGAAGTAACACAGCCCTCTTTCAAAATAAGGAAACTGGGACTAAGGCCATCATTCAGCGAATCAGCATATTTAGCTTAAACAATTAACTCACAGCCACTCGTTTCAATCATTCAACTTATTTTGACTAACCAAAACAGACTGAAAAAAACAAACAAACATGGACCTAATCCCCATTCTCTTCCCTTCAGGCAACATATCAACCTTGCTATTAGAGTCCAAAAAATTATTTTAATCATTTTACTTTTGTTATTTCTCTGTATTTCAGTTATAAGTGAGAGCTTCATTTAATTTATACCCTTACTCCCTCCACTCATCTCTCAAATTATTCTGAGCTAATTCTGGACAGCTACATTTCAACTTGTAAATATTTAAGCTCATAGCTCTAGAATAAAAGGTCCTATATAAGCAAAAGCCCATTATCAATAAATCAGTATCCCACATGAAAAAAGGTAACATATCCTCAGTATCAATTCAGTATTCAAATTTCCCTGATTATAAAGCTCTATCTCATTTGTGTGATTCATGACTTAAAATAGCCCATAATGCAACCATCTGATATTTCTCTGAGCTCGCTATCTCTCTGGAGGTGATTGACCTAACTACTGCTCCAAGAGGGCAAACCTCTCTTTTTTAAAAAGGAGAGGTCCAGGCAGGAATGAAGGCAAGTAGTCAGGCAGGCAGGTAGAGCGGAGAAGTAGCATTTATTTAGTTGCTCACCTTGGTTGTTCTTCAAGGCCCTGGGAGGAAAACCTGAGTCCTCAGGAGGTATATGACCTTGCACCAGCAGCAGTAGACTTTTAACCAATTTTAAGTTCCCTCTTCTCTCATTTGTTTACTTGGCAATTTATTTGTGAAAATTCGATCATTTCCCACAGGTTAGATTTGCAGGTTATATACCCATGATGTCATTTAACATGTTCCCCTGTCTACTGTATTTCTATACATAGATCTATAGACCTGAGTCGATTATTTGATAATGTGTCCATTTATTAAGAGAAACATATATCTGGTTGCTCTTTTTGCGATGTCTTCATAGCTTGCTCAACTTTGGTGTCTCAATTTTATCTTCTGAAAGGAATTAAATTTCCTTTAGGGACAGGGTTATAGTGTTTTTTGTTTGTTTGTTTTTGTTCTTTAAAGGAAAGTCACAGACAGGAATGTAGGCGAATAGGCAGACAGGCAGGCAGAAAGAGAGAAGGAAGATCTTTATTTTATTTAGTTCATTTTAGATGTTTTCTCTGGTCCTGTGTCTTGAACCAGGGAACTTGAGATGTATGTGAACTGTGCCTGGTATACTAAGGCACTAGGTCTTTAGAGCTCACCACCAGTTGTTTTCATTAACTTAAAAAAATATGGCATGCCCTGGTGGAGTACTGGGTAAATCAACTGCCTCTATCCAAGAGCATAGCTCACATACCTCCCAAGGACCCGGATTTGTGACCCAGGGCCAGAGGGAACAGCCAAACTGAACAACTAAATAAAATACAGTGCTTCTTCCTCCACTCTCTTCTTGCCTGCCTGCCTGCATGTTTCCTTTAAAAAAAAAAAAATCCAGTAATAGGTACACAGAACACAAAGAGTAAATACTTGCTGATTGACAGTACTATCTTATCAAGCTAACTGACTAAATGCTCCTGTCAGAAGTTGTGAGGTTTTACTAGTTCTGGTGGAATAAAGCAAAATCCATACATATAACTAACCTGACTTAATCCCTATGAAGTCATCCATTACCTAAGTACTCAGTGAATTCTGTCAGTGCCACCAGAATTCAATGAGAATATTGCCAAGATTAAAAAACTACTTGAAACAAGACTTAGCTAACACTCAAAAATTCTCAGTTACTCACATAATAATGATACTATTAATTCTACCTCCTTGAAGACTTATATCCCCTGAGGAAGTAGGTTACTTCCAGAACTCTGCATCAAGGTATATACAGTTCTAAAGAATATGGATTCATTAGCAGACTATCAAGAACAGAATCCTGGGCTAGGAAAATTGATATTTATAGAATACATTTCAAATAATTTTCAAAATCATATAGAAAGTATGAATGACCACATGATGAAGAAATTGAAAAAAGAGACTTTTGATTTCTACAAACTGAGGATGAATTACATAGTCAAAACTGTAAGAGTGGTCACAACAGAATACTTCACAAATGTTACTGTATTCAACAACATTTTAAGGTTTTTTCACAGTGAAATAGATGGCTGCATCATAGTTATCTCCCAGTTCTAAGTTAAAGTCAACCAGAAAGGGACTTAACTCTTTCAACTCAAAAGACCACAATATTTATCTAAAGTCATATAAATGGTATGGAAGAAATATTATAGGCAAAAAGATCATCATCTTGAGGAACATAAAAAAATTATTAACTGATGATTCTAGTGAAGACTCAGATCACATGTAAACTCTTTAACATAAATCTTAAACAAAAATAACCAGCTGAATGCTGTCATGTAATTCTACTTAAATAGTCCATGGTCAAGTTAACCAAGACAGAGAATTGAACTAAAATAGTATGTTCTACCTTTGAGATATGCAAGATGTGAGAGTAAAATATTGAGCATCAAATGCCAATAAACAAAAGAAGTTGTTAGTGCAAATTTTTGTGCTGTGTGAACTTATTAGATACACATCCTCGGGCTGACAAATACATCAGTATTGCTTATAAATACATACTTCCCAGAAGATCGGCAAAGTCCTGTAATACAACATGTTTACCTCAAGACAGCCACCCTTAGATGACAGACATCTCATAAAGATGGCGGCAGATCAATCAATGTCTGTATGTTGAAATGGAGGAAACAGGAAGCAGGAGAAGACAACATTTATTTTAGTGATTTAATAAAGTACAGTGTGAAATAATGCAGCATGTTTGGATGCCTAGGAATATAAACACTTTTTTTTTTTCTTTTTTAAGAGGAAGGAAGGAAGAGGAAGAAGAAACACCTTTTTGTGTGTTTTTAGTTTTGCCAATTTTATTGAACTTTTTTTTAAAGGAAATAAGTTATTTATTTAATTCTCATTTTTTGGTTTTGAACCCCAGCCCCAAGTCTTTGGGCTGTATGTGATTCATGTACCAGTGTCTCAGCCACCTGAGCCACAAGGGCGTGCCTGGCATGTATTATAAAGTATGAAGACCTGGTGTTCCCTGCACCCTCAACCCCTAAACCCCAGCCCAACAGTCAAGAGAATAGCTTCGTAAGTATTAACAGAAACTTCTGAGTGGTCAATTTCTACAAGTTTTATAATAGAACTGTTGCCTTGATTTAATCTTTGTTATAGTGACCCACACAGATGACAATTACTTGAATAGCATCTGAAAAAGAAAATGAAGAGCAATATATTCAGGTTATATGATTTTTTGAACCTGATGTGTGGCTTTATAAATGCTTTAAATGTTTGTCAAAGTGCATCTTTAGCATCATTCCTATATCTTTCTCCTCAATGCCAACCAGACTAATATTGGTTGCAAATCTCCCTCTCTCCCCCAACAAATTCTCTATACACAGTTGGCACTGGGTAAATAGTGACTAACCAAATAAGGAGATTTCCAAAACCAAGTGGATTTCATCAGGCCAGTGTGTCACTCTATTCTGTGCCATGCTATTCATCATAAGCTCATTGGAGCCTTCTTGGTGGTTTGTATCTCCTGGTCAAAAATAACTGTGGATCTACTTTGCAAAAAAGAACTTTTCTATTCCTATACTCCCTTTCTTCAAGTAAAAAAAAAAAGAAAATGGAATAATCTCTTATAATGAATGAAATAATGAATATGTGGGGTATTAGAAAGAGAATGGGAGGAATTATGTACAATGCATCTGACATGGCACAACAGCCTTCTCAAACTCAATTCACAGGGTTCAAAGTATTAGGGTCACATCTCATTCTCAGAAAATAAAGTTCATTTGTTTCTGGATCCTACTCATAGGATACTAAGCACCCATCTACTCCAGACAGGAATCTTCAGAGAGCTAGCCTAGAACTTGTTTGATTGGCATTAGTCCTCCTAGACTCGAGTTGCCTTAGCTACCATTCATCCAACTTACAAGATTTCTCAAGGCTCTCCTTATCTGAAGAGAAAAGAGTAGGGACCCTTTAGGATGAAATTACTTTGTGAAATCTTGCTCCTCGGAACCCTGAAGCGAAGTCACATCCTTTTCAGTGTTCCGACAGCCCTGTGCACCAAATCAATAACCTTGGTGATAGAAACCACACTATCTTTGTAATCCTAATGACTGACCATAAAAAAAGCAAGCGGGTGCACTCCAGTAGCGCAGTGTTTATGTCCACTACCTCTGGCTTGACTGACGTCCACATCTGTCCCAAGGACCTGGGTTTGGATCCTGGTGCCAAGGAGAATACTCAAGATGAACAACTTAATAAAAATAAAAATAAATGCTTCTTCCCTCACTCTCTTCCTGCACCTTTCCTTTAAAAAAAAAAAGAAAGAAAGAAAAAAGGAAAAGGGCAAACCTAATATAAAAATTAAAAAATTTGCTAAATGAGTTTCTGGCATATCTTAGAAGTCATTTTCCTAAAGATTCTCCACTCCTTTTTCTTTCTTCACAGTCAAGTTGACTTCTGAATCTCCACCACACACCAATCACTATACCTGTATCCAAATTACCTACCTCCCAGTACTTGGTTCGGTTGATACCCTCTGCATATGCTCGAGCAAAGTTACTTTCACTGTTGAGAGCTGTAATGGCTGCGCTGAGCTGAGACATGGGGTGTAGATTGGTTGGAAAGTTGTCCAGCATAGTGACCACATGAGAAGGCAGAGCTGCCCTCTTTGCCCACTCTTGTGAGAGCCAGGATACCTATTGGAAAGGGAGACAATGCTCATAACGCTAACAAGGAAAAAGATAAAAAGTGACATATGAATAAAAAAAATCCAAGAGCATTAAGCCTAATCTATGAATACAGATCTGATTCTTCCCCTTACTCCAAGTCTCTATAAACTATCATCCATAGCCGGATAAGGATTAAGTATCTGAGATTAGAGAAAGGCTAATGTCCTCTGCTTTACCTGTGCCTCTGTTGGGATTTTTCCAGTTACCAGCAGCCAAAATAAGCTCTCAGGCAGAGGTTCTTCTCCACCTTTAGCTTTAGGCAACAGTTTCTGGCATTCAGGGATACTGTAGCCTCTGAAACGGATGCCCTTGGGAGAGAAAGGTAAGAATTACAATTCCTAAATGTATTAGCCTGGAAGTCATATAATTGACTGGTTTCAATCTTATCAGACCTTTCAACAAGTTAGAACATTTAAAGCTTACTCTTCACATAGCTCACTTCTGCTTTATTCTTTTAGTTTTACTAGTTTATATATTAAAAAGGTAAACATTCAATTATTCCCTATTTATTTTCCACCTTCCAAAACATGAAGATAGGTCATCTTTACCCACACTTGTCTAATCCATGCTGTGCATAAGTCAGTAAAATCAGTGATTTTTTTTTGGCTTGGCATATGAAAATTTACCAGTGTGTTTTCAGCATCAAAACTTATAACCTTGGTGTTTCCTTCTTGCTTTTGTATGAGGTTAAAAGACAGACATTGGTTACTTTGACAACCTTGAAGCAGACTACATGAACGTCACTATTAGCATGACTTTTACTATCAAATTCCTGATATTCCTCAATGAAATTCAAACAACCATACTGGGTACAAAAATTGATTTTTTTTGCTATCTCTGATCAGCTGGACTCTGACATACTTCCTTGATGGTGAAATTTGGCTGCCTAGCATTAAGCCCCACTTTTCTCAACACAATTACCTTTGCATGGGAAGCACACCAAAATGACTGTGCCAAAATAGGCTTTCATGTACTGTTCATCATGCCACTTGTGATTTAACTGGTGGCTATGCAGCTTCCTAAATGTATGAAGAGCCAGACATTTGCCCATCCTGCCAGTGCCATAAGTCTGAGCAAGAGTTCACTCATTAATAATTGACATGACGGTCTCTTACCTCATCAGGATCGAGAACTGATGTTTCATATACCAACCCCTTCATGCCTCTCATGCCACCATACATCTAAAGAAAAGAGGATGTAATTAATAATAGCCAGAACAATTCAGTTTAGAGCTTATTAGTACTTCATGGTGTCAGGGAGAGGACACAGTCTCTGACTTGCAAGACTGTACTATAGAATGTAACTTTGCAAGGACTGCTAATGTGGGAAATTAAACTTTTGTTTTTGGTTTTTTTAAGCAAAGGTGCAGGCAGGAATGAAGGTAAGTAGGTGGGCAGGCAGGAAGAGAAAGGAGGAAGCAAGCTGATTTTTAATTTAGTTGTTCACACTGGTTGTTTTCCCCCTAAACTCAGGACTTGAACTCAGGCGGATGTGGCTTGCTCCTTTGGAGGAGGACTGACTTAACAGCTGCTCCACCAGGGAGCTCCAGGAAATGAATTTTTTTTCATTGAGAAACCACTGTCTTTATTTACGTAATGTTTCTCTCTGTTTGCTTCCTTTTCTTTCAAACTCCTGGTCCCAGGTCTCGAACCCAGGTCCACAGACTTCACAAAGCCTGCACCTAAGGTGTCTGGGCACAGGGTGGGCAGGCTGCCTAGCTTCAAGCTATCTATTATTTTTTTGTTTTATTTTTAAATTATTTTCTTGAAGGCTTCAACACTGTATCGTAACATTATATAGATTCAAGGTATGTATTGTTATAAATCAACATCTGTAGATAAAACATTAAGTTTGCTATCACTAGTCCAGTTCTTCCTTTTTGACATACAGTTGAAAAACATGGAACACCTTACAAATATGCATGTCATCCTTGCACAGAGACCATGCTAATCTTCTCTGTATTATTCCAATTTCAGTATACATGCTGCCAAAGCAAGCAATTATTTTTTCTCCTGCCCTCATTCCCACCAACCAAAGTAAAAAGAATGGGATCTATTACAGAAGAAGGAGCTAGAGATCAACAGTTAAAGCAGAATTATCATCTGCTCAGACATTATGATCTGGAGAGGATGCCATCTTAAAGTTGTTCTAGAGGGCCTCCTAGAGCTGTAATTTAACTGATGGTCGGTACAGCATCGATTCCAAGACAGGAAGTTCTTATCCCAAAAGCTGAGGAGTTGGCAACTGGAATAGAAACTTCATTTATCTCTCCTATGGTGAACTAAGTTAGGCTCAACTATTAAATGTGTCGAAAAGACAGTTTGATTTCTATATAGACCAGAAGCTCCAAAATTTCCCTGTATGGACAGAATGCTTTTTGAACAATCAGTGAACAGAACATTTGCTGAAGAACATTACAGAGCTCCCTTTTCTAGCCAAAACCCCACAGCCCTTACCATGTCCACCGTGATTTGTCCCACCACTGTCTTGCCATGTTGCTGCCTGAATGTCTTAATTCTGGCCTGCTCCTTAGGTATCAGATCAGCCAATATGTCTTTCAAATTCTACAAAGAGAAGCAGAGGTCAAGTGATGTTAAGTTAAAGTCAATTAGATATCCTACAAAGTAGGTATATTAAGATTGCTTTTTAGTACGTGGCTATCTATCTGCTATGGAAGTCCAGTCAACTACTCTGTATACATAAGGGTGAAAAAATTAGGTAGAGAAGGGGAGAGAATGAGGAGTTACTGTTTAATAAGTAGAGTTTCAATTTGAGAAGATGGAAAAGTTCTGGAGATTTACAGAAGGAATGGTTGCATAATAACTGTATACCTAAAACCATGGTTAGGAAGGTTAAAATGTTAAATTTTCTGTTATATGCAATTTATCACAATAAAAAAAAAGATTAGGTAAAAATATTTGATATTCCAATTCTACTACATTGTAATGGAATTTAAGTATTTCTTAAAACTATAGTAATAGTAATAATAACATTAACATGCAAACCTTACCGTGGAGGAAGCACTGGCATGCCGGGCAGCAAGAACAAGACAGGAAGCATTCTGCAAAGAAAACACAAAATTGTATGCAATAATTACTCCTCCCTATTTATTAGTAAGTAAAAACAGTGACTCGGCCTCTTTTCATCTTAGCGTCTAAGGACAGTCTGGCATAAGACATCTATAAAAGGCCCCGAGCATCTTGGAAAGCGATACCAGTCTGGAGGCAGCAGTAGGTTTAACTCTGCTTCTTGCACCCATAGCTTCATTAAGCATTCCCTGAAGAGACTCTTTCTCATCATCTGGATTCCAGGAATGAGTAGAGGAAAGATCACCAAGGCCACAGAGAACCCAGTACATCCTAATATAGCTGTCAATAGTTCTAAATGCCCTGAGGAAAGCAAAGGAAAGGCTCAATTACTTAACCCTGCTGGTTAAGATCTCTCCAGCACCTAATCTTTGGCAGTAGTTCAATCCCTCCTGCCTAGACGAGCCCACAGGCAGAGGCAGCCTTTCATAATACTACTTAAAACTCTCCAGAAAAAAGCTCAGAGAAGATAGAATATCTACAAAGTAACAACTGACAGAAAACTACTCAACAACAGCAAAAGAAACTAGAACATTTGGAAACTTATCTTCAAAGTGCTGAGAGAAAATAATTATTAGTCATGGAGTGATTGCTCTTGTGAATCAGGTGGCTGAGACACTGGTGTGCAGACCATTTAATTTAAAGCTCTATACCCGGGATCCAAGTTATGGGGCTGGGGTAAAAAACAATAAATAACTAAAGATGCTTTTCCCTCTCCTTATTCTTAAAAAAAAAAAAAAAAAAAAAAAGTAAACCCAGGTAAGAAAAAAAATCAAGAGAATGAAATAGACATTTCATATAAAGAGGCTGAGAGTTCATCATCTACACACCTGTACCAAAGGAATTATTTTTTATTTATTTTGTTCAAAAAGAGGAAGGGAGAGGAGACACATTTTTATTTATTTATTTTGGTTCCTCCCTCTCCAGTCACCCGGTCTTTGGGCTTTACATGGTACACACCCCAGCCATTTCAGGCATCTGAGCCACAAGGGTGCACCAAAGTATTTTTGTTTCTGAAGATTAAGAAGCATTTATTTATTTACTGAGTTGTTCTGTTTGGTTGTTGCCCTGGACCCCTGGGTCTTGAACTGGTAATTTTGGATGTATGTGAACTACGCCTGGTGAACTAAACCACTAGACCACCAGGGCGCACTCCAAAGGAATTTTAAAGATACACTTCAAGAAGAAAATTATCCAGAAGATGGGACTGATATCCAGGACTATCCCACTGGTGTGCCCTGGTGGAGTAGTAGTTAGGTCTACCACCTCCAGCTGATGTAGTCCACATACATCCCAAGGGCCAGTTTGCGTCTCCGGGTCGGGTCAGGTCGGGGAACAACCAAGATGAACTAAACAAAAAAGTGTGTCTTTGTCCTCAATTTTCCTGCCTACCTGCTTACTTGCCTTCATTTCTGCTTGCATCCTTCCTTTAAAAAAAAAAGAAGACACCCCTGATGTAGTAGCAGTCAGGGCCACTACTACTGTTCAAATGCAGTCCATATAACATCCCAAGGACCCAGGTTTGTGTTGTGGAGCTGGGCTAACAACAAAGATGTACAATTAAAATAAAAATAAATAAAAATGCATCTCCCTCCTCTATCTTCCTTATTGCTCTAAGAACTTAGGCAAAAAGATTTATTTAGTTGTCCACACTGGCTGCCTCTCTCAGGGCCTGGGTCTTGAACTCAGGAATATGTGGTTTGCTCCTTTGGAGGCAATTTAACCTAACCACTGCTTCACCTGGGCATGTTACTGCACAAGATAAAATCAGAGGGTCAAAATAAATCTCTGCTTCCTCATCCATAAATCGGTGCTAATACCCACCACAATGGAGGTGGCACACCCTTAACAGTTACATCCACTGCCTCCAGACAGCAGTCCACAAGGAGGGGATGGACAGCTAAGGTGAACAACTAAATAAAATAAATGCTTCTTTCTCCTCTCTCTGCCTTCTTGTCTTCATTCCTTCCTGAAACTCTCCTTAAAAAAAGAATGGACATGAAAGCATTTTTCAAACTAAAAAGATAACACATACATACTCACACACTCTAAACTAATTATTGATCAAGTCTACACCTTTCCTCCTTTTGCCAAAAGGTCAAAAGGCAGAGGCACCTCTTGTATTAACTACTATGTGCTGTACGATAGTGCTGAAAATCATTTATTTAAACAATGCTGTATAAATTCCCAAAAGCTATATATTTAGAGTGAGAATTCAGTAGGACCTGAGGCTTTTTAGGATTTTTTCTTTTAAAGGAAAGGCGCAGGCAGGAATGAAAGTGAGTAGGCAGACAGGCAGGCAGGAAGAGAAAGGAAGAGGAAGCATCTTTATTTGTATTTAATTGTTCACACTGGTTGTCTACCCCGGGACTGGAACTTGAAACTAGTTAAGTGGCTTGCTCCTTCAGAGGCAATTGACCTAACTGCTGCTCCACCAGGATGGGCCATGCTTTTTAAAATTTAATACCCCTCTTTCTTTTGGAACAGGGAAAAGGATTGAAAAGGGAAGAGACCATTCAGAAAAAGTCATCTTTTTTAAATAAAGTAAATTCAGAGAGTACAAGGCAAGCTAATCTGTCCCCAGAGCAAAGGATGAATGCCTCAATTTGATAACAAATGCTGTCCTTACTGCCTTTCATTAACTTCCTAAATAGTCTTTTCTAGCTCATGGAAGACTATTTGGGCAAGAGGTAAATAATAAAAACAGCACTTTAGCTTACATGGGGCAAATGCGAACTCAACTTAGCACTAAAGAAATAACTGCTTTTTCTTACTAAGTCACCAAAAAGCAGACAAGGGAAAGCATGTAAATTCAAACAATTGTTCTACAGTGCCAATCTTGGTCAAACTATCTCATGTTCCATGGTCCCCTATTATGGAAGCCTTTATCAGCCATGCAGACTATTTATTTCTTTAAAGAGAAGAAAGGAAGGGAGAAGAGGAATAAGCATAGTAAGGAGAGAGGAAGAGAGGAAGGGCAGAAGGAAAAAAGGGGAGAAGGAAGCATTTTTATTTGTTATGTGACATTGTCTATATGTCCTTATTTTTAAATTTTTTTTAAAGGAAAGGTAGGAATGAAGGCAAGAGGGCAGACAGGCAGGAAGAGAGAGGAAGAAACGCTTTTAAAAATTCGATTCAGTTGTTCATCCCGATTATCTCCCCCAGCGCCAGTCTTGAACTGGGTACTGTGGGATGTCTATGGACAATGCTGCAGTGGAGTGAATTAACCCAGTAGGATTACGTCAGGGGATGCCATGACCTAACTTCTATGTCTCAAGTTTTCACATTTCTCAATTGTTGATAATAAAGCTAATAATTTAAGGACAGACAATTAAGACTATATGAAATAATCTGCATGAAAACATCTAGAAGAGTGTTTTCTGCATAGCTGTGTTCAGGAAATGTCTGTTTCTTATCAATGTGTTGGCCTATTATTACCTATGCCTCAAGTGCTACAATTCTCTCCTGGAGTTAAGATTCTAGGAAAGAGGCAGTCAAGTTGAGAGGGCAGTGAATGGATAATTCCTTCTAGCTATAGAACAGTAAATAAAGTCCCAATTTCCTTAAGAGTCTCTTGACCAAGAGGGGAGTCTCTGCAAGAAGAAACAAGTTTAACCACAATCTCTCCTCGACAGAGCAAATAACTAGAGAGATGTTGGAGAACTACCACACCCAAGGCTATCCACCTTATTTCATCTACCTCCTGGCCATCTCTGATCGGCAGCCTCCCAGTTCACCCCACATCAACCCTGGAAGTGTGGCAACCAGACTTTTTGGCTTCTGGTAGCACACATGTAGAGTCACCCTACAGGAACAGCAGCTGTCAGGTGAATCACTGAGTCACCGCACTCAATAGTTCAACTCCTTCCTGGTGGATGGAGCTGCTGACAAGACAAAGACTTGGCTTATGTTTGACAGTCAGGAGTCTTTAAGAGGCCTTTTTAAACTTTCTGTTGTTACTCCTTATAAGAACTCTTCTAATTAATTAGGGAAATGAGATATCACCTCAGATCTATAAGAATGGCTATTATCCAAAAGATGGGAATCAACTAATGTGGCAAGGATGTAGAGAAAAGAAAGGCAACTTTTACAATGTTGGTGGGAATACAAATTGGTGCATCCCCTATGGAAAACAGTAAGGAGATTCCTTAATATATTAAGAATGGGTATACCCTAGTGGCTCAGGTATTAAGTCTGTGGCTCTGGCTGGTATAGTCTGGTAAAGACCAAGGACCTGACTTCACAGCCCAGGGTTAGGAGGGAACAAACACTGAACAAAATAAATGCTTCTTCCTACTTTCTCTTCCTTTCTGCCCACTTGCCTTCATTTCTTTGTTTTCCTTCTCTTTTTCTAAAGGAAAAGTGCAGGCCTGAATGAAGGCAAGCAGAGGTAACAGCCAGGAAGAAGCACTTTATTTTATTTAGTTGTTCATCTTGGTTGTGTCCCCTGGTCCTGGGTCTTGAACCTGAGTCCTTAGAATGTATGTGAACTGCAATCTCAGTAGGAGGTGGTAGACCAAACCACTACTCCAACAGGGCTCACTTTGCCTTGGTTTTCTGACTGCCTCCTTCTTCTTAAAAAGAGGGCAAGGGTGGAGAGGGAGAGAAAGAGAGGAGGGAGAAGAGATGGGGAGGGAAGGAGAAGAAGGGAAGGAGGGAGGGTGGGAGGGGGGGGAGAGAGAGAGAGAGAGAGAGAGAGAGAGAGAGAGAGAGAGAGAGAGAGAATGGAATTCTCATATTATCTTGTCATCCCACTTCTGGGTATTTACCAAAAAACAAACAAAAACCCCTCTAAATCCCAGAGATATACACACCCCCATGTTTACTGCAGCATTATTTACAATAGCCAAGAATCGGAAACTACCTAAATGCCCATCATCAGATGAATGAATAAAGTAGACTCGGCACACGCGCGTACACACACACACAAACACACACACACTCCTAAAAATAAAAATCCTGTCATTTTTGACATGGATGGTCTAGAGGAAACTATGGTAAGTGAAATAAGTCAGAAGGAGAAAGAAAAATACTGAATGACCTCACTCATGTGGAATAGTAAAGAAAGAAAAAAAAAGCAAACATAGAACAAAAACCCTTGGACATTAACTAAGGTTACCAGCAGAGAAGGTGGAAGAGGAGTGGGAGCAAGTGGTAGCAGGGGTTCAACAGACAGTAGTGGAAGATTTTTGGAAATTTGGTGGTGGGTGTGGTGTATTGTCATTTATTTCATGAATGGTGAACATGCACGTAACAGGCTTATATTATTTTGTAAGTCAGTCACCTTAAAAAAAAAAAAAAAAAGAAACCTCTCCTAATGATTTTGTTATTATAGATAGAAATGGTATGGAGATCTCAAATCTGCTAGGATGTGAATACATAATTGGAACGTACCCCTGTAGCTCAGGGGGCTGAGACACTGGTGTGCTGACCACATATAGCCCAAGGACCTGGGTTCAAGACCTAGGGTTATGGTGAAAACCAAAAATAAACAACTAAATAAAGATGTTACTTCCTCCTCCCCTTCCTTCTTTCCTTTCTTAAATGCTTCCTGCCCACTCTTCCTTCTTCTTTTATTCCTTTCTTTAAAAAGAAATGTAAGAATAAATAAATAAATATATAATTAAAAAACACTTTATCTTCAAGGGGTAAGAGAGGAAAAGAACCAGGGTCTATGCAGGAGGTGCACCCTTGTGGCTCAAGCAGCGAGACACTGGTCTGTGGACCATATGTTCAAGACCCAGGGCTAGGGTGAAAAAAACAAAAACAAACAACTGAATCAAGATACTTCTTCCTCCTCTTCCTCTCTCTGTCTCTCTCTCTAAAAATAGTACATGAAAATTGTGGAAAGATGTCTTTATAACACACAGTCGATTTCTGGACTAGTAGACTGGCTAAATCACTTACTAAAAATCAATTAAAACTATTCTCTTCTCTCCTAAATTCTAATACAGAAGAATCTAATTCAGATAAACATTCAAACTGTAGTTATTTTCCTCTTCTCTTAGCCTACTATCATTGCCCATATCTTGGAGTGAAGACAAATTTTCTTTCCTCTATCTCAGACACATTCAGAACATGTCCCAGAGATCCAACATTGAAAGCTTGAAGATGTTCTTGGTTTTAACAGAGCCCTTATCTTTCATAAACAAAAAAATCAGAGCTTTCCAAGTCAGCAGAGTTGGCTTAGTTGACAGACACATTCAGAACATGTCCCAGAGATCCAACACTGAAAGCTTGAAGATGTTCTTGGTTTTAACAGAGCCCTTATCTTTCATAAACAAAAAAATCAGAGCTTTCCAAGTCAGCAGAGTTGGCTTAGTTGATGCAGCAAATGTAATGCACTAATAACTGGTAGAAAAAATCTTGTGCTATAAAGGATTTCAAAGCAGAAGGAACAACGTGCACTAAGAGAAAAAGAATATACACAAGACAAAGGCCCCCTCTCACCCGGAACCAGGTCAGAAAACTAAAGCCATTTAACATCTGTTTCACAATGGTGATAGCAGAATTGGCCCGCACCAGTAGGTCAAGACATTTAATAGTCTAAGCAGAGTAAACTTCAGATTTCATACTTTGACCCCACTTCATACTCACAGGAATTTCTTTAATAATTCTACCTGATGTTTTTCAACAGACTCTTACCTAAAAGTTCCCTGATCAATTAGCAAGAAGATAGCAAAAATCACCAGTTCAGTCTCAGGAAAGCATCAAGAGTCCTAGCATACCCTTGTGGCACAGGAGGCTAAGGTGCAGAACATGTAAAGCCCAAGGGCCTAGGTTCAAGAAGGAACAAAAACATACACAATAAAGAATCAAGAGTCCCAATTTTCCTTTCAGTAGAAATCCTTACCATTCTGATAAGCATTTGCCGAACACCCACTGATGTGCACTCAGTATATACTAGTGAATAAAGTATATAGGAACTGTCATCTTACTACTTTCTCAGAAACTAGAAACTGCTCCCTCATTTCTACCGGGCGTTTTAGCTTTTAATGCTTTGCTCAAGGGATTTAATAAGACTTTCTCTAACATGTTTGAAAACAAGGCCTATGAAGACAAACCTAGAAATAGTAGACTAAAACAGATAGTGATAACTTAGAATAGTACTTTTGAAGTCAATCTGAAAAATAATTACTCTAGTGATTTAAACCAGGCATAGTCCACATATACCCCAAGGTCCCTGGTTCAAGAGCTGGGGCCACGGAAATAGTCAAGATGAACAACAGAATAAACTAAAACAAAGTGCCTCTTCCTTGTCTCTCTTCTGGCCTGCCTATTCATCTTTATTCCTGCCTTTATTCCTTTAAAAATAAAATTTTTTAATGCTCAAACCCTGTTTCATATATACAGTCAATAAAGTTAAAACCAACTTTACAAACATGCAAAAGCCTGAATGCAGCTTTACTGGCCTAATCAAAAGAGACTACCAAGGATCATCAGTCAATTCAGGTGCTTGGAAAAAAGTTTCCAGATCCTATCCCATCTTTGTTGAACCAGAATCTGAAGGTAGGATTCATAAAAATGTAATATGAACAAGCATCCCAGGTCATGATACCTACTATGAACTAATAGATCTTTAAAAATGATAGCACAATTTGAGACAACCTGGATGAACGACAGGAAATTATGCTAAGTGAAATAAATCAGAAGAAAAATAAGTCCCAATGATCTCACTCATGTGGAATATAAAGAAACAAAGCAAAGGAACAGACTAAACAAAAACCAACCCTTGAATGTAAGCAACAGAGCTAAGGTTACCAGTAGAGAATGGGGCAGGGGGTGGGGGCAAGGGTGGGGGTGGGGGTCCAATGGAAAAGATGAAGAATTTTTGGTATTTTGGTGGTGGTCAGAGTATCTGAGAAATGAGGAACCTGCATATACGGATTTATGTTATTTTCTAAAGCAAAGTTACCTCAATAAATATCAATAATAAGTAAATAAAATGATAGCACAGGCACATCCTGGTGGAATAGTGGCTTGGTCAGCTGACTTCAGCTGTGGAGGTTCACATACACCCCCCAAGGATCCTGGTTTTTATCCCAGGGCAAGGGTAGGGGGGTAGGGTGGGGAGAGGAGAACAACCAAGAAAGACAACAAAATAGGATAAATGATGTGCTTCTTTCTTCTCTCTCTTCCTGCCTGCCTCTGTTCACCTTCATTTCTGCTTGCACCTTTCCCTTAAAAAAATAAAATGATCTCACAGGCATACCCTGATGGCTCAGACGTTAAGTCTGTAGTCGCAGCATAGTCCACATAAAGCCCAAGGACCTGGGTTCACAACCTGGGGCTGGGGAAGCACAGGGGAAACAACCAAAATGAACTTCCACACACACAAACGCACACACACACACACACAACCAAAAAACAGGAACCTAAGGAATCTGAGGGAAGAACTGAAAGAAAAATCTATTGTTAAAGTTCCCTCACTATTGTTTTAAATTTCACATCGTACTCAACACTATCATATAAAGCACTAAAACAAAGCAAAGAGAACTACTGTGTAGCTTTAGTGATCCACCAAGTCTGGTTTCCTGCTTGCTGCCCTCTTGTGCTCTAAGAATTAGGAATGTCAGCCTCCCCTTCTTTAGGTATCTATTTCACCACTACTCACCATACTGTCCTCAGTGCCTCTCCACATTCATGCATTCACGTTATCAACCTAAAGACCACTGAGAAGGACAAATGCAACGATCCTGGTTGCTCAGGCACATGCCGGTGAGTGGGGCATAAACCACGTAAATCCCAAGGACCCGGTTTGAACTGGGGCAGGAACACCAAAAATAAACAAAAGTGCTTGTTCTCCTCCTCCTCCTTCCTTAAAAATGCTTCCTCCTATCCCTTCCCATCTTTAAAAAGAAAAAAAAAAAGTAGGCTTGGTTAAGTTAGTGTCAAAAGTCCTTAACTGATGGCCCTACTCTAATTTCCAGTTCAAACAGAAACCCAGATCACCTGAGAAAAGACAGTATTTACATCACAAAGTTAAGGAACCCACAGCTAATACTAAAACCTTAGCTTAGTATATAATTCATTCTGATAAAGTCAAATAATCTCAAACCTCTGAATCAGTTTGTCTCCAACTCATGTTCATGCTTTTTAAACTTTTATTTTTTAAAAAAGGGAGAAGAGGAAGAAGCAACTTTATTCAGGTTTTTCACCCCAGCCCCAGGTCACAATCCAGGGCCCTTGGGTTTTACAAGGTCCACGTCAGTTCAGTTTCCTGAGTCACAGGACACACCCAGGTGTTCCTTTAAATTATCTGACTGTAGGTAGAGTGGAACAAAAGAAAAATGACTAGCACTTGTCCAAGGTTAAAAAAATTATATTCTCAGTAAACTACTCTGACCTTGAGAATGGTAAGGGTTATTAGTTCTTCCAGGTTAAAGGCTGTATTCGCCTTCTAAAGCCTACCTTAATAACAAAAGTAAAATCAAGTTCCAATTAAGTTACAAGATAATCACAAAGCTTAAGCAGGTGCCAGCAATGCTGACAAAATCTTCTTGATAGTCTACTAGTCATACTGCTTAGATCTCAGGAAATTTCCATTCCTGATTCTATTGAACTTTGATAGCTTGAAGGGTCAAAAGCTTCCTAGTGGCTTCCAATTTATAGGTTTCTGGGATATTCAAGTCCAGGAAAATAAACGATAATAATGATACTACAATTATGTAGCCCTATCATCCCGAAGGCCTTGAGCTTCCCCAGAGGCTAATAAATTCAAAAGGTAAATTCTAAAGGCATTATTCAAATTTACTGCAGGGTTGGACTATCTGGTTGGGGTTAGCATTCTGGAATGAACTAAATATAGCATCCCCTATTCTGCCAAAATGCTATCTAGAACTTGCTTCATTTCCCAAGAGGCTTCCTTACCCTGTTCCCTGGCAGCAGGAGAAGCAATAGTCGAGTAAGACAAGTATTTCTCAAATGATCAACCTCCACCTTGCTCTTGGGTACCTGGATGAACCCCAAAGTAAATCCTGCAAGTTTCACCTTATCTGCCAACCATGTAAGAACACACACAGCACGCCAAGACCATACTAAGACTTTCCCTTCCTTCAGGTGCTGCAGTTCCAATGTGTCTGCAGTAGAGGAAGTATAAATTATTTTCAGGAGTCAAGGTCACTTGTGGGATTGTCCCTGTTTGGATTAGAGGGCTAGGATACCCTCAGCACAGCAGTTGCTCTGTTCAAGGAACCAAGTTAGCCAGAGACGAAAGCACTGGCAATTTGAAACTGAAAGTACCATCAACTATTCCTATAATCCAAAAACGGAATAAAAGTTAAATCAGGGCCCCCCAACATGAGAGGAATTTCTCCCGGGTAAATCAGACTTTAAGACAGCAAAAAAATGTGAGGGAACAAGTAAGAGAGTTGGTCATGTGATTTTGTCACTATTATCTATCTCCTGCACAATATCTTCACTAATTGGCCTGCAGTTTGGGGGAACAATCTTTCTGGTTCTCCTTAAAATCATAAGTGATAATCTTTCACCCACAGTAGGGGGATCTGGGTGATAAAATCCCACCCAAGCTCCTCCTATATTAAAAGTACAAAAGTTCCAAGGACAAAGAGGACCTCAACTCCACTTCTTACTGCTATGGCTTGATTAAAGGTTTCAATAATTGGGCTAGAGACTTGGAAATAGGCAGCTGGGAAACGACAAGGCCCTCCCTACAAAGCATAAACTGAACTCAATCACCACTCCAGCTCTGACCCAGGGACAGTGAATAAATACATCTGGTCACTGATGCCACTCCTCTCACCCCTGCCTCCAGACAGGCTTTTTTTGCTAACATATTCACCACTAGCGGTGCCTTCTTTTTCCAGGGCATATAGCCCTCCTCTTGCACTCTCTTACACGCGGGGTAACAGCAGGGTTCGGTCTCCCCATCCGCCCAAGATAGCATTCCAGTGGGTGGGGGGAGCGCCACTGACGCCCGGGGGCCTGAAGGCCAGCACTGCACATGGCCTTAGGAGCGTCACGCAGAGCTGGCGGCCAGCCAAGAACAGGGCCCCTTTAAGGCGCGCAGAGGTGCGGAAGTGTAGGGGAGGATGACCCCGATGCTGCGGGCCTGTGGTCACCTCAGCCCCACCCTGGGACCGCGCGCGCTCCTTCTCTTAGTTGCTCACCTTGGCTCCGAAAAGCCGGGCGGCCGCAGTGAGTAGAGCCATGGCGGGCGAACTCGGGGATCCGCTGGGGAGGGAAGAAGGGGGGAGAACTGAGGCAGGAACCGGAGCGGCCGCCGCTGTACGCGCCGACGGGCGGACAAGGTTGAAAGGAGGCGGCTGAGGGAAAGGGTAGACAAACCGGCTGCGGCGCCCAGCCCGGGGTCCTCGCTGAGACTCCGCCCACTGCCCGGAACCACTGCCGCCCCTCGCAGACAACTCGCTTTGGGCTCGGCCATTGGTCTGGTATGAACAGAGGGCGGGACCTGAACGGTTGACAGCACTAGTGTCGGGGAGGATTGGACCGCCCGGTTAGGCTAATTAAGGGGGGCGGGGGGGAGGGGAGCCTGTAGGTGGCTAAGTATGTGCCTGAGAACTCAGTTTACTGCCTTCTTAGGCGCTTCCCTTGCTTTCAACCCATTGGGTATTCGTTCTGAGGTGAGCAGTAGAGAAAGAGCTCAAGGACTTCGATCTTTGAAGGTCTTTGGAGGCCCTTTAATATACTATTATCATCGGCAACTGATCATTGCCCACTCATTCTATATCCCTGGAATGCTTTCTTGAAGAATGTCTTTGGTCAGTGACTTAGAGGCATAAAGGTGACATCATGTGGACACATGCTGTGGTACTAGAGTTAGCTAATTGGTAGAGATCATTTGAAGTCAGCAGGGCCATGGTGTTACAGATATTAAGGGACTCCAATATGTGGAAATGGGGTCTCTTATGATGTAAAGTTAATATCCATGGCTTTTTGTAGGTGCCTGATGCCAGAAAATCAAAATCTTGCAAATGCTCCCTTGATATGAAGCCTTCCAGCGCAGACCAGAGCCTCTGACTCCTGTACATTAGTCTCACTGATATACTCCATTCACATAATAACTCACAGCAGCTCATCTCACACCTAGCCATAAATTAGGAAATGGAGATCAACCACACATCCAAAATCAGGCATTAGGCACCCTCCTCTTTTGTAATATTACTCCCGTAGGACCTCTGGGCCCCTTCCCCTACTTGGATCTTCTATATACTTATTCTGTGCTCCCCAGAGAACATTAAATGAACTATGGCACTAGAGTGATCTTCCACACCACTCTTGACTAATATACTCCTCTGGGTATACAAGACTCTGGATCTTTCTGCTTCCCTTTCTTTGTCACTGATGTCAGAGCAGAGGAAAACTGACAAGGACCAGGGCATCTTGTCTACAAACCACAAATCCCATGTTTTATCTCTTCATGTTGCAGGTGAAGATGACCTGAGATACACTGATGAGACGCAGGGCTTATCCAGAAAGAATTCGTGGAGAGAGCTGTTTGGTGAGGATCACAGAGCAAGTTTATTGAAAGCAGTAACAGTGAGTTGAAGCTCTGGGGGAGCAGGGAAAGTTACATGAAGGGAATGCACACATATGTGTACCAGATGTGCTTGCCTGCATCTCACCCTCACAGGCAAGATGGATTCTTGTATCCATCTGAGGGGTGGCAGCTTCTTCCTTTGTGGGTGTGTCCAAGTTACCTCGAGTAAAAACACGGGAATATCTAGGGGTATGTCGCTGACCCAAGTTATTAAAGTGGGGTCCTTGCTCTTAGAAGTCTAGGTTTTGCCAGTTAGTTAATTATCTGCTACTACATCTGCAAACTGCTGTATAGATTTTAAGCTATGCTGTCCCCACATCATTCACATAGCATTAACAAAAAGGTTCAAAAGTCCCAGTATCATCTACCCAAGGTTTAGGTAAGCCTAGTTTATAAAGAATCTAGTTTACAGCAAGTCTTGGTAAAAAGAGAAAGAAAACCATCATTTTCTCTTTGCAAATTTCCCAGCTTCACACCTATGAACTGGTACTCTGCTGGCTTGGAGGTCAGAAAGTAGATCTTAGGACAGAACTTCATAAAGAGAAGTCTTTAAAGCCCCAGAGGTATACTGACCTCAGCTACCTCCTCGGTGACTTCAAAGCCTCACTGATCAATATTTGCTCCCAATTTAGCATCTCACAGAGGGTTTCCTCATAACCCTAGAATAGTCTGACCTAATTAATTCTCCCTGGTTAATTATCTACAGAGACTAACCAGCAGACCAGAGAACTGAACTCCAGTGCCCCAACACAGGAGGCTACTAGAATTACTAAATTACTGACCATTTTGGAGTTCTAGGAGGGTAATAGTGATACTCTAAGCTCCTTGATACAAGATCCTGGGCCTACTCGGGAGCCTCAACATGAGGCCTTTATGGACTTGTTTTGAAGTTGTCAGTCTTGACATCTATTGCTTTAAGGTCTATCAATAGTAAAGCCCAGGTATCCAAGGGACTAAATAGTATCGCCCAGAAACTGGCTAAGAGTCTTTCTGAATGTAAACAGGGTCTAGGGAGGTGGGAAGAAAGTTAAGGGAGACTGGCATAAATAAAGCAGCCAAATAAGCTCTAATTCTGAATACAACTAAGTGTCTGAGAACTGGAGCCAGTAAAAGAAAAAAGGCTTAAGCAAGGAGGTCATCTTGACCTTGGGAGGTTCTCTTTAAAATGGACAAAGGCAATGGTGCCCCCTGGTGGCCAAGAATAACTGGGAGAATGCAGCCTAAACTAATCATCCTATATTTAAAATCTAATTGATAAACCAAACTCCTATATTTATATGAATTGGTAATAGCTAAAATTCATAAAAATAATTATATTCCTAGATTATATAGATACAGGGTACAAGCATTATCTCTTTACAATAACTTCACAAGTAGCTCACAACTCTCAAAATATTGATAATATCAGTTTATCTATAGAGGAAGAAGGCAAGGTTTCAAACAAGTATCCTGCTCAAGACCACAACTTGCAATTGACATTACTAGAATTCAGACCTAGGTTGGCCTCACTCTAGAGCTTGTACAACTACCAAGTTTTATTGCTTATATGGTGATGACCATGAATTATCTGGTGCAACTCAGGGATGTTGAGGGGTATTTTTAAATCATTGTTAACTGTCTCCTAGGTACATCAGCTTGATGTTAATATATTTAAAATAACTTAAAAGATAAAGAACTATTGGTCTTTCTCATCTGCAAAACCTTTGTACATCCAATAAAATAAAATACATGATAAATTGGTGACCCTTCCAGAATACATAAAGGTAGGAGACACATTTTTCACCTAAAATACCAGGGAGTTAGAATGGGCTTCTTACAAGGAAAAAGCAGTCTTTAAAATTGTTGAAAAGAGAACATGCTTTTTTCACTATAGATTATTAGAATCAAAGAATATGCATTCAAGCTGGGAGGTAGTTTTCAAACTAGCAAAAGAAATATTACTTTACACTGCCACTGAGAAATACATATAGACACTGATAAAACTACTGAGGTTTGGCAGAAAAAGCACTGGTGCAGGGAGTGGGGGGGCATACACCCTTGTAGCTCAAGTAGCTGAAGTGCAGACTGAAAAGCTCAAGGATCTGGGTTCAAGACCCTGGGCCTGGAGTTGACAAAAAAAGAACACTAGCTGGAGAATAAGATGATACACTAAGTTTTATTTATTTATTCTTTAAAGGAAAGGTGCAACAGGAATGAAGGTGAGTAGGCAGGCAGGCAAAGAGGAAGAAGCATCTTTATTTTTCAGTTGTTCATGCTAGTTTTCCCCCAGGGCTCAGGACTCAGACCCACAGGTATGTGGCTTGCTCCTTTGGAGGCGAATGACCTAACCACTCCTCCACCAGGTAACGCCAATATTTTTATTTTTAATTTTTTTAAAGAGAGGAAGGGAGAAGAGGAAGCTTGGAATGAAGAGGAGAAAGAAACATCTTTATTTAGTTGTTTATTTTTTTTCATCCTGGCCCCTGGTCTTGAACCAGGTCCTTGGGTCCTTTACACGTTCAGCACACCAGTGTCTCAGTCTCCTGAACCACAGGGGCACGCCCAAAGGTTGAAATCTTAGATCCTTGCTAAGACACAACTTCTCTGAGCTTAGTTTCTTTATCTGCAAAGCTACAGTAACATCTCTTAGAGTTGCCAAGATTAAACAAGAATGTATATATACTTGCTGTGAGTATTCAGCATATACTAGGTTCCCATTCCCTTGCTTTTTGTCTTTATTCTGTATTAAAAGGAATCTTGTCCCTGCTTTGAATCCTTTATAAAGGTGAAAATTTACTTTTAAAGAACTAGATTTTCACATTGTAAAATTTTCTAGTCATACCCAGACCTAATTTAACACTGTCTTTGGGGATATTAACTTACATTCTAACATTTTACTGATAAACTCATTTAGAAGGCACCTAAAGCTTAAGGTGTAACCAGATATATAAGGTTGAGTGTATGTTCTACCAAATACCAGGCTAGAATGTTATAGTGAGCTCAAGTAAATTAATGGTAACCAGTGAAAGGAATGAAAAGATATGCAAAGCATATCCTCCTATCTGAGGATCAAGTTAAGGAGGATAATGCCTCCCTTTCCTAAGTAGGACACATCTCTGTGTACCAATGGCAGAGATTCTCGGGCTGGAGAGGTTTTGTTTGTTTTTTTTCCAATTTACAATAATTAACAATGATTATTTAACAAATCCCCCAATGGATGAGTAACATTTCAATTTTCTTCCAGCTTTCTCTTATAACAGTTTCATAAATCAGACTGGCGAGTTCTTAACAGCCCTACTTTGACAAACTATAGTGAAGTGCATTACTAGTAATTTCTTACCAATTAACATTAATAAATTGTGTTTATTAAAACAATTTTTTTTTTGTAAATTAGGAGTTTCAAATTCCCTATAAGAGTACACTCACACTTTTTTTTTCCTTTTAAAGGAAAAGTGCAGGTAGGAATGAAGGCAAGCAGGTAGGCAGACAGGCAGGAAGAGAGGAAGAAACACTTTATATTTAGTTGTTCATATTGGTTGTTTCTCCCAGCCCTGGTCTTGAACCTGGGACCTTGGGATGTATGTGGGACTGCTCCCAGGTGTACTAGGCCATCAGAATGTGACTAACACTCACACTTCTGATAAGCTTTCTGGTGGAGAAAGAAGTGTTTAGACATAAGCTGGCAATGAACAGAATCCTGGGTATTCAAGGGTATGAAGCATATGAACATTACTCATGTGAATTACAGAAGAAAATAAGTTTAGTAACAGTTGGTCTGGAAAACTGATTTGACAAGATACATTTCATATGACTGATAGAAGGAATTAGCACTAGGCCCTGAGTTTAGTTGTCAATTATTATCAGGGTGTTTGCTCTAAACTAGTCCACGTATTAGATTTTATGGGGAATTCTGATACAAGGAAGCTTTGTTGAAGACATTCATTTTGTGTGGCAGACTTAGTGCAAAGTGTTAAAAGAAGACTTGGCACGCCTTGGTGGAGTAGTAGTTGGAAGCAATCCACATATATCCCAAGGTCCGGGGCTCGCATACCAGGGTTGGTGGGAACAACCAAGATGAACAGCTAAATAAAGTGCTTCTTCCTTCTCCCTCTTCCAGCCTGCCTCTGATGGCTTTCATTTCTGCCGGTACCTTTTCTTTAAAAAAAAAAAAAATGACTTAGGGGCACCCTTGTGGCTCAGGTTGCTAAGGCAACTAAGGGGCAGAAGGACCTGTGTTTGAGACCAGGGACCAGTGAAAACAAAAGGGGAAAAAAAAAAGATTTAAAATAGAAGTGATTTGACAGCTGTATTAGATCAGATTGAGACTTGGGATCATTAACTTATAGATCCAGTTTTGCTACTAAATAGACTGTTAGGATCTGTGGTTTCTTTGGGCCTTAATTTCTTCATCTGGAAAATGGGCAGAGGTGAACTAGAAGATCTCCAGAATCCCTTTATTTTTTAAAGGCAAGATGGAGGGAGGAATGAAGGCAAGTAAGCAGGCAAGAAGAGAGAGGAGGAAGAACTACTTTATTTAGTTGTTCATCTTGATTGTTCCCCATGGCCCCAAGTCCAGAATATGGGTCTTTGGACTACATCTAGTGTATGTATGTGAATTACATCTGGTGACCTTATCCCCTAGGCTACCAGGGCATGCCCAGGCCCAGGGTCCCTTTAGGTTTCTAAAATGCCTAAAGAGTCTTTAAAACGTTTTTTTTCAGGTGTTTTTTCTCTGAGGCTTCCTGGGACTGGTATATTCCAATCCAGTCCCTGAGACAGTCACATCTCAGGATTAGGTGTTTAAGAAGCTTCTTAAAGAAGGTATCCAGACCTCTGGTGGTTCAGGTGTTAAGCCTGCCCTGGGGCACAGTCCACATATAGACCAAGGAACTGGGTTAGGGAATAAGAGGAACAACTAAAGCTTCTTCCTTCTTTTTCCTTCATGCTTGCCTGCCTTTTTCTTTTTTTAAAGAAGTTATCAAGTTTTTATTCCTATGCCCCAGTATAAAGAGTAGAGACAGATCTATAGTACAGATTGGCAATGACTAGTAATGGAGACAAGAAAGGTATACTTTAGTGCTGGCTGCTGGCATCAAATTTAAAAGCTTAGGCCAGTCAGGCAAAGCTTTTTATTAAATGACATACCTTATCTCATCTCTACCTATCTTATTAAAGTCCTTACTTCTCAGCTGAGTTGATCATTTCCATTTTCCCCTTCCTGCCTGCTCTATTTTAAAGAAGAATGAAGCCAGGAAGGCAGGCAGAGAGAGAGGAGGAAGCAGCATTTTTATTTACTTAGCTGTTTTCTTTGGTTGTTCCTCCAACCCCAGGTCTCGAACTCTGGTCCTTGGGCTTTATGTGGACTTTGCCACAGTCACAGGCTTAACACCTGAACTGCTAGGGCATGCCCTGTCTGCTCTAGCTGATCCCTACACCTGAAAGGGTACAGAGGGCAGAATAATGCATGTTATTTCCTTCAAGACAAGCTCTGTCTTTATGCTTCAGTCACATGAGTAAAGGTAATTTCTAGAATCCTATACTATCATGGACTTATGATCCCTTGCTTATTTATAGAGGTTTCTTTTCTCTCTACAATCAGATTGTAAACGCATGGCACTGAGTAGGCACTGAATAAATATTTATTTTGTCAGTGCAACAGGAATCTCAGAAGGTAAAAGAAACAAAACTTCAGGCTCCTCCTTCCTTAATGCTAGCCAAAACTCTTCCTTTTCTTTCCTGTCTGGAATTCCCTATCTTTAAACCTAATGCAAATGCTGATTCTGAGCATGAAAAGACAACACAGTTTGTACTTTCAGTTTCATGGTTTTTTTCAGTTCATTTCAGTAAAAACATAATATAAAAGGCATTGCCACCCTCTTCCCATCCTGGGGGTGATCCATCGAGCCTGTCAGACTGGGCTATTCCAGTGATTCATAGCTCATCATGTGATATGTGCAAGGCATGGTCACATAGATCTGCAAAGAGCATATAACAATTTGAAGGAAAATGCCACTCTCATGACATATGCTACTATTAAGAAAATACCCACAACCACAGTGGCACACTCCCCACCCACAGTTTTTCAGATATGTATGTTTTTAAGTGATGAAACATTCCCACATGTATGTCAGGTGAGGGAACCACAAATTCTGAAATCTGGCAGGAAGAGAATGGAGAGAGACAATCCAAGGCCCTATGCCGACTCCTGAGCTAATATCAAAGCTTTGGGAGGAAGGACATTAGGGAATGTGCCAGGATCTACAGGACTTTGAGGACAGGAGGTAAAGTGAGAGTACTTACCTGTTCGCTTACTGCAAAGTTTGTCTTTCACATTGTCGGCCTCTCGGGAAAAGAATTCAATGAGCTCATCCTCATATTCTTCTACAATGCTCTCACACTGTCAATCCAAAGAAATGAGTGAGAGAAGGCAGAAAGGAATATAAGGACATGAACCCAACTTTCTACTTAGGCTCTCCAGTAACTCCCTTACTTTCTAAGAATGAGCAACCCACTCCAATAGCTCACCGCAAACTTGAGGGTGCCGCTGATGTCTGAATCAATTCGGATGCCCTGAAGGTCCAGTTCACTGGATTCTCCATTCCGGCTCACTACACGTACGTAGTTCTTGCGGTGGGTGGAAGGGTCAATCTGTTCCCCATACTCCTTCATCCGGTCACATACCTCCTCTAGCAGCTCTGTGAGGTGGGCCTCTGAGCGAGCATAAGGCACCTAGAAATGTCCTCAGCCTTGGGTCACACTCTTCTACCTCTGTACATTAGTAATTTTAGCCTTACTTTCCCTTCCAAATCTAGATCAACCAACCTATTCTAAAAAGCCTTCCCTAATTAAAAACAGTATAGTTTATTTGTATAGTTCTGAAATGTTTTCAAACATATGATCTTACTATACAAAAAAAAAAAAACCTAAGAAAAAAACTGATACCATTAGTTCCAGATTAGAAACGGAGACCTCTTTGATTAATCCTAGTAGTTATGTGTTCTTTTCCTTTGAATTCCCTTGATTCTTTTTTTTTTTTTTTTTTTTTTTTTTAAGAAAAGATGCAGGCGGGAATGAAGTCAAGTATACAGGCAGACAGGAAGACAGAGGAGGAAGAAGCACTTTATTTTATTTTTATTTAGTTGTTCACATTGGTTGTTCCCCTGGATCCAGGATGTGAACCCAGGTCATTGGGATGTATGTGGACTGTGCTCCTCCAGAGGCGGCTGACCTAACCACTAACCCACCAGGGCATACCAAATTCCCTTAATTCTAAATAAAATACGGTAATGGTTTAATTTCTTTGTGTTAAGATGAAACTAATACTTGCCCTCAATAAGAGTATCAGGGTATGGTATACAGGCTTTGAAGATAATATTAAAGCATTTCACAAGTATCATAATCTTAATAATTCTTTATATGCTCTCTAAGTATAGCTTTGTGGATATGTGTTATAGGTTCAGCTAAAGTAAGTTTCCTAATTACAAGGATAAGACTTCCTCCTTTTTTGAATGAATGTTTTTATGTACACAGCACTGCCACAGTGAAAACATGAGTCAGTGTAGTCAGGATGTGGAGACTGGGATGAGCAGGATTCCCTGTCTGCTAACGACTTCTACAGCAGAAACAAAGTATTAAGGTTTGGAGCCAAGAAGCAAGAGCATAGGGTATTAGCCTCTTTCTAATGAGATAGCTCAATCTTTTAGAAATATTTCTCCAGTCCATGTTTTCTTAATTTCTATTAAGCCAAGGTCCTTAATTACTTGAGTTCTCATTCAAAGAGTGAGCTACTTTATTTGGGGGAACATTAACAGTTACCTCCACCACTGACTGGCTGCCATCTGGATTGATCCGGAATGATCCCATCTGAATGGTCTTCTTGGGATCCACCTGAGCAATTTCCCACTCTAGTTCATCCACCAGAGCCCTGCAGGCTGGTGCAAGGAGAGAGAAGCAGGGAAAGGGGGACGGGGGTAGGAAAGAATCAATTCACTGATTTCCATTCATCCTCACCTGCCTTGCATCACTTGCCCTCCCTAGGTTCTGTCTTTCCCACCCTCCTTCCTCCCATTTCTCTTTGTGCCTTTACCTCCACAGTGTAGATCCTGACTCCTCCGAGCCCAGGCAGTTCCCAGCAGTAACCCCAGAAGCAGGGCCAGCCAACCCCAGCCTTTCATCTTTAGTGTAATGGGGCTGCTCCACCTGGGTTGGATAGTAATAAAGCATAGGTATGAGAATTCGGCTCCATACCTGTTCACCCTAACCATTCTTCATCCCAAGGCCTACAAAGATCTCATTGTGACTGACTACTTTCCAGGAAATGTCAGGACACAAAGGGGCTCCTCTGTTGTGACTCTTGAGGACCATTTTTCCGCGGGCAGAGGGTTAGAATGTGAGTTTGATACTTGGGGCTCGGTCCCAGAAGTTACGTTGACAGGTGAGGCCTTAGAAATGGATACCTCAACGTCAGTTACTTAGGGCTCACAGGGTTATGTGGCAGCCACGGAACGGAGGTCGATGGTTAAGCGAGGACCGCAGACACAGAGGAGCTGCCGGCAAGGAGAGCAGCTGACTCAGCCCAGGAGGCAGAGGTGGCGGGCCAGAGAAAACTCAGTAGCTAAGGTCTATTTGCATCCAGCACCAAAGATTATTGCCACACCACCTCCAGTCTATAAACTACTTCTAATGTGGACCAGCCCCCTTTCTAAGGACCCCGCCATTGCCTCCACGCCAGTTCCTCCCGGACTCTCGGCACCACTTGCGTCCGTCCCACCTCTGCTCCCAGGGCCGCCGTCGTGGCCCTAGCGCAGGAAGACCGCCGGACTCTCACGTTAGCTCCCGACTCTAGCACCTGGCTACCTCGGCGCAGGGCTGTCCCGGCTTCTCCAGAGCGCTCCGGCGCGTTTCAGGCTCGAGGTGCCCGGCGACCGCCTGCCCCAGCTCCCCAAAGGCTACGAGAGCGTCTGGGCAGGGGTTTGAAGAGCTGCGGTGCTAGACCCACACTGAAGACCGACCCCCAAACCCGCTCCTTCAAACTCTCGCGCGAACAGGCAGCTGAAGAGCGACTCCGGGACAGGAGGACCCCGGTGGATTGCTGAAGGACCCAGACTTGCGTGGCGAGCAGCTCCACGTGACCACCAGGGGTCAGCCGAGGAATAGGAGTGGCCTGAAGCTATTGCAGAGCCAGTGATGGGGCACGCAGGCGGTGTGGCGCGCGCGTCAGGGGAGGTGGACCAGGCCTTTCAAAAAGAAAGGTGTGCTACCTAGTGAGAGCCTTGCTATCCATGCCCAGGAAACTACGTCTCCCAGGAAGCCCCGCAGCACCACACCGACCCTGTTAATAGCTACAGACAGGTCTTAGGCTATCCTGGGACCTGTAGTTGTCAGCTTCCCCAAGTCCCCTTTTGCTGTTGAGGAAAGAATCCGACCACAGGGCACCTGGCACAGTCAATACCTAACGTCCAGGAAAGACATAATTGTACTACTCAATATCCCTAATTGGATTCCAGAGCTTAACCTTCATTTCTAGGTGGGAGTGTAAAACCCTGGTTTTCAATTTGTAACAACTCCAACAAAAAAGTGTGTGAGAGGGGTGGGTGGTGGGTAGGATGTGTTGCCCTGGGATCTTAGTGTTTAACTGAGATCTCTGGCTGGCATAGTTCACATACATCCCAAGGACTCCTTCTCCACCTAGGGCCTGGGGAGACAACTAAGAGACACTAAATAAAATAAATACTGCTTCCTCCTCTCTCTTCCTGCCTACTCGCCTTCATTTTTTTTTTTTTTTTTTTAAAGAAAAGTGCAGGCAGGCAGTGAGAGGAGAAAGAAGCCCTTTAGTTTATCTTGGCCGTTCACCCTGGCCCTGGGTCACCAACCTGCATTCTTGGGATATATGTGGACTGTGTTGGCTGAAGACAGCTGACCAAACTGCTCCTCTACCAGGGGCACTGCATCTTTCATTAAAAAAAAAGAAAGAAAAGGAGGGGCATACCTATGTGGCTCAGACAGCTGAGACGTATGTGAATCACGTACAGCCCAAGGACCTGCACTCAAGACCCAGGACTGGGGTGATAAACCAAAATAAACAACTAACTAAAGATCTTTCTTCCTTCTCTTCCTTCCTTCCTCTTAAAAAAAAAAGGGGGGCCCCCTAAAGTCAAAGAACCCCCACAATCACAGGACTCTAATAAGATAGATGTCAGTAATATTTTTGTTTTTATTTTATAAAACATGCCGTTTACAACATAGGTTTAAAAAAATCAAGAAAACAAAACATGGGACAGGACAGTGGATGGAAGACATGCCTCTTAGCTGTCAGTGGGAGTGAAGCCAGCCACCATGCTTTGCCCAAGGCCCATGGCCCTTTTGACAATGGCGGTAGCAACACTGGTGTGCTAGGGCCATCAAGACTACATAATGGCTTCTTCAGAAATCTTTAAGTAGTCAAAGACTTGAGCTAAGTCTTGAACTACTGTATCCTTTCCAGTAGCTTCTTTGCTTGGTTATGAATTACCCAGAATACTGATTACGAATACTAATTACTTTCCGTTCTGGATCAATTCTAGACTGTTTTGGCCCACTATTTTTTAAAAGGCAAAAAAAGAATCTGGCTCCTAGACACCTTGCAACAATTCTGCTGCATTCCAGTTCTATTAATAGCACCATCTGTAGATCCTGAGCAGGTCCAATTCTGGAAATAGATAAGGTATAGCCAACTTGGGAAGTCATCTCCCAGTTGTGGGACCACTGAAGGGAGAGGGAGTAGTTTGCTGGGAGAGGGTGAGGTCAGAGCGCCAGCACTGAGGAGAAGACAGCTGCATCTGTCAGAGATAAAACAAGAGCACGACTTTTAAGGTGAATGAAGAAAAAGCACCTGGGATACTTCTGATGAAGAAAAAATGCAAGCAAAAAAGGTCATAGACCTGCCTCAAAACATTCTCAAATTGAGCATGAGGAGGTTAGGAATAATAGAGTTTCAAGAATAAAACCAATTTCACTGAATGTTGAGGGGATTAAGTATTTTATAAATTGTTAAGTCTTTATATATATGACAGGGTTGGTATTGTTATCAATATCATCATCATAGTAGGTGTAGTCTTCACATATATAATCAGAATCTATCCAGTCCAGCTTCCCTTGTCACATCCCAGGCCTTACTCTTAGGACTTGTTTGGCCCTCAGGCTCAGGCACCTTCCAGTCCATCTTTCGGCCCTTCTCATAAAGACCCTTGAGCACTTTGTGGAAGGACTCAGGTTCAGTGCCATTTTTACTGAGCTCCAGATATTTTCGGTAAAGCTGAAGGGCAGTGCGGGCATCCTCAATACTGTCATGGGTCTCCCCTTGAATCTTCAGGTCTGGGGGAAGCAGAAGTGGGAATAGTTTGGGACCTAGCAAAGGCAGGTAGGAGGACATCCTCTAGTCATATCCCCAACTCCCAATAAACAATACAAAAAAAAACAAACAACCTGAATGTCCTTAAGGGAAAGAGCCAAAGACCACAGAAAGAATACTAAAGTTAATTAAATCATTAGTGACTCTCTCCACTAACTCAGGGCCCTCAGTGCTCCCCTTGGCTCCTCCAACACTTTCCTGCTCTTAGCACCACGAAGGCCTATAACACAGAATAACTCACCCAGAAAATACCAAGCAAGGAATCGTAGGGAAATCATTCGTTTTCGAGGCATGTGAAATAGGTAGACAGTATCAAGGACTTGGTCCTTGGGCACCTGGGAGGAATAAAATAGTGGAAGAATGATGATAGGGGGATCCATATCTTATTCTCCAAAAGCACAAAATATAAACCAAGGGACCCATAATTAAAGACTTAAAAGAGATTCATTCGAACCATGAGATTGATGACCCGGAAGTCCTTCTGCAGACCATGACCCACAAACTTGACTCCAATATCTATGAGAAAACGAAGCTTTAAGTAGGTAGACTTGAGAGTTGTGAGGTGCTTAGAGGAAATCTTGGCATCGAGGTCTCCGGGCTTTATCCCCGAGTACTGCGTCAAGTAATCTACCACCTAGGGATTGAGAAAAGGACAAGTTGCCCAGGAAACAAGGTGCCTGACCACACTACAGTTTCTGAAGCCTAGTCTTTTTTCTGGGGTCTAGAGCACTCTACCTAAGCACAGGATCTGTCTCATTTGCATCTCCATATCCTAATACCTGCTCCTGGGTAGAGATGTAGTCATCAATGAAGGGGATGCCCTCATTGGGTCCCTGGCCCCGAACACAGGTAATCCTTGCGACTGACATCTGGCTTGGTTTGATGGTAGACTTGGTGCCATCACTGCGCAACTCTGCTTCTTCCTACATGGAAGAGTTAATAAGGAAAATGGAGAAATGCTTTGATTTCTCATTATTTCAGAGTTTTAGTTCCAACACTGCACCCTTTTCTGGTTACCTCATTAAGGGTGACAAACTCAGCATCCAGGCCCACCAGGTCCCCAACCTGTGGCATCTCATTCAGCATCAGCGGAATGAAGGTAGTATGTGTTTTCCGCTGCTTCCTTGCTAGTGAGGCTTCAGCCAGCAGGACACTTGCCTCAATAGGGTTCTTGACTGAAAGGGAGAATCCAGAAGACATAGTAGGGGACAAGGAAGTGACCAGGGAGGGAAGACCAGGGTGGCTGACCAAAGACCATGTCTACACTGTGATACCTCAAAAATCAAAGCATGGGACTAAAAAGAACCTATCTGATTAACAGAGCAGAAAGATGGAAGAAACAGTTAAATTATAAATTATCAATAGATATGCTAAGAAAAAAGAAAAAAAGGCCAACAGAGGAAAAATAAGATTTTCACTTTGAAATTTAGCTTAGAAAATCCAGAAAATAAGGTTACAGAGAAATTGATTTAAAAGCACCAAAAAGGGCTTAAAATAGAAATCTCCAAAAGAAGGAGAGATCATCACTTAGGGGTGAGAATGATTAATAGACTCAAAATTGTCATTTTGATCAGATTCCTCCCCTCACGGCTTTCCCACTATTCCCCAGGGATTTCCAACTTCTAAAATTAAGTAGTGAGCAGGAATTTCTCTAGTGTCCCTGAAAATATTAAGCCTAGTTATCAACAGCCTAGTTATCTATTTAAGTTATTTTCCAGATCTCTTCCTGAAGACCAATCTAAATTACTTTCCCCTGGGTCTACTCTGTGCTACTTACTGTTCAGGTTGTATTTGGAATTAAGATTTCTTTTGACGTAATAAAGAATAGCAGGAACTTTCCAGTTCATGTCAAACTGCACAGCTTCATGCTATAAAAGAAGAAAGCACTTAATGGTCTATGTCCATGCCCCTTTTTATATTTTCTACAGTTAGACAGAAGACAGGACTAAAGTGCTATCTTTATGTCTGCTAATACTTTTTATTCCTGAGGACCCATCTCTCAATCCTGAATCTGCCTGGTATCCTCTAAGGACCTAAGGATGAAGATCCAAGGAAAAGGGAGACAAAAGGGGGAATGGAATGTGTCACAACAAACCTTATCAATAGGTTCAATAAGAAAGTCGTTGAAGAGATACCACTGCTGGTGAGTAACGCCCTGTGGAGAAACCAAGAAAGATGAATGCCAGGGTGATGGATGGACCACTCTGGCTCAGACTCAAGATAAGGACAGATCTGGGAGTTCACTATGGCTACTACCACCAAGAGTGTCCCTGCTCCATCCATCCTACTTCACTTACCTCCTTGCGCTGGTGGTAGGTCTCTCCAACTTTGATGTGAGCCACAAGGCTGCCCCCTGTGCGTGAGTCCAGGATGTGTACCACAGTAGCCATCAGGTCATACACATAGACACCATGCTCTTCCTCTGCCCTGGCTGGGCCCCACTGTGAGGGGGTACCCAGGCTTCTGAGCTAAGTTGAAGGATGGGGAAGGAAGGGAAGTTGGGGTAGAGAAAAGGGAGTTTGGGGTAGGGGATAGGGAACCAGGGTGGGTTATGTCCATCCTAGCCCGTCCATGACTTCCTACACTGAACTGAGTCACTCTAGGAAAATCCACAATTGGGAAATACTAGGCTATTCCCTTTTTCCTACATAAATTCCATCTTTCCCCTGCCCTGCTTCTATCCTAACCTTCTTTCCTTATTACCCCTCCTCTTCCCAGTTTTTCAACAACCTGAATCTCATCCCCATCAGTCCAATTGCAAACATCCAGTCCTTTGTTCTTGGTCATCTTCATGCGAATAGAGAAAGGAAGCCAGACGTTTTTCAATTCCTCAATGGAGGGACACATGAGCATACCCTCTGGACTCCTGAGTTCCTTCCTATCAGGACAGGGAATGGAAATTTGTTGAGATCTAGTCAGTGACAAGAGGAGCCACCTGTTAGTTCAATCCTTTGATATCCAAGAGTACAGTACCTACCAATCAGCCAAAGCAAACTCCTTGTTCTTGGAGATTTCTCCACCATGCTTCTTTATTGCCATCTTGAAAGCAACCTGAACACAAAGGAGAAAATACCTCATTCCTTAGGAACATTAATTATATGTGGAGATCACCAGGGAGAAGAAGACTGAAAAGTATACCTAAGGCCCTGTTTCCAGCCCTGATCATTTACCTCAGCCTGCATTCTCCAGAAATCAGCTTCTTTCAAGCTGTTCACCTCACAATTGATGACAAGAATATCTGGCAGATGACAGATGTTGCGGGTCTGAATCTGAGAGGATAAAACAAAGAATGGCGAGGAGCCTACAGGGAAAGATATCTGGACAGGGACAATAAAACCTGTACCTGCATCCTCAGCCTGGGGTTCTCACTCCCTATAGATCCCCTGGACAGCAGTGCTGACCAAGCCAATGCCCCTCCATAGCAAGTTCCCAGCATGGCAGAACTCTAGTCCAGTGCAACAGCACACTCACCGTGGGCTGGTATTTTTCACAGTTGTCACACCAGGCCTGTGTATTCTGCTCCAGGCAGATGCTCCGCTTCAGCACCTGAGCAAAGTCACAGTTCTTCCCGGTTTTATCTGAAGGAAAACTGGATGCTTCACTTCAGGTTCTCTCTTCTACCCACTGCTAACCTCCCAATACCCTCTTCCTTGATGTTACAGGACATTTGGGGGAGACTTCCCAGCCCAGCTCCAGGGTATACCACTGTTGCTACCCTCAGGGTAGGAGAGTGTGAAGAGCAGGGTCGACGAGGCTCGCACGGTCTCACTGCCACAACGGCAAAGGCTGCAATTCTCCATCTCACAGCTGAACAGCTGTCCAATGACAGAGTCTCCCGATGAGCAAAAGCTGCTAAGAGTGGAGAGGGTGATATATGGGCACATCAAGAGAATCAGGAGATCCTTTAAGTCACAAAGGGGCCTGTCATGGTGGCTTTAACCATCTGTGTCCTGATTCCATACCTGCCTCCAGCACCCCGATAAGCTTGAGGTACTTCCAGCTCCTGCATATCCTGATGCAGTTGAGTCAGAATGAAGCGATTCCACCTCTGAATGAGCCTGGCCAGATTGCCCTTGCCTGAAGCTTCATCCGAATCAGCTAGGATCAGTCCAAGGGCTGAGGCCTCAGGAATGGTACGGAATGCCCGAAGAAAATTACTACCCTAGAACCCAGGATGTGTGTTGGTGAAAGGGTTATTTTTCATTTTGGTGGCTATTTGCACAGTGACATCCCTGCCTACCATCCACCTCCCTTTTCCTTTTCATTGTCCCAGGACTCCAGGCACTGACCTGACAAGGGTCACCTCGGGAAAGGTCTAACATGTGGAAGAGAAAGCCCAGCTCACATGCCAGGCAGAACTCCTTCTGACAAAGGTGGGTCTGGATTAGACAGCGAACAGGCTCCAGGAAATAGAGCACCTGGAAGGAAGAGCAAGAGAACTGAGGCAGGTGAGGTAGGTGGTATGGGGAGGACGAGAGAAAGGAAAGGTAATGAGAACTGATAAAGAATACATAGCAGGGGTTCCAGTGAAGAAGTGGAACTCACAGATGAGACTCAGGCTGTGGGCCAACAAAGATTGGTAGTAGAGGTCCTGATAAAATGGGGTTGGTTGGGCAGACATAGAAAATGAGTAGTGGTTGTAGCCCTCAGAGAAGAAAGGCAGTGGGCACACGATCAAGGGACACCCTTACCTGGATCATGCAGTTACAGTAGGCATTGGGAATATGGGGTTCTAATCCAGCAAACAAGGTCTTGTTGTAGTGTTTGAAGTCAAAATCCTCTAGCCCTAGCTTGGAGTATTTGATGGTCACCTGAAGTAGAAAGAGTCTAAGTAGGATGAAACTATCTATAGAGTCCCCTCTATCTTTCCAGTAGCCGTGCTTTCCTGAAACCTCCCCTTGACTCTAGGGTGGTAGGTGAAGTCTTCTCAACTGAGTTTTTCACTCCTTTCTCATATGACTCCCCCTTCCCAGAGACCCTTCTCCCTCCTCCAGAGGATCCCTTCCTTGGTATTCCCCAGCACCTTTCGGTATTTCTTAGAGACCATATGCAGATGTGGTTCCTCTTCCCGCCCTACTGGTGACTCGGTGACCTGGCTGAAGCTGTCAAATTCATTTTCTGAATCCTTGAGTCGGTAAGGAATCTAGAGTTTTTAAAAACAGGTAACCTGATTTCTTAAGCAACTTTTGTTTTCCCCCACCTTTATCCCAACAGTGCCTGAACCTTCTAATTTCGTAAGGTTTTCAGCATCTGCTGCTTCCTTTTATCCACACGGTCATCACCCTACCTCGTCACAGCTAAGCAACAGTGATGGCTTCACACTGGGCTCCCCACATTCACTCCATCCAGCATATCACTACCAAATTAACCCTCCAAAAATGTTCCTTTCAGTGTATTACTTCTTCCACTGTGCTCTGGGATGCAAGGTTCACTAGCAGGCCTGGCAGCTTAACCAGACTACTATACTCATTGTCCTTCTCAGACATGCATTTTGCAGATATGCTTCTTTACACCGTTACTAACATTAATCTCTCATTTGAACATGCTTCCCTGTTATTACCTACTTACCCATCTCTCACTTTCCAATTCAATATCCAGCTCTTTCAGTATGCCATCCCTGAATCTCTGCTAATCCACAGTAACATTCTCCCTCCAAAGAGCTGACACTGAATGCTTATAATATTCCTTAGGATTTAACAATTGGACATAAATAATTTCTGTTATGGGTAAGTCTTATCTTCACCAAGCAAACTAAACTCCTTCAGAGCAAGAATCCTGTCTGCTATGTCTCTTGAATTTTCCCTGACACCTAGCATAATACCGTTAATTCAACAGGCCTCCAAGTGCCTTACCCAGCTGACTAAAAACGAACTACTGAGGACTAATAAAGGTACGATAAAGGAGAAATGCCAGTGGGCTGGGCATGGGGGTTGACCCTCTCCTCTCAGAACCTACCTGATTGCGCAGCCTGGTACGGGGGTTGGGTGCATAACCAATGAAGCCCACTTTCTTCATGGTACGTAGAATCTCTGCATCCACAGGTGGTGCTCGCCTATAATTTAATATAGTTCTAGGGTTTCTAGGTTGCGATGCCTGTCCATTCAATCCCCAGTCCCCAAGGGGCCAGGAAAGAACAGTAACAACTGAAAGTAGACAAAAATTAGGAAAGTAGCAGTATCCTGGTGTCTCAGCCCTCCCTCCCCTTCCTTCCCCTCTTTGGCCCAGACATGAGATACAACCTGGGAGCAGGAGCAGAGTTGGCAGCAGGCCAATCAGAGAGAAGCGTGTCAGTGGTGAGTGGGACGGGGATGAGGGAAAGAGGCAGAAGGTCCTGGCTCCAGTCTAGAGGCGGCAGTGAATCCACAAGACATGGCAAAGCAAACTCAGTCTCGCGGGAGTAGGGGTTGAAGGAAGGCTCAGGAGAATCAGTCCAAAGGTGCACACAGCCCTCAGAATCCCCAAAGGCTAGTGCTTGCTTGCTGGCTGACACATCAAACGTCATTAGCAGAGGCCCCACAGGATTCACATGAAAGATGTCTGCTGGGTTGGCCAGGCCTGTGGGCTCACAAAACTGGCATTGTCCTAGGAGGGAAGAGGAAGTCCAATGAGCTGTGGTAGGTAAAGGGAATCATCATTTTATACCCTTGCTACTCTCTTCTCCTGGTATCAAGGAAAGACGGGCCCCTAATTTATGCCTAGAGATAGAATACCCTCTGATGCCTTCCCATAAACCATAGGGAGGTTTGCGACCCAGCAAAGGGGAGCTCTAAAGTGGTTTTGTCCAATATACTTTACCTTTTTCTGTATTTTTTATACCTGGGGGAAATATAAAAAGCTCTAATTGCTAACCAAACCCAAATGAGACTGCACTACCTCACTGAAATGTTATTTTTCCTCCATCATAAAGGTTCTGGAGGGCTACTCCTCCTTTGCTCATGGAACCATTGTACCCCATGCTACAAGCCCATCACACCTGACTGGGAGATAATAGCAAGACGAGAAGTGTATGTAGGGATGAAGCGCAAGAAGGCAGGATCCACATGTACTTGAAGTGGTGTGATGGCACGCATCATGCGCAAATCATACACCTTGAGGAACCGGTCACAAGCCAGGCCGGTGAGGCGACTGGAGAAGCCACAGGCAGCCAGCAAGTTGCCATGCACATCAAAATCCGATAGACTTCCTGAGAAAGCATCAAACTCATGTTCCACTTTAAAAGTACGGAGGTCTCGCAGGGAAACCTGAAGAAGAGGTAGTTTGGTTAGTTACTAATGCTGTTATCAGGAAGAGTACCTGCCATCTACCCTACCCTGTCAGGCCCTACCAAAAGAACTGAGGCTCTACGATATGGGCAATTAAAACCCAGAAAAGTCAAAAAGAGAAGCCAAGAACTGATGGGGCCCTAAAGAGAACTCCTGTTTATCCTTTGCCTCTAAGGTTCCTAGTTACAACTGAAAACATCATGCTGATAGATAATCTCATAGTATAATGTGGCTGAGTAGGAACTCAATTCTCCCCCTCACCCCTTTCCAGTCCAGTGCCAAAACTGAGGGGAATGCAGAGCCTAATCATGTATCTGGGGAAATGCAGCCCTGTGGTGGGAAACAATATGGAGCTTAGTCACCTTGCCAGATGTGTGGCCACAGAAAAAGAATCGATTTGTCTGTCTCATGATGGTGACTCCAGGTGTCTCCACTGCATACTGTGGAGGGAAGTAGAAGAAACCAGTGAGAAATGATTCTTCCCACACACTAAAGGAGCAGAGAGCGGTCACAGGCATATTTCAGGTCTAGGTATACCCAACCCCCAGCTGTACCTTCCTGCCCCAGGCTGTACCTTCTGAGTCTCCTGCACAGTGCTAAGGTCAATCTCCAGTATGTGGTTCTGCAGCCCGCCAACAAGCAGAGTGCTGCTGTCAGTCAGCAGGAGACTGTGCATGTCCTCACTCTCCTCCAGCCTGCAGAGAAGAGGAAAGGCAAAGGGGCCAGGGACTTTAAAGCTTTCAATCTCCTGGCCTTCCCCACCTAACGAGGGATCCTCTTTCAGTCCAGAGCTGAGAAGACACTTACAGGTAATCAAATATAATGAGGCCCCCACGGGCCATATATTTGAGGTTGTTCTTGGTGAGAAAAAGGATACCATTCTCCAGGCTCTGGATCTGTCGAATGTCATCACTGCTATTGACCTGAAAGGATGAGTAGCGCTCCAAGGCTGGGCCAAAAAACGAAGTGGCATGGCCCTGTCGGGGGCAAAAAGATGACAGAGACACCCTGAGTGGAAGGGCAGGGCCTTCCCAGATACAGGTCAGGGACTAGGTCTTGCTCAGCTTGTCTCCATTCTTACCTGGCTTTTCTGGCTGGCAGTGATTAAGGCATAGGCCAATCAATCTTAGTGATGAAGGCACTGATAATACTATCTCATGTTTGTTTAATGCTTTACAAAGCACTTTTGCAAACTCTACCTCATTTTATTCTCACTGTGACTCTGCTGAACAAGTAATGGCCCAGTTGGTTAGAACATAGTGGTCAGAAAGTCAGGGATGTGGATCCAATCCACCACTGGTTATCTGCCTTTCTTACATTCTAGCCAAGTCTTAATCCTCTCAGTATCTTGGTGTAGTGGTTAAGTCAATTACCTCTGAAGGATTGCAGGCCACATACCCTTGAATTCGAGTCCTGGGTCTGGTAGGGAACAACCAGTGTGAACAACTATATTAAAATAAAACAAAACGCTTCTTCCTCCTCTCACCTCCTACCTGCCTACCTATTCACTTCCATTCATTCCTACCTGTAACTTTCCTTTAAAAAAAGAAAGGAAAATAAATTCATTCTTCCCTTGGCTTTATGACATCATTCACTACTGGTTTATCTCTTAGTTCAAACCTTCTATGTGCTTCTCATCTGATCACTCTTGAAAATGGCTTTTCCCACTTCATCTGTCTAAGTAATCTTGTCCACTCTTCAAGGTTTTAACCAACCATCTTAAAGCTGGTGAATCCTAATTTCCTTCCCTAGACAGACCAATATTCAAACACCTACTAAACACCTCTCCTTAGATATCCCATGAGAAATTCAAACTCAGTACTTCCTAAATTAATAAACTTTTACCCCATTTCAGTTCTTCTTAACTGTATTCTCTATGATACCACTAACCTATCCAGAGGACTAAGTGACTGATAGTCAGTTTAGATTTTTTAATTTTATTTACTATTTAAAAAATCTGTTCTAACATATACATCTCTGCAGTTCGTTCAGAACCTCGTCATATTTTATGCAAACTATTAAAGAGCTTAAAAATTGATCTCTTGCCCCACCCCATTTAAATCAAACTCTCTACTGCTACCTCAGCACTCCAGGTAAGAGGCAAAGTGGGCCTTATCTGGAAAAAATCTTCAGTGGTCTGACGGATCAAATCCAAGCTAAGAGAGAATTTTTAGCATGTTCTTCTGCCAGAGATCTGCATAGCTCTCTCCATCCTTTCTAGAATGCCTAAAACAGACATTTTGGCCTGCATCCAGGTCTCTATTAAATGTTAACTTTATCAGAGACCTGCCCTGACCAACTTTCTAAAAAGCAATACCCTCCACTTTTCATTACCTCAATCCCCTTGCTTTTATTTTTCTTAAGGATACTAAGCAAAATCAACAACTGATATAAGCAAGGCCTGGCACCTAGTAGGTACTCAAACATTGGTGGAGGTGCACCCTGGTGGCTTTGCAGGTAAGTCCATGGGCATAGTCCACACGCATTCCAAGAACCTGAGCTCGCAATCCAGGGTCAGGAGGAACAACCAAATAAAAATAAAGGCTTCTTTCTCCTCTCTCTTCCTGCCTGCCTGTTCGCATTCATGCTGGCACCTTTCCTTTAAAATAAACAAATAAAAAAATCCCACTGGTTGAAAACATATCGAACTCATCAGTTTCATCTTCCAGTCCAGTAAACCTTAATTTTCTATAGTTCTTGCACTGTAATCACCATGCTAATATCTAGAGAATCTTTCATTTATCTGGTTGCTTTTACCAACATAGCATTTCCCCACCTCTTCTTCATCTGACTTCTGCTCACCTCTCAAGTCTCTATTCAAGTGTCACTTCCTTCTGGAGGCCCTCTGACCCTTCTCTAGTCTCTCTAGGGTGCAATACACATTTTCACACTAGCACTTAGTACCATGAAAGTATCTTGTTTATGTCTTTTTTTCTTTTCCCTCACTGTCTCATTAAGTCCTTGAAGGCAAGGATTATGTTTTATTCATCTTATTCCCTGGGCCTGAAATAGCAATACACACGGCCTTCTAAAATGACTGTATTAAAAAAAAAAGTCATTCATTCTAATTGAAAAACCATTTCATATTGTACAGAAAGACAGTATGCTATTTCTTACAAAATTTGGCTTCCCCAACACATTGGCAATATGGATACACATTTTTGAAAATTAACACTGATAACTGCTCTGAGAGATTAAAATCAATCAGAGAAGACAAAATGATTTCAGATAAGATATAGACACATGCATTAAACATTTTATAGTAATAAAAATGGAAAATTAGCACAACTAAAGCATTGTCTTTGACTTTGACATAGTCCACCCAAAGCCCAAGGACCTGAGTTTGTGACCAGGGGCCTGGAGAGAACATCCAAAAAGAACAACTAAATAAATAAATGCTTCTTCCTCCTCTCTCTTCCTGTCTGCCTGCCTCTCCTCTTAAAAAAAAAAAAAAAAAGGAAAACAGGAAGAGCATTAGAGATTGAATTTGGATGGCTATAGACTAACTGATGGGTAGTTTTTCTAGATTAATCAAAGCATGAAATAAGCAAATTGTGGTAGAAGTGGAATGCCTTCTGAAAAAGAACACCCAGGCAACTCACTCTATAACTCCCTTTTTTCCCCTTTATTTCCCTCCTCCTGGCTTAACTCGAGACCCACCTAACTCTCCTCACCTAAACGCAGTTCTGGGTCCCTGCAAAGTACTTGTCTTTGGGTTAAAATCAGATAAAGGACCCCCAGCAGCATCTCTTTGCAGTCCTTACAAAGGGGTATAGTTCTTACCCCATGGCTTCCCACCCATAGCATTTCCTCATGCAAGTCAAAGTGGGAGACGGAGACAGGCACGCCCACTTCAGCCACCACACTGTGCAATTCAGAGTAGACACCTTCCATTATATGCACTGACTCCTGGACAGGAAGAGCCTCCAAGGCCACTCCCTCCGGGTCCAGCTCCACATTCTGTAGCAGGCTTGAGTTCAGATGGGCATCCAGGACAGGGTTCAGGGCAGAATGCATGGCTGGGGCATACTCTGCCAATCCAGGATCCAGACTTTCAAAGTTCATGATGATAATGGCAGCAGCCTGAGTCACACCCTCCCTTGCCACAGCCCTTTAGATGCCCGACCCAACCTTCAGCAGGATGTCATCAGTGGGCCTAGAATGAACATTCTGGCCTGCAAAGGGAAAAATGTAACTGAGTCAGCAGTAGGTCCAGATACTTGTATTTAATGTGTTCTAGGTTACAAGAGTAGGAGGAAGATAAAGCAGGCAGATGTGAAAACAGCAAGCAGGGGATGGAGCAGGTATGAAGGGGATGGGCAGCAGGGGTAGAAGTGGGAGAGTGCTGGCCCTGTATCCCCACCAACCTACTATCTAACCTACTATTTGAATTCTTTCTCATTGTCTTCAGGTCTGCTGGCTTGCTGTGGTCACCCCTGAAACATCAGTGAAAAGAGCACCAACTGTGGGTGACTTGCAGTTAAGCAGAAGGAGTTAAAGTGATTGTTTCCCAGAATATAGGGTAGGGATAGGGAACTGGTAGGTGAGAACAAAAGGGTCCAGTTTCCCAGAATCCTCTACAATGTTACCCAGAATTCTCCAGGGTAAAATAAGAATGGCCAGTTACCCACAACTGAGGAGGGCGGGAGGAGCGGGGTACGGGTAGAGGGAAGTGATGGAAAAGGCTAGTTACCCAGAATTCTCTGGGGGGGAACCAGAGAAATAAATTACCCAGAATTCTCCCCCGTCGGCTGAGAGGGGAGGGGTTAGGGCAAGGGTCAGATGTGTTCCTGGGATGCTTACGGGGATTGGGTCATTACCAAGATTTCTCCATGGCGGATATTTTGGAGCGCGTGGAATTAAAACGAGTAAGGGAAGAGCAAACGCCGTCAGCTCCGCGGGAAATTCCAGTTTGCTCAACACTCCCCCGCACCTCGGGCTCAACCTAACGCTGTAGCGGAAGGGACGACGAACTCCCGGTCTCAGCTCCAATCAGGGGAGGTTTGAAGAAGACGTAAGCCAATCAGAAGGAGCCAGGTACCGACGGCTCCGAGAAGACGTGTGACGCAGGGACCTGGGCGAAAACCCCAGTTACGGGGCGCGGACGGGGACATTAGGAGTGACCGGAAGGCTCAATTTGTCGTCGTTAAAAAGTAATTCTCTCTCGCTCTTTTTTTTTTTTTTTTTAAAAAAGGAATGTGCAGGCAGGAATAAAGGCGAGCAGGAAGGCAGGAGAGAGGAGGAAGCATTTTATTTTGTTACTCACACTGGTTATTTCCCTCCGACCTAGGACTGGAACCCAGGGGTATGCGGCTTGGGCTCATTTGGAGGCATTGACCTAACCGCTACTCCACCAGAGGGCACCTAACATCTTTTAAGAATTCATGGAACAAAATTAGCTCAAACATGGAATATAACTTTAGAAACGCTAGGATAAGGGGCGTCCAAAGCAAAACTCTGGGAATCAACTGTAGGGTATTCCCATGCTTGTCCCAGTCCATCCCCTCTCTTCGCGGTGCTTTTGGGAGCTGCTTCGCCACTTCTGACCCTGCTGTCTCCGAAACTCGCTGGCATTTCCTGTCATTTCCAGATATGGCAGAAGAAAGGAAAAAAAGGAAGCTTGAAGCAGGCGCCTATCTCAGTCCAGTTAGCTGCATCGTCTACGATTCTAAAATCATCCATCTGAAACTCCCATCCGTGATTATTCCCTCCCCTGAGGCCTCAGGGAACTGGACCCCTTAGTTCCAAATTCCCCTAACTTGTGGAGCTGGACGTTATCTGTCAGAGGGACATGGGCACGGCAAAATGAGACATTTGGCTTTCTAAAATCTTTACGGAATTAATGTCAACAGTTATTCAGGGGGATTCTCAGAGTTTAACTCGGAGCTTAAATTGGGGTGGATCCAGGTTGTGAGATCTCTCCAGGCATTTTAGCTCAGTTTCCAAAGGCCACATAGAAGACCTCTTAGGTGGAAGGAATTAAAAATACTAAAATCTCTCTCTCAGCTTACATTCTTGTCATTTGTAGTTGTCATAGAGAAAAAAACACTAACTCAGAAAGACTTTCAAACTATCTGACCTCTTGGGTTCCTGGATTAAAAATTTGGCAACTACCTGGGTGCTGAGACCTATATAGTTACTATACTTTGAGAAATGTTCAGCTATAGTGAGTTCTCAAATTGAAAGACTTCACAAACCTTTGAGAATTACAGGGCCTGAGATACTAAATTATACCTGTACTAAATGAGCTGCATTTTTTTTTTAAAGGAAAAGCACAGGCAGAAAGAGGAGGATGAAACACTGTATTTTATTCAATTAGTCACACTGATTATTTTCCATTGGACCCAGGACTCAAACCCAGGTGTATGTAGCCTGTGCTCCTTTAGAGGCGATTGAACTAACCACTGCTCCACCAGGGTGTACCTAAATGAGCCACATTATAAAGTTGCTCTTATGTCTCTCCAAAGTGTCTAACTATAATGGAAGGATTGAGATTGTAGGATCTGAAGCCAGATCATCTGCACTGGAATTTTGCCTACTTAGTTCTGTAATCTTGAGCTTACCTGTATATCTCACTTTCCTCATCTGTAAGATGGGAATGATGATAGTACCCACTACACTGGATTGTTGTGAGAATTGAATGTGTTAATACAAGAAAAGTGTTTAGATCAAGCACTTGGCATAGAGTGGTAGTTGGATATACGTTAGCTATCATTATTAACCACCTGGGGGAACTTCAACTGCATTTGGAGTCTGGGCATCCAGCTGAAAATGCCTGCTTAGGAGTGTCTGGTAATGTGATTTGCATAACGGTTGAGGCCCAGCTGATGAAAGAGCTCCTTATAGCTCCAGGTCAAATCTAGTCCTGGAAGTAATTCCTGCCACACTGCAGTCCCACAGTTGTCCCACCAACCTTGCTTGCTAGCCAACTCCAGCAGCACCAGGAAGTGAAACAAAGCTGCTGTACCTCTAACTCACCCTTGTCTCTCTTGCCCCATCCCCCAGGACTGCACTTCCTCCTCCTCACCTTTCATCTTTTATCCTTTAGGGTTCCAAGAATGGGGTCCAGAGGTGGGAAGAACATAAGAGACAGTATGCACAAGTGAGGTCATCTCCTGTACCACCACACTAATTTCCTTATTCTATTTGTGTCTCTCTTATTTAGGAAGAGGGAAACCATTTCTCACACTTAAACTGAGATAACTTCTCTAATGTTGGAAATGTTTTATCCAAAGGATGAGTTTACCAGAGTCATAATAATTGAATCAGAAGTTTCACTGGGCAGTTTTGAATAGTTCTAAGGGAAAGGGGACCTCTGTCAAGGGTAAATTTTTCAGAGGAAAAGAGTCAATTTCTTGGGGAGGCTTTGGAGCCATCTCTGTGGTCACCCCTGGCCTCATTCTGACGTCCAAATTGTTCTGGGACCCTCCACGGGGGTTGGGGCAGTCCCAGATTTGGACCACCCTCTACTCCCACGCCCTACCTCATCTTCTCAGCTGTTTCACTGGATGTTGCATCAGGGAGGATGATGAAATCAGTGTCAGCGGATTTTACCGATGGATGCAACAGGCTGAAGGATGGGCCCAACTCTGGCAGGCTCATTGATACATTACTCTTTCGAGTGTGCTAAACTGAACTCCTTAGCCATGAGGTAGGGCTGGTGTACAGGAATATCTAAGTTGAAACCCTAGCCCTGCTAACATTGATGTCCCAAAAGAACATCACCTGAATCCTACAGAGCCCGTGAAATTTTGGTCACTAGAGTTAAGGAATCAGATGGTTCTTAGCAACAAACAGCTCTCTCCAATCCTTCCTAGCTTCCACAGGGAAGCCTGAGGTGGGGGAACAATAATACTTTATAGGGCACTTAACATGGCTTCCCAGTTCACAAAGTACTTTCATGTACATGATCTCCCAGTGAAAATAACACTGTACTCAATAGAGAAAAAGAAACTCCTATATTGTTAGATAACAGGTATTTGGTGGAAACCAGAATTGGTTCCAAAGTGAGTTCACCATCATATTGGGAGAAAAGTGCCTCTCTGTTTTGTTTTTTCTCAGGCAGGAGGAGGTGAGGAAATACGTTTGGAACGGCGGGGTATAACTTTGAGAGGCAAAAATTTGAGGGAAAAGTCAAACAAGCAAGAACATGAGACTAGATTCATTTCAATATTTGTTTTTCCCACCCCCACCCCCTTCTACAACCATTTCGATTCCTGGAGAGCATTACACATTATGTCCCATCCCAGGCCTCCAGCCACAACAACCGCGACTCATTTCCCTTAGAACTGTGGCTGCATACCTGGGCTCCCCAAGTTGGATGATGCAGGGAGGGGAATCCCACCTGCTGTGAGTCACCTGCTAGAATGAAGGGCGGGTCTTAGAATGCAGAGACCTTAAAAAGCGACTCAGACAAGGGGAGAAAAACAACAGGAAGCAGCCCAGACACTCAGTGAACAACGGAGGAAACCAAATCAGAGGCGCATAAAATAGAGAGAAATCAGACTCAGAACAAGGGGAAGTGGGTAGAGATTCTACAAGAACTGGTGCTGGCTCCTATCAGCCAGACTGGAGAGACAGACGAAATGCTGGGAAAGAGAGCTTTGATGCTGCTGCTGCTGCTGCTGCTGCCACTGCCCTCCTGGACTGCATGGGCCCGGGCTGTGCCTGAGGGCAGCAGCCCTGCCTGGGCTCAGTGCCAGCAGCTCTCACAGAAGCTCTGCACGCTGGCCTGGAGTGCACATCCACCAGTGGGACATGTGGTGAGTGGCAGCCTCTGGGATCAAAGAGGAGCCTATCCCAGTGCTCCAAGCTGCCAGGGAAGACTGTGGCCTTAGGTGAAAGCTGGGTTGAAGGCCGTCAGAGACAGAGAGGACAGGAGAGGGGTTCCTAGGCGAGTAATAGGCCTGAGTCTCCAAATGGAATCCAAAAGTACTTATCTTGTTTCCTCACTCTCCCTGCCCACCTCCTCTATTCTAGGATCTGCCAAGAGAAGAGGGAGAGGATGAGACTACAAATGATGTCCCTCGTATCCAGTGTGGGGATGGCTGTGATCCCCAAGGACTCAAGGACAATAGTCAGGTACAAGGAAGAGGGGACTGAGGACACATCTGGACACCATGGTGAATTAGAAGTTGTATCTGTCTCACTTAATACGAGCACATGGCGGGGGAAGGTCAGGATTCCAACATAGGAATTTTGTGGGAACACAAACATTCCAACCACAGTAGTGTCTTGGGAAGGGTAAAGGTCTGGGTGGGTCTTAGGTGAATGGAGTTGAGAGGGTATTCATCTTCTTTCACTATTCTTTCTGCAGTCTTGCTTGCAAAGGATCCACCAAGGCCTAGTTTTTTATGAGAAACTGCTAGGCTCAGATATCTTCACAGGAGAGCCTTCTCTGGTCCCCAATGGCCCTGTGGGCCAGCTTCATGCCTCCCTACTGGGCCTTCGGCAACTCTTGCAGGTATGAACTAGGGTCCTGGAGTATGGGGGCTTGCAGATATTGTGCCTGAGGGTGAAGGGTCTCAAATCCTCTTTGATTGTGTCCTCTGTCCTTTCAGCCTAAGAGTCACCACTGGGAGACTGAACAGACTCCAAGCCCCAGTCCCAGCCAGCCATGGCAGCGCCTCCTTCTCCGCCTCAAGATCCTTCAAAGCCTCCAGGCCTTTGTAGCTGTTGCTGCCCGGGTCTTCGCCCACGGAGCAGCTACTTTGAGTCCCTAAAATCAACAGCTAAGGATCTGGCACCCAGATCTCCAGGGCTCAACAATACTGAGATGAATCTATTAGCCCTGGCACCTGTGAGCAGACAAGTTAATTAGCCCATTAATTTTAATGGGATTTGGTGAATGTTGAAAAATTACCAATACTGACTGATTTATGAAGCTGACCTATGACAAAATTGGGTATTTATTAGACGGGAAGGGAAATTTGGAGATTATTTATCCTCATGACAGCAGTTTGAGAAGGATTATTTATTATATTTATATTGAATTTTGTACCTTTTTTCAATAAAGACTTATTTATGTGGATATCTCAGTCTAACTTCTAGATGGAAAAATTGGGCCAATGGACTATAATCTGCATACTTCTACTTTACAGGGCTGTGGTAGAGAGGACTGTTCCTTCATGAGCCACCACATACAGAGTAACTCAGATCTTTTGGTCTTCATTCATATATGAATGAGCAAAATGAATGGGATTACAAGGGTTGGGACTAGGAAGAACAGCCCCTATTTCTTGTTCCCTGACGTAGTGCCTCCTTCCTTGTTTTCTTGGTCAAGAGTGTATTTCGCCAAAGACACAAGTTCTGCTCACTGCAGGATCAAAAGGCTGAGCTATTTTAAGCAGTAAGGACATTCCAGGAAAATGAAGGTAAATCCCCTAAACTACTGGGATTCTCCAAAGGACATCTGTGAGCCCTATTGGAAGAGAGTTTGATTACAGAAGAGAAGCTAAGCTACCTTTGAAAAAGAAGAGGAACGGGCTAGTGATGATTTATCTTTTCTCCATAGTCACCGCATTAAAAAAAAATAGACCCAGGTTTTTATCTTTGCATTAGGAGCTGAGTGACAATAGCTAGTTAATTAACTACTCACCCTTCCACCCAAACTCATATATAATGCTCCTCTAGAATAATCTAAAGGTAGGAAAGGCTGACATAAACAGGGAGGTCAGAAGAAGAAACATGACAAAAAGGGCATACTTGGGTGGGTGGGGATAGGCCATGATTTGATGACTTTGTTCCTACATAGTCTTCTGGTGTCCCCGTGAACATTAGTCTTTGTGAGCTGGTAAGTAAAGTTCAGAGAGGAAACACTTTCAGGTCAGCATAAAGTTTATTAGCAACTTCTGTTCAGAAGATTCTTTTTGAACAGGACTATTCGTCTAACATACCAGGCAGAAAACTCACATATATAACTCATTTTTATTTATATCTTTAATGATACCAGAAGTACAGCTTAGAGCAATGGCTGGGGTTCTCTGGGAATGACCAAGGTATGAGGCTGTCCAGAGCCCCACCGTAAACCTTCAAGGTTCTAAGTTCCAGAAAGTTGGTCTTTACCCAGTTCCACACCCAGGCATAGAAACCCCTCCTTTTAGGTAAAGTAATATATTGTACAAAAGGGGATACCTTAACGGAGAAATACTCAAGACTCACAGCCCTTCTCCTCTGTAAAAATACCAAATTCCATCCAATAGTATACAAGGCAATCCCTAAATTCCCAGCAACCCTACTATCCTTGGTCTCCGGGAGTGATTTGTCTCCTAAGCATTGGGTAAGTGGAGACTAGGCAGCATAAGTTATTGTGCAAAGCTTCTTATAGGCACATTATATTGGCAGGAGCATTATAGGGGGAGGAATGGTTGTGGCCAGTTTGGGGGACAGAGGAGACTACTAAGAAGAGGTCTACCTCCTATTACTCTTCACATGATAAGAGTCTCACATGGTGGGAGAAGCAGAAAGCTCTCAATCCCTTAAGGAAAAGAAGAAATTTGGGACTTGGGTCATAAGTAAGAAGGAAGGAAAAGAGTCTAGAGAAGGGGAAACCAGAAGAGAAAATGGAGTTCTATCACATGCCCCCATTTCCTTCTGAGGGTCAAGGCTGCTGGGCATGAGTTTAGCCTTAGCAGCTGTTAAAATGTTGAAATTCTTCCATACTGAAAAGAAGTCATGCTATAAGCCCTCTATGTATCTATCGACTGGCCAGAGCTACCTTCAGAATCCCTGCATCTCCCTGCACAGCAGACAGCCTCCAGGATTCTACTTAGGGTAACAGCCAACTCAGTGGAGTCCCTTTTCTATCCATATTGTTTTCATATCTCTCTAAATCCCAGGGTTAACCCTGCTCAGAAGGGGCACACACATGCTTTCTCAAACTTGGAGAGCAACATTATGATGTGGGGTCTACTAGGGGCAAAAAATATGGAAAGAACAGAGGAAATGTAGTTCCTAGTAGTCAGAAGGAATCAAGGGTCCATCTGTGTAGAAATGGCTAGAGGAGAAGGTGGAAGCCTCATCCACGATGTTCTGGCTAGTCAACAGTGGATCATCATTTGGCATGATTTCGTCAATCTTCATACTGTCTCTGAAGACTAAATATTCCAGAAAAAACAAGTCAGGATCTGATCTCAGGCAAGGAGTTCCCAACCCAGCAGGAAAAGTGAGGAAGGGTGGCAGTAAACACCTGAACAGAGCTGGAGGGTGTACATAGGTGGGTAGGGGAAGGTGTGTACCTTCCCTAATAAAAGACATCTTAAGGAAATGAATCTCTAATAAGGAGCTTAGAGTTCAGTCTTTTGTATAATGGTTGAGGGAGAGAAGTTAGGAAAGGAAATGTGTTCCCTCTTCCTAATCACATCTCATCACTTACTTTCCATTCCCTCTGTGTTCAAGTGTCTCAGATCATGGGGCAAATCTGACTCTGGCTCTGTCACTGGCTGTGATAAAGACATTAGAATAGGCTCCAGCTTCAGTTCTGGTTCCAGGGTTTGCTGAGGCACCCCTTGTAGTTCCACGCCTATGTTCTCCAGAGGAGGCTCCAGCACAGGCTCGAGCATGGGCTCCATTGCAGGCCCCAGATTCCAGGCCTCCAGCAGTGGTCCTAACTCCAGGCTGACCTCTGGCGTTGACCCTGGTGCCAGCCCCAGCTCCAGCTCTAATGACTCCCCTTCTGGTCCCAGATTAAGTTCCAGAGGTTGCTGAAGCTCATCCACCTGTCTGAACACATCAAGGTAGACAGAAGGGGCAGGGCTCAATGGTTTAGGTGAAGCGGGGAACAGTAGAACAAGCAGAGACAAGCTCTCTAATGCAAAAAGTCAATCAAACAGAAGGATGTACCTTTGGAATCAGACTTTCCAGAGCTTAAATCCTATCAATTTCTAGTTAGGGGACCTTATACAAGTTACCTAAACTCTGAGTCTCAGATTCACCATCTATAAAATGAGAAAAACACCTAATAATAACTGTGAGGCAGCAGCATGGTTAAAAGCAGGGCTTTGGGAGTGTGTCCTTGTGACTCAGGCAACTGAGACAACTGGCGTATGGACCATGTAAAGCTCAGGGACCCGGGTTTGTAACCTGGGGCCAGGGGAACCAAAATAAACAATGAAATAAAGATGTTCTTCCTTCTCTCCCTCCCTCCCTCCCTCCTTCCTGCTCTATCACTCTTCCTCCCTCCCTCCCTCCATCCCCATCTCCCTCCCTCTGTTCTTTCCGTTTTTTAAAAAATTTATTTTTAAAATTTTTACTTAGTTGTCCACACTGGTTATTTACCTCCAGACCTGGGGCTTGTACCCAGGGGTATGTGGTCTGTGCTCCTTTTGAGGTGACTGACCTAACTAATGCTCCAACAGGGCACACCTCCCTTCCTCTTTTTAAAAAAGAAAAAATTGGGGCACTCTGGTGTCCTAGTGGATAAGGCCACTGGATAAGGCCACTGGATGTATACACATACATTCCAAGAACCTAGGTTCAAGTCCTGGGACCAGAGACAACAACTAAGATGAATAACTAAATAAAATAAATAATTATTTTCCTCCTCTTTCTTCTTGCCTGCCTGTCTGTTCTCTTTTCATTCCTGCCTGTATCTCTCCTTTAGAAAAAGAAGGAAAGGAAGGGAAGGAAGGAAAGGAAGGCAAGGAAGGGAAGGAAGGGAAGGAAGGAAGGAAGAAAGGAAAGAAGGAAGGAAGGAAGGGCATACCCTTGTGATTGAGATGGCTGGACTGTGAACCATGAACCATACAAAGACCAAGGACTTGAGTTTGAGGGTAGGTGTGGGGGGCGGGACCAAAACAAACAACTAAATAAAAGCAGGGCTTTGTAACCTGGTAGACCTGGATCATTCATTAGTCACCTACCTTAGGCAGGCCACTTTGCTACTCTAAACTTCAGTTTCCTCAGCTAGAAACAGTAGTAATAACAGTATCTGCCTTATTATTAGTATTATCATCATTATTACTATTTAAAGAGAGAAAGGAAGGAGGAAGGAAGGAAAAGGAAGGAGGAAGGAGAGAGGAAGAGAGGAAGGGAGGGAGGGAGGGAGGGAGGAAGGGAGGAAGGAAGGAAGGAAGGAAAGAAGGAAGGGAGAAAAAAGAAGGGAGGGAGGGAGGGAGGGAGGAAGCACCTATATTTGTTTACTTGCTAATTTTCAGTTTTCCACCCTGGTCCTGGGTTCCAAACCAGGGTACCTGAGCTGTATATAGTGCACACACCAGCATCTTAGCTGCCTGAGCCACAAGGGTACACCCCTTATAGGACTTTTATAAAGATTAGATAAGGTGTGCCCTGGTGGCCTAGCGGTTTAAACCAGGCACAGTCCACATATATCCAATGTCACCAGTTCAAGACCTGGTGCCAGGGAAACAGTCAATGATGAAAAACTGAATAAAGTAAAATAAAATGCTTCTTCCCTGCCTACTTGCCTACATTCCTGCGTGTACGTTTCCTTAAAAAAAAAAAAAAAAAATTAGATAAATGAGAAAATGAACACAAAGCATTTAGCCCAGAGTCTGAGACATAAATACACTTTCATTAAATAAGGTTGTTATTATTACCTACTTGGAAAGGCTCTCATAAATGAATGTTCTGCAAAAAATCTAGTTCCATGCATGTCATCAAGTAGATACCTAATAACATCAGTGGCTGTAACTATTATTATCAGGAACCCGTGTCCTGTGGAGACACCCTAAGGATGGCAGCAGGGAAACTGAGAAGAGAGACTAGAGGAGAGGAAAAAGCCCTCAAGGACTGGAAAGTGTGGGTCAGTAGGAGAGACAGCTGGAAAGACTGGAATGGGGCAGGTTCCAGTCACTGTATCAGTCAAAAGTGTTAGAGAGGATGGGCAAAGAGTTCCATATCTTACCTGTTAGAGACCACAATGAGCCTGTGTTTCAGGTATTTCCTCTGCTCCTGGAGATTAACTATGGGGGACATATACAGGAGGCAAGGGAGGTCAGGGGATTCCACGCATAGCCCAGGGGACCCTGAGTGCAGATATGCTGACAGTCAAACCTCCGTACTAACTAGCGGTGTCCCACGGGCAGCTCCCTTAACTTCCCTGGATGTCAGTTTTCCCATGTTTGGAAGGAAGGAGTTGGGTTTACGGATGCAAAAATTCCTGCAACCTATCCCGCAGTGCGCAGTGATTCTCACCGCACTCCTGGTAGTAGCGACCGAAAGCCTCATCCCGGGGAGTTCGGGGGTAGAGAAAGCACAGAGGGTTTTCGGGTATGTTCTCCTTAGCGAGGAGCTGATAGTGGCGAATGATCTCAGTCAGTGGCAGTCTCTGCAGCACCTCCTTGGTGTAGGGTTGCACAGAGTAGATGAGTACCTTACCTGAAGAGTGGGTGTAAAAGCAGGCAGGCTTGAGGGAAGATACAGGGCCAGGAGATCCTTGTCCTGGCTGCCCCACCCCAAACCTGCTGAGGGATTCAGAACAGCATCAGGGAAGCCAAGGGCAGGCAGGAAGGAGAGGGTGGGGGAACAGCAGAGCAGAGCAGCTGACCATCATCCTGGTGTTCCACCCAAGAGCAGGTAATGCCCCCTTCTGACGTCTCACTAAAGCGCAACAGAAAGGTGCCAGATATGGTCTTCTTTAGCAGCTGGCGCTCCTGGCTCCGACTCACAAACCCCATGATGCATCTGGAGCAGAAAGCAGCTGTAAGGTCCTCCTGCCCCCGCCCCGGCTTCTGCTCCCTGCATAGGGACAGCATCACGTTTGGGCCCTGGCTCTGCCACTTACAAACTTCCAATTGGCCAGATCACTCCACTTGACTGCCAATATCCACCTCCCAGGGTTGAAAGAGGTGTGAGGATTCAGTGAGGTCATGTCAATAAAAAGCACCTTGTAAAAGGCAAAGTGCTGCACGAATGTGCAGGCAGCGTGGCAGAAAGGGTATATGCTTAGGGTCCAACAGGCCCGGTTTTTTGGGTGAGATCCTTAACTTTTCCTTTGTTCCCTCACTTGAAATTCAGCATGGTTGTGAGGGTGACATGAGAGAATTCATGAAAGCACCCAGTAGACACCAAAATGTTGAATGCTTGACAAATCTGGCTACAATGATTATTGTAAATGAGTGGGTATGACTTTGCACTGATGTTTAGTCTATTTGCCACATGAGGGCGAAGAGAGCCTACTCTCAAGTTCAGAAAGACTAGGGGAGGAGTTAGGGGTAAGAAGGTAAGGTGGCCAAGAAGTCCTCACCCATCATTCCAGAGATCCTTCAGGTGGTCATGTACCAGGTCCAAAATTTTGTCCAGCCATGTCCAGAATGGCAGCTTGCCAGGGGGGCTGTCTCGCTAAAGGAGGAATGCAAAGGTGGGAAGAGATGTGGAGTTGCCCCAGGTGTGGGGAAGGAGTGATGGGGGAAGGACTAGTATTTCGATCCAGGTTCATGGGGTACAGGGAGTTACCTTAGCAAAGTCAGCCCAGGACAGCAATGGATCCTCACTCCTAGAGCCTTGCCCTGTGGGCAGACAGTTCAGATGATGGAAAGTAGCAAGGCCAAGGGTCTTGGGAAACAAAGGGCAGGGGCCAACTAAGGCTGGGGAAGAGACTGGGAGAAAAGAAGGCAGTCTGTACCAAATAGCTTGTCCCTCAGCATGCCTAGCTGCTCAGAATCGAGACCTCGGCCAATGTAGGAGGAGAACTGCCAACTGAGAGCAGGGCCCAGCAAACTCCAGGGGGCTCTGGCAGGGCTGGAGAAGAACTGCTGATTCTGCAGGGGTGGGAGGAGGGGTGGGTGGATAGCTCTGGAGCAGTGCCCTTAGACCAAGCTTCCACAGACCTCCCCTCCACCCTTCACCTGTAGGCCCCGCCTCCTACCTGGGGGTTTGAGCTGAGCAGATTGAACCAGAGAACCGAGGCCCAGGCAAGTGAGAGTTGGTTCATGTTAGAAATAATCACCACAGGGAGGGTGTCTGTCTGCGGAGAAGACAGGAGTCACAGAGGAGGAATGTGATGTTTCTAACTGCACATATCTGGTAGGGACAAGGGGCCACACCCCGCCCTCTTTATGCCTTCTCTCAAATCTCCTTCCTCACTCACTGCCTTCTATTTTCACTTACCTTCAGCTCCTGCTTCAGACCCTGGTAGGTGTATTTGACCGTGAAGCTGATAATGTGCAGCTCCTCTGTCACACCAGGCAGTCCCTGGGACAGTCAAACACACAGTGACCAGAGGTCCATGTGGCAAGTCCCCCGCCTTCCAATCCTCTACTCAGGCCTCACCTTATTACCGCCTTTTCCTGAACCACCTGAACGTTGCTCCGACAGGCTCTGGGAATTGAGGGGAAGGAGAGAAGATCTCAGAATAGGGTTCTTCCACTGTCCCAGAGGCCCAGGACTTGAAAACTTCCCCCAGTCCATTTCACTGGACTAGGAGCTTACGGTATTTACTCGTACCAGGTAGCCAAAGTCCCAAATTAATCCCTGGCGCTGTCCTTTCTCGGGGGTCAAAGTTTTCTGATTTGTGGTCATGATGTTGAACTTCCGGAAGCTGTTCCAGGAGGAGGAAGATATGTGGAGGACAGGACAGAGTTATTCTAAACACCCAGCAGGAAAACAACAAAAGTTCCATTTCATTTCAGCTCTCCCTTTCTCCCCTTGTCAGTTCCCCACCCAAATCAACCTCCTCCTCGTCATGCCCCCTCACGGCTGCTGCGTGTGGTCGTGCAGGTCATGCATGAACAAATACTTGCAGCGTCCTTGCTAGGCACCTACCCTTGTGACTGAGGAGGATTCCTGAAAAGAAAAAAATGAGAAGCAAAGCTGTGTTGAAGTTAGGAATATGGTCTTTGAGGTCAGATAGACTTGGGTTCAAATGCAAATCTGCAGCTCTAGCTCCTTAGCTAAATGGTCTTGCCCAAGAAACATAATCTCTTAAGAGTTTTTCCCTTCATTTGAATGTTGCTACCTAACTCATAGAGTTCCTATGACAATTAAAATACTCGAAATACTACATGTCTTATATAGTAAATGCTCAACAAAAAGGAAAATTATTATTTCTATGAGGTAGGAATGGAGGGGCAGAAACATAGCCCAGGGTCCCTTCTGTGAAGAGTGTTACACACACACACACACACACACACACACACACACACACACACACACACACACTCTACCCACATCTAGGCCAGCCCTGAATTCCACCCTTCACCTGTCCCAATTTACTTGTCAATGGAGACTTCTGTGGTCAATGACTCATTGCCTTCCTGGAGTTTCACCAGCAGCCTGAGGGGAGGCGATTTGGGTGGGAGAAAGTGGTCAATCTTAATTTCCTAAATAGACATTTGAAAAAGATAAGGGACTAGACTAGAAGAGATAAGTGGATTAAGAGGAAAAGAGAAAAGAAAACACCAAGAGTAGGAAGAGCTGTAAAGCCAGAAAGCGAACAGTGCCCAGGTTGAAAAAAGGAAGCAGAAATGAGTTTGGAAATGCCAACCTTGTTCGGACAGAGAACTTGCTCCCAGTCTTAAGAATGAGGGGTCGATGGGGAGTTTGGGGCATGCAGGGCTGGGTTTCTACCACAAAGGCGCTGCAAAAAGAGATGCAAAAAGAATACATAGCTTCAAATCTGTTGGAATAGTTCCCCTCAGTCCTTCCCTCTGTCCCTCAGGCCTCTCCCTGGTTTCCAGACCTTTCAAGCAGATTCCGTAGCAACTCTGTGACCTGGGCCTCTCGCAGGGCCACCCCTTTGTGCAGAGGGTCACCCTCATAGCTAACCAGGTGACTCAATCCCTTCAGTTCCTTCAGCAGCTGCCGCATGTGGAACAACAGCTTTGCCCCAGCTGTGAACCTGGGTGAGAGAATTCAAGGGAGAGCGAATCAGTGGGTTTTCCTGGAGCCTACAAGTAGGCTCCAAGAACTCCCCTTTAACTATGTGGAAAATCAGAAACTGATTGGGACCCCCAACTCCCACGGCCAAAAAATAATAATTCAGAAAGCATATGAAAAATTATTCAATATGATTCATAATCTAAGATATGAAAATCACAACCACTCTTGTATATAAATCTAGTGAAATATTTATTTACATCATAAACTTAATTTTCAGATGATGCTTGATATGTAGCATTTATTTTAAGTACTTAACACACATTGATGCATTTAATCCTTACAACAACACTATGAGGTAGACACTTTATAAGTGTTGCTATTATCTACATTTTATAGATGGTGAAACTGAGGCACAGAGTGGTCAAGAGACTTGCTTAAGGTCATAAACTATAAGAGATGAAGTATGTGATCCCAGGCAGTGTGGCTGCACAACTCAGACCTTTTGTTTTTATTTATTTATTTTTTTGTTTTCTTTCTTTTTTTTTTTTTTTTAATTTATTTTGTTTTTCTATTTCCATACTTTTAACTTTTAGACTTTACCATCGCTGAAATGAAAAACAGTGATAGGATGTGTCCTGGTGGCTTAGGCACTAAGTCTGCGGCACTAGTCAGCGTATCCACGTAAAGCCCAAGGACCCAAGCTTGGGAGGTCAGGGAAGGAGGGCAAGAACAACCAAGATGAACAACTAGATAAATAAGTAAATGCTTCTTCCTCCTCTCTCTTCCCGCCTGCCTGCCTGCCTGCCTGCTTGCTTCCATTTTGTCTGCCTCCTTCCATGTTTGATAATAATGATGATACTACTACTACTACTAATAATAGGCAATACAGTGACAGGAAAACAACAAACACTAAAAGAGTAGTTTAAAATTTTTTTTTAAGAGGGAAAAAGCAGACAGGCTTGAAGGTAAGTGGGCAGGCAGACAGGAGGGAAGAAAGAGGAGGAAGTAGTCTTTATTTAGTTGTTCATTTTGGTTTTCCACTTCCCAGCCCCCAGGTCCCTGGGCTTTATGTGGATGTCACCTGCCAGCGCCATAGACTTAATGCCTGAGCCACCAAGGTGCACCTGAAACTATTTTCAAAAAAGCCTCAAAAAGCATGCATACATTTTTGCAGTATTTCACTTCTAAGATATATCCTAAGGAGATAATCAGAAAAACAAAGACAAACATATAAAAAAAGTTCATAGCTTTGTTATTTGTAATAGAAAAATGAGAAACAATTGGTGTTAGATATATCAATTGTGGTATAGTCATATCATGGAATACTAGGGAATCATTAAAAATAATACAAGCTCAATTTTTAACATGAAAAATGTCTAAAATATTGTATTTTAAAACTGTCAAGATAGTACATATGTGACTTGTTTAAAATAGATGTGTAGATATAAATATACATGTGATAAGGGAAAATCTGGAAAAATGTATTAAAACACATAAATAGTGTGTACCTCTCTGCATGATCAAATATGCAGATGGGTGGTATTTGCTTTCATTTCTTTTATGTTGTCTGAATTTTTTTCAGTTGGTATACATTATATATGCACACATATATATCTATATACATTATGTACATTATATGTGTATATACATATAATCAAAAAATCTCTTTCGACATAATACCAGTACCACCAATTAGAAAAGGTACACATTTTAACCCAAGAATACCTTTTCTGGGGCTTTATATTATATACATAAGAATATAAATAGAGATATAGCCATGAGAATATTTACTGCAGAACTGTTCAAAATAGCAAGAAATCACTTGCAATGTATAGTTTGCCAAAAGAAGAGAATGAGACGAAGGAAGGAAGAGAGAGGAGGAAGGAAACCATGGAAGAAATATCTTTATTTACTTAGTTGTTTATTTTTGTTTTATCACCCTGGGGTGTTGATCATGTGCAGTCCATGGATCGGCTACCTGGGTGAAAAATAAATGCAGCTTGTGCCCTTATGGCTCATGGGACTGAGACACTGGCATGTGAACCAGGTGACCCCCCAATGATCTGGGTTCTAGATGAACAACTAAATAAAATAAGTAAATTAATAGACAAATAAAAATATAGTATCTGGGTAGTAAGGTTATAGTCAATTTTCTTTTTTTTGCAGTTATAGTCACTGCAGTGAAAAAAACGTAGAAAATTTATTTTGGGGGTGATTATAAAGGAAGAAGAAACCAGACTATGGAGGAATTCATTACTTTCTCCAAACCAAAGAGGCAAAGAGTGGTCTCTGGTGCCCTGGGCGATAAGAATGAAGAGCAGAGTAGAGCTGCAGTCAGACAAAGGAGCTGGGATCGTCATTCTGGTGAGCAGAGATTAGAAGAGCAACACCTCTGGCCATACACAGGGCTTTACAACTTACAAGGCACAGAGGGATGACTAGGGCTAGGGCTGGGGGGACATGAAGGTAGAGGGGTGTCTCTTACCACTTCTCCAACTCTTCCAAACCATTAGCAGAAGGGCCTCCAATGCAGGCTTTCTGCTGCTGGACTTTCCACTCCTTCAACCTGGGCAGCAGTAGATCGATTAAAGTAGTTGATCGGCCTAGCAGTGCTTTGGAGGTATCCAGCACCTCCTAGGAAAGGGAGAAAGTGAGCTCAGAGCACCTCTCATCACCATTCACCCTCCAACTGGGGATGGAGAGTCAAAGAAGAGCTAAAAGGCCAGGGCTCCCAGAGGCTTCATTTTCCCCAGTTCCCTGCTGGCCATGCCTCTGTCCCCCGCACCTCACCTTTCTCCTTTTGTCTAGTTCATTGAGGGTTTCCTGTACCAACTGTTGCTGTCTGATCTGATGGGGATCCGAAGACAGGGTCCTCACTGGATGCAAGAGCAGGAGTAAGACAAGTGCTCAGTTCCAGAGCTCTTTCTCTCCTTCCTGACCCAGATCTTGGTCAGAGGCAGGAGGAGAGAATTTGGGAGACAGAAGGGGAAAATAAGCAAAGCACAGGCTCCCCAAGATCATCAAGATCCCCAGGAGAATTGTGAAAGGTCACATTTGAATCACAAGGCTACTCAATCTGCTTAGTCAGTTTCTCATGCATCTCCTCCAATATTCAAGAGTGGTCCTTTAGCCACCCCTCCACAACATACCCGGGCACCTATAACTCTACTTGTTAGCAGCACTGTGAGGTGTGTATTCAGTGGTGATCATTGCTCACAGGAGATTTTTTCCTTCTGCTCTCTTCTACTCTTGGCCTCTCAGTAGGCACCTGTCTTTCTCCCATGTCTCAATGTGCTTCTTACCTTTGCTATGGATCTTATATCGAAAGCAGAAGACATCCTGCTGGTCTTTTAGTTGGCTGATCGATTTTACCAGCTTCTGTAGAGGCAATGAGTCCCAAATGAAACTGCTCCTACGGGACAAGGCGAGCTGAGCCCTGCCTACCCCGACTCTTGCCACATCACCAACCTCCATCATAGTTTTTAAATCCTGGATCCGGGATTCAATTTCATGCTGCTGGGTCTCCACAGGTGCGCTGGGGGCTGGCTCTCCTTGTTCCTGAAATAAGAAACTCTGAGCACATTGTAATTCTGATATTCCTCCCTGAAATCCAGGCCTGAAATTATACCACTGGATGTGGCAGGGATCTTGTTCCGAGACAAATTCCCTGAGTCCTTTTCATGACCCTCTCTACTACAGGAGCATTATCGCCAAAATGTTCTCACCAACTGAGGCCTCTTAGCCTGGAACAAAATTTGTTTTTCTTCCAGAAGGAGATTAAACATCATCTCAGTCAATTTGGTAGGGCCCTGGGGAAAAGCCTGTAGTAGGGAAGAGAAAGGTTGATAGAATTCAACTGCCTCCGGTGAGCTATCACCCCAGATCCTCCCCATTAGTGACCCCGGGACCTTCCCCTCCTTCAGGGCCCCAGCCTTTCTTCTTTTCACCACTAGTTCTCCGAACTCTAGCCTCTTGCCAAAAAGGCAACCTCAACTCTTCCCTTCTTCCTGCCAGTGATCTTCCAAATCCAAAGTGTCCCTTTTCCCCCAGATGTGACCTCTGTTCCTTTGCACTTCCAGAGCCTATTCCATACCCGAAACTGTGGTCTATACTGAGCTCCTATTCCTACTGGGTTACTCCTGACTCCTGCAAGCACCTGAATGTCCCGACAGAATTTTCGCAAGTTGTGCTGTAACAGCAAGCACTCGGGGTCCTGGCTGCAGCGGCCACACTCATATTTCAGTTGATCCACGAAGTGGAAGAAGAGCATGTTAGCCTTGGAATCATCACTGCCCAGTGCAGCTTCCTGCCTGGGGACCAGGAATGACAAGGAACAGCATCTTCAGGGATGAAGGCCTTCCAACCCCTTCCTGCCCTTGGTGTTCCCAAGATAAGGGGGCTCAGAAGAAAGAAACCACTTTCCTCAACCCCCTCCCCACCAATTTTTGAAGGCCTCACCAGTTCTGGTCTTCAATCCAGAGAGCCAGGTGCTGTCGAATGTCCACAGGCATCAGGCTATCTGAGTAGAGCTGGTGCAGCTGATCCTGAAACGGGCTGTCGAGATTCTGCAGCATCTCCCACTGTGCCATCTGGGGCCTGAGTCTGAAGGGTGCAGTTTCTGGGTTAGAAGTTTCGCTGGACTAAATCACCTTCCAGCTTATGATTCTTATTATTACAAACTTAATTTTTTGATCTATTCAAGGAATACCGAAAACATTTAAATTTTACATTTACCTCACTTCTAATTTCTTTTAAAAATATACATTCTCTTCTTTTCTATTTTAAAAGAATGGTGCAGGCAGGCAGGAAGAGAGAGGAGAAAGAAGCATTTATTTACTTTATTTATCATTTTGGTTGTTTCCCTCAGCCCCAAGATGTGAACTCAGGTCCTTGGGATGTATGTGGACAATGCCTGAATAGAGGTGGCGAACTCAACCACTATTCCACCAGGACACACCTCTTTTCCTTTCTTTCTTTTTTAAAGAAAATATGTAGGTAGGAATGAAGGTGAGTAAGCAAACAGACAGGAAGAGAAATGAGGAAGAAAAATGTTCTTTTATTTTTATTTTAGTTATACATCTTGGCTGTCTGTAGACTTAACCATTAAACCACCAGGGCGCACACCTCACTCCTAATCTTGACCCTTTCCCTTCCTCTCTGAAAGTGACCAATATGACCGGTTTTGTGCTTCTTCTTCCAAGGAGCGCTATTTCAAAGCTCCGACGTGTTTTTGCTTCAACAATGTAAAATTAATGACGTTTTTACCATCTTTATTTCATCTGTCTTCCCTAATGATTTTAAATATATTTGTTTGTGTTTGAATTTGTTTTCGCTGGAGTATTTAAAGGTCAGTGTTGGTTATAAGTATTTATTTATTTTAAAGGAAAGGTACAGGCAGGCATGAAAGAAAGCAGGCAGGCAGGAAGAGAGAAGAGGAAGAAGCATTTTTCATTTACTTTACTTAGTTGTTCATCTTGGTTGTCCATACTCCTGCAGACCCAGGTCCTTGGGGAGTATGCAGATTGCACCAGCTAGAGGCCACAGACTTAAATGCTAAATCACCAGGGTGTACCAATTACATGTCTTTCAACATGACCCCTTCTGGCCCAAAACTTTATCAGGAGCTGAAACATCTTAGAAATAAGGTACACTGGGTAAAGTCTTGCTCATGTAGGAAGAAGTTCCAGTCTAGAAGACATTTAAATACTGCACATGGCAGTCACCCACAACCTAAGATTATGACACTCTTTAAAAATTATTTTATATTTTTAATTGTTTAATTTTCCTTATGTTTACATTGCTATATGATTTTTAGGGTATTGAACTTGTACCTCAGTCTATGAGCATTTCACACCACACTCACCACCAGATTTCCATGCCCTCCACCACCACCATAGTTAACTCTTTCATTCCCTTGTCCCCTTCCCTCTGGTAGCCACTGTCTTGTGTTCTATGAATTTGTTGAGGTTTATTGATTCGTTTGTTTGCTTGTTTTCTTTATATTCCACATGTGGGTAAAACGATCCTGTACTCCTTTTTTTCTTTCTGGCTTATTTTTGCTTAACATAATCATCTCTAGTTTCATCCAGGGTTGTTGCAAAAGGCACAATTTCATCTTTTTTAATAGCTGCACAGAATTCCACTGAGAATATATATCACAGAATTATGATATTCTTATGATCTCTATCAATCTCTGATTTTTCATGTGTGTTATCAACTTTATGACAGACTCAGAAATCTCACTCAAATTTTTTGTTTTTCTCCTCCCTTCCTCCTGCCCTCTCCTCAGGTTGCAAACCCATGTCCTTGTGTTTTACATGGTCTGCACCTTAGCCCTCACAAGTGGTCTGAGCCACAAGGGTGAACCTCAAAACTGGTTTATGCCTGCCAATATGAAGTCTGGGTGGAGAGTCACACTTTCTGCACTCACTTCCCCACCTACTGTCATCCGATGTTTATCTAGGAAATCAAAACTTACTCTTTTTGCAGCTGGAGCCTAACAGAACAGAACAAACCAGCACATCTGTAGTCTAACAAGGTCACATGATTTTATTACAAAGCAAAAAACAATGTTTGGGGTGTGAGAGATTCTTTTCCACCAGTACGAATAATCAAAAACTGCCCTTCTGCCTCTGGAAGTAGGAACCAGGGAAGGATTAGACTGGGACTAGAGTTTTCTTTCATTTTAACCTTTTAGTAGTGCTTGACTTTTGTACCTGTACTGCTTTTAAAAAACAAATTCAGAGGTTCCAGGTCTCAAGGAATCCGCTGGTATCAAAAGGGCAAGTACCAAGTAAACCAAGTACATTTGTTTTTAAATATAAAAACAAAAATCCACAGTCTAACTGAATTACAAACATTAGGCTATTAAAAGCTGTAACACAAGTTTTTCCCCTTACCTTTTGCTCTCTTAAGCACATATTTTGTGCTCAATAGCTTTTCTGAAATGAATTGCATTTCATCTTTGACCTTAGGCATATCGTTTTGCCTTTCCGTATCTTCAATTTTTTTTAACATAGCAATGAGATGATAGGTGCACCCTGGTAGTTTAGCGGTTAAGTCCGCCGGGCACAGTCCACCTACATGCCTAGGACCAGGTTCGAGACCCGGGAAGGAGGTTGGGGGTTGGGGGGAACAACCGAGATAAACAATTAAATAAACATAAGCAAAATCTGCTTCCTCCTCTCCCTGCCTGCTCGCCTTCATTCATACCTGCACCTTTCCTTTAAAAAAAAAAAAAAGGATAATAAATCTAATCTACTTCTGGACACTTTCGGTGAGGATCAAAACCCGTAAACCAGAAGGTAAACGCTTTGACTAAGACACGTTCCCTGTGTTCGGGGGTTGCAGGGGGTTTGGGGAAGGTGGCGTTAGGGTTAGGGAGCTAGGCTGGACAGCAGCGGGGGATCCAGGACGCAGCAGATGACGGTTTCTATTTAAACCTGGCAATAGAGGCAGAGCCCTCCGAAGCGTCAGACCCGGGCTGACATCCCTTCCCAGGAACTGCCCCTCCACCCCCAGTCTCCGCGCGCCCTCTCTGAGCCCATACCTGTTAGGGTCTCAGACCCCACTCCCTCCTGTGGCTACGGTCAAGGCTTCCGGGACCCAGAGGGATTGGGGTACAAGGTCTCCTTCGGCTTCCGCCCGCCCCTCGGATCCACCTCCTGTAGAGGGTATTGGGCGGTTGAACCTTTGCGGTCGCCTTTCCCAGCCAGGGGCTCAAACGCTGGCTGAGGGTTAGCCAAGCTCCTCCCCAGGCTGTTGAACTCTTTGGCTCCACCACAGCTCATCCCACCCCCGGGGCGGGACAGACCGAGCTGAAATCTCTTGTTTAGTTCCAGCGATTGGTGGAAAAGCTCAAGTAAGCTCCACCCCGTGTCTGCGGAGGGAGAGTAATTTTATTGCTGGAATAGCCGAGTACTGAAACAGCTGATTTCCGAGAAAGCACCGCTCGGAAGCAGAACTGAGACCTACCAGGACCTGGGGGAGCTAAGTGCTCCAAACGAAAAGATGGAACCGGAATTTCGACACTTTGAAATAGGAAGGAGAGGGCTGAAGTTATATGCTGTTTTAGGTGCATTGTGTCGTTTTTAATTTTCACAAAAGCCATTGAAGTGAAAATCATTACCCCCAGTTAGAAATTTTAAAAAATTGAGTTTGGAAAAATAAATTACTAGTCAGTGATCGCCGAGATAGTTACAGGTGGAGTCTGGATTCAAAACTAAACCCTCTGATTAAACCCCACAATTCCTACATTTTACAGCATTACCTTCCTAGATAATAGAGCGGAGATTTGGATTCATTTTTAATTTTGTGTACATTGTTTCTGCTGCAAGGTAGAGATGTATTGGGTGATCACTTAGCCTAACTTAATGAAGCCCACATCCTTCCATCCGGACAGAAACGCTAGCTGCCCATATTCAGGTGGTGTTTCTGGATCAAGTGGTGCGGGGATTGAGCAGAGATCGGGAAGATGTAGAATCCTGGCCATGTTTTTTGGAATGGCTGGTGACCCATGTGGCTTTCTCTAATGTAATAGAGCAAAATTTGGATATCGAACACACATATAGCTTGTCAGAATATTCAGCTTATTTTCTATACCACCTTCTTTTATATCCCAAGATTCCCATTCCCAGGAACTCAAATATATTTCTTGAAAAAGGCCCACCCCCAGTAAGGAGCTGAACTTACTATTTCTGACTCCATAGGGGTCATGGTAGGTAGTTCTTCCACATCACTTACATCTGAAGTGTCCCTTAAGTCCTCTTTGCTGATCTCCTGCTGACTGAGGGGTGTTTGTCTTTTTCCCATTGTCATACTGATCAACCGTTGAACCCGAGCCTTCACTGTAGGTTTAAGAGCAGCACTGACCCATAGTCCCGTGGGACCCCCAGACATTCCAGTCATGGTCAGCAGAAGGTCATAACCCAGATCTATGACCCCATCTTGGCCTCGTTCCATGGCCTTGTCTGAGCAGTTCTGAGCAGCATAATACAAAGCTGTGCCGAGGTTGTAGAAGGTTCCCACGCCCGGTAACAGCTGAACTATTTTGTGCACAGTCTGCTCTTGCTCCAACTCACAGTTCTGGACTGGGAGGGAGCGTTGGGCCCTCTCTGAGCCTGGCTGCTCCCTGGCCAACAGCTGTAGAGCAGAGGCCAGGGCAGCCACGGACAGGACCCTCCCAGGGTTTCTGCCTTTCTGGAGCTCTTGAAGATGTCGGATAAGGATTTGAGTAGATTTTACACCGCCATGGCGGTAGAGTTGGCGCTGTAGGGCCCAGGCATCATCCTGGCAGCCAGCTTCCACCAGGGCTATCACCAGTGGCAGGCCTATCAGAAACCTGGGTAGCAGGGCCATGCGAGTGAAGCCCGGCAGGGACTTTGGGAACAAGGTCTGGCAGAGCAGGGAGTCTGAGGAAGGTGTCCAGGATCCCAAGGATGAAGAAAGGGGCATCAGTATATTTGTCTGGTTTCCATGTGAAATGGCATCCACAGAGTACAGCAGAAGGTAGCAAAGAAGCAGCTCAACTGATATCATAAGTCTAAGGCCATTCATGTCTGGAGCAGAGTACGCTGGAGAGGAGAGAAACCAGAAACAGACAAACCATTTCCCTCAGGGCTGTATTCTGAGGGGAGCCCAGGACTCAGGGCACACCTTATCTATCACCTCCAAACTTTAGCTTTTTGCAGGTAAAGCCCTAATAACCAGGAAATATAACCCAGTTGTTCCTAATTGGCCTTCCACATCTACAAGTCACCAGAGACTTCCTCTGGTCTTCTTCCACCCATTCATAGGGGCCCCAAATTACCACCCAGATCAATCATTGACAAGTGAGGTAAACTTAAGAGATTTAGTTGCTTCCCAGTCCTGTTTTACCCAATTCTCTGTCCCAGAATAAAGGAGATGACTACTTTCCATAATGATTAGGAAGAGATGTAATCTCTGTAAATATTTCCCTATTTGTACTGACTGGTCAAACCTTGTCCCCTTGTCATACACTTGACATCGATACCTAAGCCCCTGCTCTTTGACATTTCCTACATGTCCCTATAGTTCACAAAGGAGTCAGGAGACCCCCAAGTCAGGAGAGATTACTGTCTATGATTCTTTCATTTCTCTCTTCAGTTTAAAAATTAAATTAGCAATACCCCTTTGTGGCAGAGGTGGCTGAGTGCAGAACATGTAAAGCCCAAGGACCTGGGTGTGAGACCTAGGGCTGAGGGTAAAAGAAAAAAGAATTACATTTGCAAGCGATAGCATCTAGTTGGGAATTTAGTTCAGGGCAGATGAATGAGAAAAAGTATATGTTCTTAGTACATATTAAATGCACAGTATATTACAACTGAAAGAAAAGGAGTAAAAGGGAAATAGAACAAGAAATAGGGGCTGGGAACTATTAAATGGAGAGGGGCAAGGCTAGAGTGAAATAAAGGGTACACATCAATCCTAAGTGGTCTCCGTCATTTCTGTGTCTGCTGGATCTCATCATTGAACACAGTCTTGGGAAAGAACACTTGTTGCTGAGGCGGCATTGAATAGGTAGAGTGAAACTGGACACATTCCCGACTCAGTTTTCCCACCTCAGAATAACTGTGGAATGTTTTATAAATTCTATTGTCATCATCCGTAGATACTAACTGGGGGGTTTCTTCAGCTTTTTGACTAATATTTCAAGATGTTCCCAAGGAGTATGTACTCTTTTTTGATTTCTTCCATTCAGCACAATTGTTTTGAAATTCATCTAGATAGTTCTGCCTATTAGCTGTTCATTTCCTTTCATTGCTGAGTAATAGTCCATTGTATGAACATACCATTTTTATCCATTCATTTGTTGAGGGGTGTTTGGGTTCTTTCCAATTTTTGGTGTTACGAACAAAGTTGCTGTGAACGGCTGTGTACATGTTTTGTGTAGATGGGTGTCTTCATTGCTCCCAAACCAGGGCAACAACCGAAAATGGACAATCAGTGCACCCTGTGGCCTCGTAGATAAGACCACCGGATGCAGTCCACATATATCCCAAGAACCTAGGTTTGAGACCAGGAGTGTGGGGAACAACCAAGATGAACAACTAATTAAAATAAACAAATGCTTCCTCCTCTGTCTTCCTGCTTGCCTGCTCACTTGCCTTCATTCCTACCTGCATCTTTCCTTTAAAAAAAATTTGTTCCCATTTTAATGGGATTGTCTTTTTATTTATGACTTTTAAGTGTTCTTTATATTCTGAATTCAAGTCCTTTGTTTTATATATATGTATATATATATATGGAGAGAGAGAGAGAGAGAGAGAGAGAGAGAGAGAGAGAGAGAGAGAGAGAAGAGTGAACATCCTTTAAAGAGTGAAAGTTTTTAATATTGGTGAAGTTTGATTTATTATTATTTTCCTTCCTTCCCTCTTCTCTTTAAAACAAAAAAAGGGGGTGGGGACAAATTCTGGAAGGAAACTCTCTATACTGATTATCAAAGTTAACCTCTGGAGAGGAGGGGAAGAGAGCAGAATAATGATAGGGTTAAAGGGACCTTTTTTTAAAGGGAAGGTACAAGCAGGAATGAAGATGAACAGGCAGGCAGGAAGAGAGAAAAGGAAGCATTTGTTTTTATTTAATTGTACATCTTGATTGTTCTCCTCAGTCCAAGATGAGAACCCAGGTCCTTGGGATACATGTGAACTGCACTTTGGCTGGATACATGTGAACTGCACTTTGGCTGGAGACAGTTGATCAAACCACTACCCTACCAGGGCTCTCCATAAATTAAAAAAAAAAAGCCATTTATTTAAATTACATTGAATTATAACATTATGTAACTTTAAGGTATGCCTAATTATAAATCAACATCTGTAAATACTACATTAATTTCATCACTAACAGTACAAATCTATCCTGAACTAGGTAATTGACCCCATTTACTTGATTACCCACCCACCTTCTGCCTTCTCTATTTTTGCTTGTTTCATTCATTTGGTTTCTTTCTCGTGTATGAGTGAAATCATATGGTGTTTTTCTATGTCTGACTTATTTCACTAAGCGTAATATCCTCTAGGTCTACCCATGATGTTGCAAATTGCAGGATTTTCATCTTTTAACAGTTGTGTAGTATTCCATTGTGCATATATACCACATCATTTTTATCCACTCATATCTCTCTCTCTCTCTCTCTCTCTCTCTCTCTCTTTAAAGGTAAGGTGCAGGCAAGGATGGAGGCAGTAGTAGGCAAGCAGGCATGGAAAAAAGGAAGAAGCATTTTATTTATTTTTCATATAGTTGTTCACACTGGTTGTTTCCCCAGTCCCAGGACATGAACACAGGGGCATGTGGCTTTCACCCTACGGAGGTGATTGACCCAACTATTACTCCACCAGGGCACTTCTTGATGAGCACTTAGGTTGTTTCCTGCTCTTGGCTACTGCGAAAAATGCTGCATTAAACATGGGGGAATATATATATATATATATATATATATATATCTTTGAAGGAAATTTTAAGATTTATGTGACATTTATATTTTTACTTGGAGACAAATTCATGTATTGCACGTTAATTTTTAGAATACTAAGTTCATAATAATAAACCATCCTGAACTGTGGCTGAACAAGTCTACCAAATTTCTCAACTGGGAATGCTCATACTCCAGACTCATGATGGTCACTGGGGGATGCTACAGAATCTTGACAGCCCATTTCAGAATCAGCTATATCAGCTTTTCTCAGATAATGACCTCCTCCTGATCGTGGACATTTGGCCATAGTTAGTGGTCTGGATTGAAGACCAGACCTGGTGAGACCTTCAGGAATTGGGGGCATCATACAGTCCCCAAAGGTAGCCACAGGTGAAGCGTGTTGTGTTTCCAGCTTGTTCCACTTAGGGGAACTTTCCCCAAGGCCATGAGTTCCAGCTACTTGTGCCTCCTGGTGCTACAATCTCAGTTCACAAACCATTATTTTCCTCCCCAGGTGTATATACTCACCTCCCTGGTGCAGTTCCTGAGTGCTGGGGCACTTGCTATATGGGAATCGTCACTTCAGACCTCAAGGAGGACTCCAAATGGCTGAAGTCCTTCCCTGCCTTAGGTCGTGGTGCCCAAGTGGAGCTCCTGAGAAAGCAGCTGGAGCTTCTCCTACCTTCTGCTGTTCTTTGTCTCTTTTCTAGAGGCATTAGATCTGTGATCTTCCAGTCTTTTATGTTTTTCTTTCTTTTCTCGATAAAATCATCCCATTCCAGCTTGTAGATTTGTTTGTAAGCATCTTTATTTATTTATTTTTCATTTAGAGGCCCTCTCCTATTAGCTCACCACCTGTTTCTTTCATGTCTGGGGCCAGGGAATTCCTCTACTTCTACTTCTAAGTACTAGGGGTCCCAAACTACCACACAACCCAGTCAGTGAGAAGTTGGGCGCTCTGGTGGATCCAGACCTCTTCTTCCCAGTTCTGTCCCATAAGGAATGGGGAGATGATCGTTTTCCCAGTTACCAGTAAGGGACATGACCTACAAATGTTTGCTCAGTTGCAGTAATTGCTCAAACCTTGCCCCTTGTCACACACTTAGCTTCAAAAGATACTGGCATTTCCTATATGTCCCCGCCACATTCCATCTCTAGCTCACAAAACAGCCATAATGACCCAGAGTCAAGAAATTAGATAATTGTAATACTCATATAAAATCAACTTTTAATTTTTTCCCAATTTAAAAATTATCATAAGCAAGCTACAACATCTATTGGGGGATTAGAAAGTAAAAGGTAGATTAATGGGGGAAGTATTACAATACTTTTCATGTCTACAACATAATAAACTCCCCATATTTGATGACAGAATGAAGAAATAGGAGCTAGGGCCTAAGAGAGGGAGCCAAGTTGACTTGGGTCACTTATGTCTCTTAGCACTGGGATAAAATGAATAGCATACATTTTTCCTAAGCTGTTCCTAACATTTTTTTTTTAACTTTTTTTTTTTTACCTATTACACCCAGTCCTTGTACACAGTTCTGTTAGAACACTGAGAAAGGAAATATGACAAGTAGGAGGCCTTCCTTATTTTAAATAAATTGGGAAATATTGCTTTATCAAGTCCAGTATAAAACGTATCCAAATGTTTGCAAGATGACTGGCAAAGTAGATTTGATCTTTCAAAGACATTGAGGTCTTAATTTCAGAACTTATTATCAGCTGTTTACCTATTGTTTCTAAATGTTCCCAAGACTCAGTGGTACACTTCTCGGTGACATTGATGGCAGAAGCTTTGAACTCTTTTACCAGGTCAGTGGAAGGGAGCTTCTCTGCAAATTCAGTCATCAGCACTGCTGTCTCATAGAGTACCCAACTATGCTCCTCCTTACATGTCTCAGGAAGGGTAACTGAGCGCTGGACCCGCCTAAGCGATCCTGGAGATCCCCACAGGTCCCTCAGAATGACCTTAATATTGTGAATCCCTTCCTCCTCATTGTCCTTTTTACTCTCAAGGATGAGGGCTTCCATGGTGTCCTTTCCTACCATCCTGAAAAGCTGACGCTGCAGAATGTGGGCCTCAGGTGAGCAGCCAACTTCCTCCAGGACTAGCTCCAGAGCAAAGTTGGATAGGTAGTCAGGCAGAGGGGCTAAGGAAGGGGCTATGCGCAAGAGATCTTGGCAGGTCCTGGAATCTGGTAGATGGATCTGGTTGGACAGCAGATCCAGAGGATGCTCAGTTTCTGTGAAAGATAGTTGGAAGGTCTGGGCTCCTTTCTGGGCATTTCTTGGAAAGGCAGCCACTGGGGACAGCAAGACACAATAAAAGAGCAGCATGGCCTGGATCATGATGGGATGGCAGGAACAGCCCTGATGGAAAGAAGCAGTGTTCAGATAGGGAAGTGGGAAGGGGTGTGGGAAGAAGACACACAAAGAGTAGTCAGAGCTCAGAGGTATCTTAGCCCTTCGAACGACCTGGACTTGGCTTCAGCCCCCAACCCCACGCTTACAGGCTGTGGGTGAACCTTACCTGTTCTGGGAAAAAAACAAGCCAGAGGAATGGGACGGTCCAAACACGTCCTTTGTCTCAGTGCTTCCCAAATCTAAATGATTGCTTTCCAGATCTCACCTTTTTACCCAGCCACTGTTTGTCTTGTGAAAACTGTGAGGGACATAATGTTCATAAATATTTACCCTCTTTCTAGCTCAGACTTTGTCCCTGACAGCTTGACCTGGTGCTGACCAACAGGTTTTCTTCCTTAGTGGCTCATGCTCTTCCTATCGCATCATATTTCTGTCACTCAAAGGATTTTCCCAGACTTAAATTTAGATCAGGAAAAATTACTTTTTATTCTGCGGAAGGGGAGAAAGGCAGAAATGCTGATGATTTCTAGTAAGAATCCCAAAATAGTTCTTATTCAGTGGCTTCATTAGGTAGAGGATGGGGAAGACAGAACTCATGACAGGTCAGAACAAATCAGAGCAACTTTGGTTTTTACTTGCTGAATTCAGTGTGAAACACATCGTTATCAAAATACCTCTAGCCTTATATCAAAACTAAAGAAACTCAGCATCATTTCTCAGCTAGGGGTATAGACAGAAAATAGGAAAAAATGGCTTATGCCACTAAAAAGTCCACACATCACTATGCTATGAAGGTTCTTCTCTAGTACTGTAACCCACCTCTGGCAGACAGTCAAACAGGCCAGTGAAGGCCTTCAGGGTTCCTCCTCTTTTATTTTTAAGGAAAGGTACAGGCAGGAATGAGGGCAAGTAGGCAAGCAGGGAGAGAGGAGGAAGAAACCTTTTTATTTATTTTAATTTAGTTGCTCATCTTGGTTTCCCCTACCTGCACCTGACCACCGCCCCCACCCCCCACCCCCACCCCAGGGCAAATAATCCCTGGAATGCATGTGGACTGCGCTCCTTTGGCTGGTTTAACTGCTATTCTACCATGTTGTATCGGTGTCTCTTCTTTCTCTTTTAAAGGAAAGATAAAGGCAGGATGAGAGGAGAAAGAAGCATTTTATTTTTATTTACTTGTTCATATTGGTTGTTTCCCCCTGAACCTGAGACTTGAACTCAGGGATATGTGGCTTGTTCCTTCAGAGACGATTAACCTAACCACCGCACCACCAGTGTGCAGATTCCTCCTCTCTCAATCATACCTCAGACCAGGAGGGGCCCCTAATATGTAAGAAATCAGGGGAAAAAACAGTTTCTAGAACAAGAGCAATACATCTTCAGGGAGTCACCGGAACACACTCCTAAATGAATACAGGAATCCAACACTTTTTCCTTAAAGTCCCAGACCCTAAATCCACAGGGAATCTTAAGATTCCACTGCTTCTGCACAGCTCAGGGGAGTTTTTGGACCCTGCTGAGCTTTCCCATTTCTGACTTGATTCACCATCTATAACTGGGCCTCTCTCAACCTCCAGTTTGTCAGTCAGCATCAGCATAATCCCCATATGAAAGTGACTTTTCGTTAAAATTCTTGAATTTCCAACTCTAGAACTTTGGAAATGACAAAGGAGAGACTGGGTGTATAAATACAGTAGTGGGGAGGGAAAGTAGTGAGGAGTTTGTCTTTAGAACTCAGGATATCTTTAGAACTCAGGAGAGGAATGACAGAGGGACAAAGACAAAGGCAGGTGACTCCAATCATCCTACCTTTTTGCTCCTGTCCTGATTTTCCATCTGTTCTTCATCAAATCCTACATTGTTAATTTGTAGGTGCTGGGGTTTGTTTTTTGTTTGTTTTTGTTCGGGCAATTTGTTTTGCTAATTTAGTAGTTTTAGGTTACAGAAAAAATGAGCAGAAAACGCAAAGTCCCCAAATGGTCCCCTTTGCCCAACCACTCATTTCCCCCTATTATTATTATTACTTTTTTTTTTTTTAAGAGGAAGGCAAGCAGGAATGTGAAGGCAGGTAGGCAGGAAGGTAGGAAAGAAGAGTAGGAGAAGTATTTGTACTTATTTACTCATTTTTTGGTTGTTCCTCCTGTTTTGGGTCACAAATCTTTATCTGGTCCTTGGCTGTACATGGCAGTTCCTGGTGGAGTAGCAGTTAGGTCAATGGCCTCTGAAGGAGTTCAGTCCACGTACATCCCAAAAACCTGGGTTCCCATCTTGAGGCCAGGGAGAACAGCCAGTGTGAACAACTAAATAAAAGTAAATAAAATGCTTCTTCCTCCTCTCTCTTCCTGCCTACTAGCTTTCATTCTTACTTGCACCTTTCCTTTAAAAAAAAAGTATATATATATACATATATATAACTTTAAAATTATTTACTATATATAATTATCATTGCTACATTAAGTACATAGCTTACATTACAGTTCAACCCTTGGCACTGCGTAGTTCTATGGGTTTCAACAATTATATAATATTGTGTAGCCACCTTTATAGTATCATACAGAATACTTTCACTGCCCTAAAAATCTTGGGTACTGTTTCAGCTGCCTTTACCCATCAACTTGATCTTCCACTGAAACAGGAGGCATCAAAATAACTCTAACAGAGATGAAATCCTGTCATTTGAATCAACATGGATGGATCTAGAGGGGATGATGCTAAGTGAAATAAGTTCAAAGAAGAAAGATACCAGATAATCTCAGTCATAGGTGGCATGTGAAGAGATAAAACAAAACTAACCCTTTGACACTTGCAATAGAACTGATGTTACTAATAGGGGATGGGAGGCGGGGTTGGTAAGTGATTGGGGAGCTCACTGGAAGTGGAGAGCACTTGGTTCATGGTGGCTGGCAGGAACAGTCCTGCTGGAAAGATGCAGAACTCAGACTAGCAAGTGGGGAAGGGCTTGGGACAAAGATACACCAAGACTGGCCAGAGCTAGGAAAGGACTTAACTTTCAGAAATTTCAATGACCCTGGACGGAGCTTCACCTCCACCCCTATAGACAATGAGAGTAAAATAGTACGAAGTCAGAAAAACCAGACAGACCAGACATATCCTTTACCTCAGCTCTGCCTGAGCTGAATGGCTGTTTTCTGAATCTCACCTTTGCCTTACCTCACTGGGAGTACGAGGGGGTCAGAAAGCAATGGTGTCTAACAACAGCAAAGGACAGAACATGTGCAATATTTATTCTTCTATTTCTTGCCTAGACTTTGTCCTCCTCACTGTCCCATGTTAACCAGATGTTTTTTCCTCCCTTTGTGGCTCCTACTTGCTCCTGCTGGGTACTCTCGTCACCCTAAAGATTTATCCAAGACAAAGGATCTTGAGGTGAGGATATTTTTCTGTATCTCTATAGGGAAAACAAAAGAAAAGGGAAGGTTGATGATCTCTTTGAAATCCAACGGTTAATGGCGGGCAAGAGGTCGAAAGAAACTACAAATGAAGGGGGACTTTGAAACTATTGAGAGTTATGCAAAATATGAGACGGGGTGGGTGGTATGAAACAGTTCAGAGATGGGCCCCTGAGACAAGAAAAGGGTTATATAAACCTGCCCCAGGGCACTGGCCATGTGCCTCCATCTCCACCCATTGGAGCAATTGAGGCTGTCCACTGAGACCTCTTACTTTCTTACTGCCTATTAAATTCTTCCTTGACTTTAAAATATATCCATCAACCCAACGGTTAAAAGTTCTTCCAACAATATAGCAGATGGAAGGCAGGGCTACTTAGAGTGGCAAGTTGGATCAACATTGACAAGGTTTAATTTTATTTAATTCAATACCAAACACAGTCATCATTTGGAAGTCCTATAGCTGAACTTAGCCTCACTGTAGGAACTGGTCAAACCTGGTGCTGGGGGTGATCACAGTAAAGAAAAATGAGGGTGGCGCCTTGTAAAAATGTGCACACCCCTCACCCCCTCTGGTGCTGTGACCCACCTCCAGCAGAAAGCCAAAGGGAACAGATCACTAAGCGGGGTCCAAGATGCCTTTTATATTTCACTCATTCTTCTCATTGCTAAGGCGGGTGGGGGGATAACCCAAATAAATTGTTTCCATAAGAGTAAGTCTTCACAGCAACTGAGCTATCTTGACAAAACTAGGGGAAGTGACTACAGAGGAGTCTAACACTGTTACTAAACTTCTTGACCCTAAATCCACATGGACCCAGGACTGCTCTGCTCAGTAAGAGAGGTCTGGGTCCTGAGCAACCCTCCCGACTCTGATCTAAATCAACCAAGTGTGGGCTGTCTCTAACCCTAGGCGTCTGGCTCTTCAGTCATTCTCATCTTCATCTTCAATCTGAAACCGTTTCTTCCTTTGGATTCCGGGAACTCCCAACTCCGGTGCTATGGGGATGACAGAATGACAAAGGTGAGAGGAGAGAAAATAGCTAAGTATGTTAAGGGGGAAGCGTTTATCTTCTGGACTGAAGAGAGAGCGCCAGATGCCAGAAGAAAAAGAAGGTCCCAACCAGACTCCCTACCTGTGCTCCCGCCCTTATCTTCATCCTCATCCTCATCACTGTCCAGCAGTTGTCGCTTTTTGGGAGCTGCTCTCAGTAGCTCTTTCCCACCAGTAGTCTCTTCCTCTGAAATGACCGTAAGAGGCATCAAATTAGGGAACTGGCCCCTCATATTCTCAAAATATCCTATCTTCCCTCCAGATCAACAGGTCTGGTACACAGTAAGGACTCAATAGAAAAGTGGTCCTGTTATTACCCTCTGGGGATACCGGGCCTGCTCTCTTCTTGCGGGCTAACACGAGGGCCCTCAGGGCTTGTGCTCGGTGCTCCTGATGGTCTTCCTCCTCTGGGGTTTCCTTGCCAGACACTTTCGGTTCGAGCCCTGGTTGAAGCATTTCCTCCTTTTCTGGATGACTCAAAGAAGCTGCTAGCCTCCGGAGCACAGTGGGACTTAGCTTAGCTGGAATTCGCCAGAAGCTTTCCTATAGGGGCAAAGAAGTTGAAAATGAGAGCAACGGGAAAAGACCAGCCTCTAGCTCACGCGATTTTGACATTATTTACTGAATCAAAATATGGCCCTGCATTGCAATACAAGTTGCTTATTTGCCCAACGTATTCTCAGTGTCTGTCAGAGTGCCTGCCTCATTAAGAGGTTCCCAGTAAACAAAGCTGTCAATTAACTATACGGATGAGTCAGATATGATCTCTGCTCTCAAGAAACCGTAATTTGGTGTGCCCTAGTAGAGCAGCAGTTAGGCCAATTGCCTCTGAAGGATGCAGGCCACACACCCCTGGGTTCAAGTCCCAGATCCAGTGGGGAAACAACCAGTGTGACAACTAAATGGAAATAAAATAAAAATCCTTCTATCTCCTCTCTCTTCCTGCCTGTTCACCTTTATTCCTACCTGCATCTTTCCTCTAAAAAAAAAAAATGTTTTTCTCTTTTTTTAAAAAGGTACAGGCAGAAATGAAGAACAGAGGCAGGCAGGCAGGAAGAGAGAGGAGGAAGAAGCATTTATTTATTTTATTTAGTTGTTCCCTCTAGCCCTGGGTCATGAACATGGATCCTTGGGATGTATGTGGACTGCATCCAGTGGTCTTAACCACTAAGCCACCAGGGTACATAAAAATCACAATTTAACGGGAGAAAGAACCAATATACTGTAACCTCATAGGACTGTTGCTTCCGGGATTGAAAGAGTGATAAGGACTGCTACTGAGGAAGTGGCAACTGAATTGACTCTTGAAAAGCGGGTGGCGTTTCATCAGGAAGGAGCTGATACATATGTACTGCCTTGTGTGTGTGGTTTCAGCCTTTGAAGAGAGGGACTGGCATGATCAGTTTTGTAGGTATGCAAAAGCTTAGTGTTTGCAGGATGAAAAGTAGTCCATTGACCAAACAGTAGACTGGTGATTTTGTTTTGCAAACAATGGAGAATTAGCAAGTGTTCTAGACAGGGAAGTGATAAAGCCAAAATTGTATGTTAGAAAGATAACTCATGAGGCAGCATGGTAGACGAACTTAGGGGAAGGAGAGACGGGAAAGATGAAGACTAGGAGGACTGCTTCAGGAGTTTGGATCAGAAACGACAGGAAATGAGGACAGAGATGGCAATTACAAGAGAAGGAGGAGATGCATTTTGAAAGAGTGACAACTACTTTGATGACGCTGTAACTGGTATATTTACTTGTCCAGAGGCAGGGGGCCGAATGCCTAGCTTGCACAAAAGCTGCTGAAACTGTTCATTTTCCATTGCTTCCTCATTTTCTTCTGTCAGTGGGACCAGTGGAACTGCCTGGGAACAGCCTAGGACAGGGTCAATAGTTACAGGGTGAAGAGATGAAGAAAGAACAGAGGCCCACCCCATGACCAGGTCTCCAGCACCCTCCAGTGCCCCAGTTTTAAAACTGTCATTAATCTACTCACCATCCTCTTCCCGATCATCCGCTAATCGAATCAAGCAGTTCTGGAGCCATAAGAGGGGAGCAGAAAAGCCTAACAGAAGGAGGAAAACTTATCACTGAGCTCTCAATTCCTTCATCGGAGACATTTTTCCCAACCCAGGTCTTCACCTTCCTGATGCAGGCTTTGTCTAAGACTTTGATTTGAAAGAACTGAGCTGTCCTGTACTTGTTCAACATCCAAGCTCTCTTCTTTTTCTTCATCCTTTTCACTCTTTTCCTCTTCTTCTAGATCCTCCTGGCAAAAATCTTGTGAGGGTCCGTCTCCGTTAGGCTAAAATTCAATAGGAAATAACATGAAAAAAGGAAACAACATGAGGAACTAAGTGGAGTCCTCTGGGGAGACCTGCTCAGAATAGCCTGAGGCAGGAAGACTCAGTGTGTGTTACTTCTAAGGGACAGTTGAGGGGGCATCGCCTCATGTTAGCAGAGTCCAGGTAAAATAGTTACCAAGCTGGAAGAAGCCAACTTCTTCCGGCGTTTCTTGTATAGTTCCCGCCGCTCAGTCACCAGCCCGAGAGCCAATAGTTTATCCACTATCCGAGCCCGGGAACGTTTGGCTGTGATATTCTTCAGGATATGACCTAGAACATCTATAGAGAAGGAAAATGTGAATACCCAAGACAACAGGGAAAGGGATGTATAAAAGAAATCAGAGGTTCTTGGAAACTAGCTCAGTTCACTAAAACATGACACAACAAATGTAGTAAAGTGGAGAGAAGGGGCAGAATATGTCTTCCTTGGGAACAGCCGACAGGAAGGAAGAAATAGGTTGACCTTCATCTCAGAGGTTCCCTTAGCTTCCAGCTCACTGACCATCTGAGTCTTGGAACTCCTCAAAAAGCCGCTGCAGCTCCAGTTCCTGATCTTCCGTCCATTGTACAATATGCGTTCCTTTCCTGGTTAGAGGGGGTCAGTGGAAGAGGGGCCCAAGAAGTGAACAGAGGATTCCCCATCTTCAATTCCCTCCAAGGCATGGACTCTACCTTTGGAAGTCCTTGACACTGTCAGCCAATCCCAGTCGTACCAGATGGTGGATGACCTGTTTGCGTGTTCGAGCAGTATTCAGGTGTGCCAAGATGGTGTCCACTACATCCTGACCTGAGGTGGAGGAGAGAGGCGGTAAGGAGGGAGTGGTCCCGGAGTTCAAGTTGTCTTCCTGACAATCTCTTCAGAGCTCAAGGCCTTATACCTTCCACATCCTTATGGGCCAGGTACAGTTCCTGAAGCTGGGACTCCTCCTCTGGGCTCCACATAGGGCATTTGCGACTAGAAGATCTAACAGGGAAAGAGGAAGGGAAGCATCTGGGTTGTTGGCACAAAAAGAAGAGACCAAATGCCATCTCTGATTAGTCCTAAAAGAAACAGAGCAACGCAGGTCTAAGGTGTGCTTCCTTTCCCTCACTCTCCTCCTACTTAAGAATCCAAATGTCAAACTAAGAGATTTTCCAGTCTGTGGTACCTGACACTACAGGGACTGAAGGGCATTACAGGAAAAAGAGAAAAGTGAAAAAGGAGAGGAGTTGAGATACTAAAGGAAAGAAGAAAAACATTTCTACGAATCTTTACGGCTTCCCAGCACATTTTGGGACAGGACACATACAGACCCTCTCTGAGGGGTCGCCCCACTCCCAGCTAACCACCTCTGTGAAGGCTGATGAAGAAGGAAACGAGCGCAGATAGGACCTAGTCCCAAGTCCTCTCTTTGGTAAAGCATTTCACCTTTGGGGTTCATTTTCTCACTTATGAAAGGGAAAGAAAGGTTGGAGAAAATGATCTACAAGCCCAGTTTTGACACTCTACGACAGTCACCCATCCCTATTGCCCATCCTTCCGTGCCCTCAAGCTCACCCGCCATCCAGAGAGCCATAGCCTTCGACCATCTCTCGAATCACAGCTGTGTTCTTCCAGAACAGCAGCTCCACAAAGGCTTTTTGGTTGACTGCAGCCAGTGCAAAGAACTTGCCCAGGATGTACTTGGCAAAAGTCACTAGCTCCTGTAGGGGAGAGAGGCTACTATGAGGCCTGTGACCTGGATGTATACATAAACCTGAGCCTCTAGGTATTTTCTCCATACCTATTCCCAGTGGCCCCCTACGCATTCAGATTCTCTATCCTATCCTTCCCCAGGCAGCCCCCTCAACCTGCCTACCTACTTCTTCATTTTGTTCTCATCTGCCAAGCCTGGGCATGCTTTATCTCCTGAAGACTATCCTTTTACCCCAGGACTTCCATATGCCTCCACATCCCCATCCCTTGGTATCCCCTCACTTGGTAAGCTCCAGCAGCTGGGTCACTAAGTAGACGACTGAAGAGGCAGAAGAGAGAGAGCTGGAAAAGCAGGGCTTCCATTTTGAGGTCGTGGGCCAGCCGGTGCAGCATCTTGACAACACAGTGGTTAGTGTGGGCGCTATTTTGTTGGTAGCTCCGGAGCAGTAGCACATACGCTCGGATGACTGTTGAGCATGCAAAGCTGCACCAAGACAGAGAGGGAAAAGATACCAGCATAAGAAGTCAGGGCTCATCCTCTCAGCTCCACAAGCTCCAGCCTGGGACTGACCCAGTCCACCTGGCACACACCGTTTCAGGTAGTCCAGAAAATTAAACTCTTTCTCTGACACATGGACCACTTGCAACTCTTCCTCTTCCTCTTCTTCCTCCTCCTCCTCTTCTTCCTCTGCCTCATGCTCCTGTAGCCCCTGATGCCCTAGAGAAAGAGTGAGGGTTGCCAGGTCTCTTTTAGGTTGGTACTAAAGAAGAGCTGGCAGAAGAGAGAGGTGACAGAGATGGAGACTCACGGGGAAGTGGGGCAGAGAGGATTTGTTTTAGCAGCTGAATCTCTTCCTCTGGGGAAAAGTCTTGAGAACCAAACACATCTCCTTCTGGCCACACCTCCCTGGAACACAGAGGCAAAAAAGGCTTTAACCAGAAAGAATCTGAATTATAATTTGAAGTGGGAGGAGGAATTAAGACTTAGCTCACTTGTCAGCTGGAAAGAATGCAAATTATCACCTCAAAAATGAAACAAAGACTCTAAGGAATTTTTTTCTCATGCCACACTGCAGTGGAAGTCAGTAAGTACAAATGCAAACAACCAAAAGTGTTTGACATTTGGCTGAACAAATATACATATTCATATAATGATGTTTTAAAGTAATGAACACTTAAGAGAAATATATTTGATGAGAAATGACAACCTACTGAAATGTGAAAAAACACTATAAATCAGTACGTACAAATTTCATTTTTGTAAAAGAAGGAGTCTATGCTATGTCTATGTATAACTCAGAGGGAAAAAAAACTCTGGAAGATTATTCATGAAAATGTTAATGACTTTGGCTACACAGTATGTTTTACTTTTTCCCAATTAACTTTATCTTCTAATACTCTCAAAGGTAAAATAAAAACAAACAAAACCCCTACAGTATCTAAGATACCAATCCTAATTCCCCAGAGCTCCACGCTCACAAGAGTCTCAGTTTCTAATGGGACTTTGAAAACCACCCCTGCCCCAGGAGATGACCCAGGAGGATAGGTGGACTGTGCTCTTACCGGGCAGACTTAAGGAGGGCCAGGGCTTGCGGGGCCTGGCCAGCCAGGAGACAGTCTTGGATCCGCACCATGGCTTCTGCCCGCTGCTCTTCCACTGGCACCTCTGAGGCTGCGTCAAAGGGAACCATGGAGTCCAAACTGAGCTCAGGATCCTACAGCAGAAGTAAGGCTGTGGGTCTCGAAAGAAGGGAAACCCACACAACCTGCGCAAAGCACTACGCTTGAGAAAAAGTTCTCCAACTGCCTACCTGGACACAGCACTGCAGCTGCTCAGCCAGGGATGGCCACAGAGCCTCCAGTTCCCTTGGACTAGAGGGGACATTTCCAGAAGCAATGACCTGGGGTGAGACCTTCTTTTTCTTCTTTTTCTTCTTTTGTTTGTTCTACAGAGAAAGAACTGTGCTAGGACGGCAGAGCTAAGAAGGCCTTTTCCCTATCACTGTCTGCCCTTGAAGAGCTTACAGGTTAGTGTGGTGATAGGTAAGTAAATAGGTAAGTAACATTACAGGACAGATAAGATTTAGAACATGGCCGAACAGAGAATGGCATGGGAAAACATGCAAATAGTATCTGACTCATTTCTTGAGATTAGAGAGTTCCCAAAAGCAGAGATCTTAAGCAGTTCATAGAATGGTCAGATTTGCCTTAAGGGTGAGAAATTCTACATGAAAAGGATTTGTAAAATGAAAGCACTATGCAAATATAACCTTTTTTTTTTCCCTCCTGAAAAGTAGGAGAATGAGAATCAATACTCTAATCCTTCACCTAAGGTTAGGAGCATGAACTTTGGAATCCAACAATCTGGATTCAAGTATTGACACTAGCTGCATATTAACAAGACCTTGGACAAGTTGCTTAACTGCGCTGGGCATACATCCTAGTACTGCTGCACGTGATTATACAAAAACCTTAGCACAGCATCTGATACACAGTAAATATTTGCTGAAATGGCAGCACCTATTATTGCTACTACCATAGAACGCTGAATATAAAAATTGCCTTTTAGCAAAGTCTTATTGATATTACCATCTCCTTTAAGTCCAGTTCTGACCAAATTTTAAGATGTAGCAAATAGAAATATAGGATCATTTTTCAAAGAAGAGTTTCTGTATCTCCAGGATACAAATTCCTTGAGGTTTCTTGTGCTGCACTTTTATTTTTAAAAAGGAAAGGCAGGCCACTACGTGTGGTAGTCTTATCTTCTAGTCCACCAGGGCACATGAGGGAAATGTACAGGCAGGAATGAAAGTGAGCAGCGGTAGAGAGAGAAGGAAGAAGCATTTTTTTTAGTTGTTCATCTTGATTGCTCCCACTGGCCCAGGGACATGAACCTGGGACATTGGGATATATGTGGACTCAGCCCAACCACACCTCCACCAGGGCACATCTGGACTTTTCATTTATTATTCCATTTGAGGCGCATATTACAATCCCAATTTTAAGGATCTAGAGAATAACAAGAGCAGCTTAAGTTTATTCTTTTTTCTTTTCTTTTCTTTTTTTTTTAAATAATTTGCTCTGTCTCTCTTTTTTTTAAAGGAAAGGTGCAGGCCGGAATAAAGGCAAGCAGGCAGGAAGAAGAAACATTTTTATTTTTCAGTTGTTCATCTTGGCTGTTCCCTGGCCCAGGACACTAACCTAGGTCCCTGGGATGTAAGTGGACTGTGCTCAGTCAGAAGCAGCAGGCCTAACCATCACTCCACCAGGGTGTGCCAAGTTTATTCTAACAGTAAATACAGGATAAGATACCAGACATTCTTGTTTTTTTTTTTTTTAAGTGAGGAAGGGAGGGAGAGGAGGAGGAAGCATTTTTTAAAATGTAGGTTGTTCTTCCTGGTCCAGGTTACAAACCAGGGTCCTTATACTTTACATGGTATCTGCCCAGTCTCCAACCTAGCACGTGAGCCACCAGGGTGTGCCAACATTCTGATTTTAATGTAAGGCTTTTTCCATTTCAGTACAATATTTCTGACAATGTGGGGAAAAAGAGCCCCGTGCCCTCCACCCTTCTCTTGCAGGTCTTTCACATCCTGGGCCTGCCCCGTACCTGCACCACCAGGTTCCTACGGCTCCGGCAGAACCGCTCCAACATCTTGAGGAAGAGGTGGGTGGTTTCCACCAGGTCACGGAGGAAAGAGCGGGGCTGGTATCTCTCGTCAAACTTTCGAAAGAGGGCCAGGAAGAGCTCTCGGTACTCCATCATATAGAAAATGTTGTCTAGACATGGGAAAGAAATAGAAGGAGTAGTTGGGAAGTTTGGGAAAAGGAGAGATGGGGGCGGCTGGGACTTGTAAGAGTGAGATTCTAGTCCAAAGACAGAGCGGCTGGGACTGGAGACCAGGCAAGACTCACTTTTGATGATACGGCTGCTCTCCCTCACAGCCTCATCCGGGGACATGTCCATCTCATTCACTGTGGCCAGCAGCTCCTGATAGGCCTTCAGAGCCAGGTGCATTCTACAAGATGATGGAAAGAAGTAAAAGGGAGGACAGCTGAGAACACGGGCTCATAGAAGCAGTATCAGCCCTCTTGTACCACACACAAAATAAACTGCGTCACCAAAAACAGAAGGCCCAGCTGGTCCTTTCTCCCAGCCTGACCACCTAAACCCCGAAACAGGAAAATAAAAGGTACCACCCAGAATTCAAGCATGCAGATTCCCAGGATGGCTAAGTGGGACACTCTGTCCTCAACTCTTATTCCACTCACCGGCGTGCCCAGGAGGTAGCTTCTTTGCGGTCTGTCAGCATCATCTCATAGTAGTTGGTGAGGTTCTTCTCAATGAAGTGGAAGGTACGGACACTCAGGGTCTCAGAAACTAGGCCCGGCTGGAAGGAGGCAGCTCGGTTGAAGGCCATGAAGAAAGCCAAGGCCCACATGTAGTATGTCTCATCATGCTGCTGAGCCTTCTCCCGAAGCAGGTGATCCTGACATCCAGGAAAAAAAGACACAAAGACCACCCCATAATCGCAGGGTTTCCAACCTCCTCCTGTCCTGTGACAATGGGGGGGACCCTGGAACAATATTCAGGCACCCACAGCTTCTAACTCTTGTTCTCTTCAGATGTCTCCACATTCCTTTCCCCTTCCTCTGGGGCAGTTTCTCCAGACCTCCCTCCTGAAGGGTGTCCTATACCCTTCCCACTTACTCAGTGCCTGTTCCAGGGTCAGCTTCCCATACTTCTCTCAGGCTGCCCATTACACCTATCACTGGCTCTCTCACCTCCCCGCTCCATCCTTCCTAGACTCTCACCTTCACAGAGCCCATGAGCCGATTGTAACAGTTCTCCAGGAACTCAGAGCAGAAATCTCTGAGGAAGAGCCTCACATTGAGGGCAGAGCGACGCTGAACGGAGAGCTCCCGGGCAGCTTGGCAACGTTTAGGCACCCTGCGAGGCTGCTTCCCCAAATCCGAACTGTAGTTTTGGAGCTGGCAGGTGTGGGTTGGGAGATTAAAATTTCTCCTAACCACCACCCACTCCTTGCAGCCCTTTCTTCATCCCCCAACTATAATTTTCTCAAGAGAAATTCTTGCAAGGTTTTCTCCTCTGGTACTAAATATGTAAGTGAACACAAAGTGGCTAATGTGAGAGGTTCATTTTCTCTTACTGTCTCCAACTTCCTAAGCCCAAGAAAAGAGACTCTTTACCTCCAGAAGTGCTTATCCTTTCTAGCACCCCCACCTCCCACATACTCGACAATGTTCCCACCCCAGAGGGGAGCGAACTCACATTGTGTAGACCTTTGTGAAAGATGAGGTCCCTCTCCCCAATGGATTTCAACCCCTGGACAATATAGGAGCCTCCAAATCGAGAGTGCCTGCAGAGGAAAATAAAAAATCCAGGGCAATCCCTCAACTCTCTGCAAGCTTATCCCTATTCTCTTTCGTTAGCTCACCAGTGTTATAACCGCAAAATGCTGAGAGCCACCACTGTCTTAGGGTTCGGCCCAAGCCCTCAGCATTCCATTCCATTGAGGAGCAGGCCCACAAGCAGAGCAGTTCTCTGCCCTCACCTGTTGCCGCGCTGCAAGGCCCGAGTCTTCTTTTCTGCCATCTCTCGCTGGCGCAGCACCTCTAGTTCTGACACATCTGCGCTCCTCTCCTGAGCTAAGCGTCCCTGCCTCACTCCTGCCAGCTGCACGGGGCTCTAGATTTGGAACAAGGAAAGAAGAGTTAGAAGAATGATTACCCTTATTCTGAAATCACTTCTATTAGGCACAGAAAGTAACTGGAATAGGACTGTTGATGGGACCCCATGTTCAAAACATGGCTGCTCTACCTGACTCTCACCAGCTAATTCAGTTATCATTACAAAAGCGATTCTGGCCACAGAAAAAAGTGCATGGATGAAGGGACTGAGGCAATAAGTCAGGATCTCACCTGGTCACGAAACATAAGGGAGATAATCTCTAGAACATGCAGGCTCCACTGCTGCTCAGAGTTTGAGCTGGCCAGGAAGAGAAGCAGGTCGTCCAGGCCGCTGAGGTGAATTGCCCAGAGAAGCCGGTCGTGGACACTGGCATCATCATCGATCCTCTGAGCCATGAGTGGTGAGGGTGAGAGGGGAGGCATTCAGTTCCACTGCTCTACCTTGAGAGCCTCCAAGTCATTCCTTGACTAAGATTCTTCCCCCAGACTTGTCAGAATACAGAAAAGCCTAAAAAGGGGCAGCCTGACCTAAATAAGCACAGACCCTCTCACCTTCTCCTGATCAAGGTCGGCTGGGACGTGGAGAATATTTCTGACCAGCAGCAGGATCCGCTCAATTAGTAAGTTGTCTTCCTCTTGCCGTTCCTCCCATCCCTAGCCAGAAGGAGATCTAGAGGGTTAGGAAGAGATGCCCTATGGAAGGCAGATGGCATCTACTCTGGCTGGAGAACCAAAACACAGAGGCTATTCAGGATTTTTTAAAAAGAAAAAAAAGAAGTGGACCCTGGTGGAGCAGCTGTTAGGTCAACTGCCCCTGAAGGAACAAATCATGCACCCCCAGCAGGTTCAAGTCGTGAGTCTGAGGGGAAAACAACCAGTGTGAACAACTAAATAAAAATAAAATAAAATGCTTCTTCCTCCTCTCTCTTCCTGCCTGCACCTTTCTTTTAAAAAAAGAAAGAATTCAAGAAGTCCAGAGGTAGCCAGGGACTGTGGACTGGATTATATACACTAAAAGACTGGGACCATACTGCCAATGCTCTGACAATGCCTAGGACTCTGCCCAGAGGAGGTGGAAGGCCCTAAGAGTGAGATGTTCTAAGGCAGTTTCACTCACCAGCTGCAACAGCTCATACAGAGTTTCACTGAGGACTCCAAAAGCCTTCTCACTGGCAAAGGCCTAGAAAATAGAGGAACAGACCTCCTTCTTTACTGCCCCTATGTTCTGCCCCAGGCACTCTTAAGAAAAATCTCACCTCCTTGTAAGCCTGCAAATAAGCTAGTACTTGGAGAAAATGGTGCCGAAAGCTGGTCTCCTTGGGCACACTGCCAAAACAGAGCAAAGCTGGTTGTGTCAAGTTCACCATCAGCCTGGGGAGGCAATGGAAGAGGGAGAAGTTACCAAGTTTCCTCACCAGGTACAAACATCAAAACCTATCAGTTCAAACAGGTAAGGCTGCAGGGAATGTTAGAGGTACAGACTCAACCTGATGACAGCATCAAAGAGAAGCTTGTCCTGGCAGTGTTGGGTAAGGATGGGGAGAAGGTCACTCTGCAGGATCTGGGCTGCCCCCAGTTGCTGTCGCACGTCTCGCGTCTCATCCTCATGCCTCAAGTAGCGGATCAAATCCTTCACACACTCTTTAGAGACAGAATCAACATATGAAACCTTGGGAGAAGCTCCACCCAGGCCCATACACTTTTATACTATGGCCTGAGAAATTCAACTCAAGCAATTTTTTATACCCCTTTCCTCTAAAAGGTACTCACCTAAGCAATCTGGTTCCTTGTGGTAAGTATCTCCCTCCAAGTACCCAAGGGCACTACATGTGGCTAGAAGTTCACAATTCATCATCTACAAGTCCATACATCAGTGGACCAGCCAAAAGAGATAAGGTAGGTGGAGACTGGGGAGACAGAAATGATGAGGCCTGCAGAGACACAGAAAGATCACAAATGTAGTGTCCTCCCCATGAAAGTGAAGAGGACCAGAGGATTCTGAATAAGATCTGAAATACTTCACTTTTGTTCCAGTCTCAGGGGAAGTTTAAAGTTAAGGCTGTTAAAACCAAAGAGGCTCCAGGCCTAAGAAATAATCATCTGCCCCATACCATAAGTGGGGCCTGAAGCTGTAGAAATTGTCTGTTTCAGAGTCAGGATAAATTTCTAGAAAAAAGGATTGGTTTGAGAAGGGTAGAGGGATCTGTAGCCTTTTGGAAAAAAAGGGGGAACAAGCTTCCCTCTCCCTTAAAATTGCCAAACCCAGATTCCCTCCATCTTTCACAAGCACCGTTACAGATCTTATGCACAACAATTAAGAAAAACAGCGACTCTACTTATGATCTAATATATTCTAGGAGCCCTGAGGGAATGTGTAGAGAAAGTTCCTTTACTGTCTTCTCCAAAGTTACTCTTAAATTGTGTTCACCTTAGCTCCTGTCGGTGGCTGAGGTACTTACCGCGCAGGCTATGAAGCTGCAGATGGGGATTCTAGTAATCTTAGCAGAAACCACTATCTGAAAGAATGAGTGAGGAGAAGGGTAAATTGGGAACTGGGTTTAGCTACCTGACACTCTCTTAAGAAGGACCATCTTCCTTTTCTGAAGCATGCCCCTTTTTATGAAGGTCCTTAAAACCTCATCAAGTAGGCACAGATCCAGAATCCTGAATGTTAGAGAACTTGACACTAGAAACACAACATACACAAACATTAAATTCATTACCTTGCTCCTGTGGAAGGTTCTCTATCAGTCTTATCCTTTGGTACGTTCAGTCACCCTGCTCTCAGCCTTTGGGAGCTTTTCTCTAAAAAGACCTTTCCCCGGGCCCCCATACCTATACCTCTAACCCCTGACTCCACCCCTGTTCCCCCACAGAAAATGAGAAGTGCCCAAAAGATTAAGGCTTAATGCCTGATGTTATCTCCCTACATTCAGGTAATTGGTCTATTTTTTTTGGCTGTCAGATAACTGGCATAAAAACCCCCAAAAATTATGAAATGAAATCATTTATTAATCTGATGATTCGAACGCAGCAACAGTAAGACAGATGTCTCTACGTAGACTGCCCACCTTTATAGTCCTGAGTGGGCTTTTATAACAATGGGCCCTTGATCAGTAGGTCTGATCTGCACTGACATTACAAAAGTTACAAAAGCTGGTGTGTCCTGGTAGAACAGCAGTTAGGTGCACTGCCTCTGGCTGGCACAGTCCACATACATGCCAAGACTGGAGTTCGCATCCTAGGGCTGGGGGTACAACCAACAACTAAGTAAAAGAAATGCTTCTTCCTCCTCTCCCAGCTGGCTTGCCTACCTGGTATCATTCCAGCCAGCACCCTTCATTAAAAAACAAAAAATTTACAAAAGAAGTTTGTGTTTAAGCCTTTAAGCAATTTGGTTCTGATTTTTATCTGGAGACCAAGAGCAGCAAACACAAGGTGATTAAAAATGTTAATGTTCCAGGAGCCTTAGAGAGTACTCAGAAAGGCTTCCTTTTCCTACTTTCTCTGTGGTAGAAAGGGTGAGAGACAGGAGGTGCCTGCTTATTCAAATCAGTACATTCTTACAAGATTTCTTCAGAGAATTAGACCAGATTTGTTTTCCTCCTGGATGGGGTTGGGGCGGGGGTGCTGGTCACAGCAGAGATGTTGTCTATCCCCTCTACCCCAACTCAGTACTAATCTACACTCGGACTTCTCAGCCCAGCAGTCAGAAACAGCACTGAATGACTAGGAAGATGAGGAAGATGAAAGGGAGACTTCCCTTCTCTGCCGTTTCTCATGTGACTCGGGCTCCAATGAGGTAGACGCAGCATGTGAGACTGAAGTAGGTCAAAGTTTCATGTCAGGAAACAGTTCAAGAAACAGTAATGCACTCAACCGTTTTTTTGCAGACTCAGGTTGCTAATGAGCTTTATCATTTATCACGGAAGCTGGTGTGAGCACCAAGGCAGGACCCAGTGCTGGCTGGAACAAGAGAGCAGGACAGGAAAAACTTAACGACTGTGTGACTCTTGCACCCCCTCTGCATCCCTGCATACAATACTCCCACTCTTTCCCCTTATAAAAAGCCCTGGCTTTGGCTTGCCCTGGTGGCCTAGTAGTCCACACACACCCTGAGGTTCCCAGTTCGCTGGGGCTGGGGAAACAAGCAATGATGAACCACTGAGTAAAATAAAGTGCTTCTTCCTCCTTTCTCTTCTTACCTTACTGCATACTCACCTTCATTCCTGCCTGTATCTTTAAAAAAAAAAGTCCTGGCTTTGCTGGGGACTTTGAGATGGACTTGGAACACTGGAGTCCACCACTGTGACTTTGGTGGTGGGCCGCTGAAGCTGGCCCCTTCTCATCCCAGTCGCCCACCTTCCCTGTTTTGGTTAACAAACAGCAAGCAAGTAGACCTTTGCCAGTAACAAAATCTCTGACTCAGCTCAAGGACACATCCAGTTTTTCTGACAGACCATTTGTGTGCATACGTATGCTCACACTCACATGCGCACACACCCAGACTAAAAGGCTTCCCTGTCCTCTCCAAGTGAAAGCCTTTCATATGAGAGGAAGCTGACAAAAATAGAGCAGTGTCTCTGTGGAGATGCTGAGTCAGCACATCCTCATTTATATATATATATATATATATATAAGACCCAGGATCACACTTCAGCATGGAAAGGTGTGAAATGATAGTCTTCTAAGAGCCACAACAAAGTCATGTCTGAATGGCTCCCAGAGAGAAAACTTCACACAGTCTTCCCAGCTACCCTTCCCCTATATCTTGCCTCCTCCATAGACCAGTTTTACGTAAGAATTCAGTATCACAAAATTGGCCCTAATAGAACATTCAAATAGCTGCTTTCAACATATTATTTATCTGAAAGGCAAAAGTAACAAGATAACAGGTACCTGTTACCTGGTTACCAAGACACCGGCTGGGGGAAGGAGAAAGGGAAAGAACGGTCCTTGCAGATGTGAGAAGGGAAGAGGTTATGTAAGAGACTTTACAAATCCCAGACCTCGTGTTCTAATCCCTGGCAGTTCTGATAAAAGCAGAGAGCAACAGACAAAGCAGATGAAGAAATGGGTCAGATTACTACAATTAGAAAGCTATCAAACTAGGGTCATGATGCAAGCTAACAGTCTTGGGTCCATTCAATAGAACTGGGATAAAAGAGCTCTCAACAAACGCTGGTGGAGAAGCGGTTTCATCCACTGCCTCCAGTGAAGCACAGTCCACATAATCCCAAGTATTTGGGTTTGCATCCTGGTGCCAGAGGAACAACCAAGATGAATGGGGTGCTTTTTCCTCCTCTCTCTCCTGACTGCACCTTTTCTTAAAAAAAAAAAAAAAAAAAAAGAGTGACAGCATCACTCTTTTCATTCAGTTAACAAGAAGGTATTCACCTAGTCTATCTGGCTCGTCTTCCTCTTCTAGACCACTTGTAATCTGATTACTTGTCCTGTACCTGCAACACACATACCCACCCAGACCACCACCGACTCAGATCCATGGTTTGGTTGCCCCTCTGGCTACCAAGCCCCACCCTCTCCCCCCAAATGTAAACCTACATGTTCCAAGATCCTCATGGTCTCCGTGCCTTTGCTCAATTTATTTCCTCCTCCTGGAAGGTCCACTGTCCATTAACTCCGAAAGTTCTAAGCCTATCTGACTTTCAAGATCCAGCCCAAATGCCACTCCTCCATGAAACTCTCTGTGACAGCGACATCAGGGCAGGATCTGATGGCACATATCATTGCATATCTCTATGTCCTTCCTCCTCTGGCACTGAACTATATTTTTACATGACATTACCCAGAATAGACCTTTTCTCCACTACTAAATGTTGTCTTATTCATTTATGAATACACTGAATTCAGGAACTTTGATGAGACATTTAGCAAAAAACTGTTAAATATAACTTGGTGTAACACAAAGAACAGCACGGGGTCAGAAGATGGAGTCAGAGTCCTGGTTTCATGGCCTATCTATTCATTCATCGCCGAGTCAGTCTCACCTGCAAAATAGGGGAAAGGACACTATGGCAGCTAAGTAGGTACCTACTCAGACATCTCTTCAGTAAAGAGCTGCCATTTAGGAGAAGGAATGTAGTTAGCGGACAGTGTTTCCAGGATCAAGCTCAGCCTTACTCTTCCCAAGCAGTCCTCCAGTTAATAATAAATATGGGGGGCACTGGGGAGTACCCATTTCTGTTCCACAAGTACTCCTTCACCAGGCAATCCGTTGCTGGTCCGAACTACTGTCTACAATCAATATTAAGTACAGAAACGAAGTCTTATGACAATTTGACAGTGTCCATGTTTGCTCAATCTAGTAACATATAAGCTTGTATGCTACATGTCTTTTTAGAATATAATTTTTATTCTTTTTTAAAGTAATGGTACAGGCAGAAATGAAGGCGAGCAGGCAAGTGGCAGGAAGAGAGAAGAAGCCCTTCATCTTTTCTATTTAGCTGTTCATCTTGGTGGTCCCAAGTCCCCACCCCAACCTGAACCAGAGACCTTGGGATGCACGTGGACTACACTCAGTATACTAAACCACCAGGCCACCAGGATACACCGGAATGTCCATTTTCTAGTATTACTTCTAGTATAGTATGAGAGTTTTTAGAAAAGAACTTAACTTAAACGTTAATTAACCTCAAGAAAGCTGGAAAAGAAAAAGAAAGTACTATTCTGCAGCAGATTGAGGAAAAAAACCAAGCTGGTCCTTCACTGAAATAGTTTGAAAAGCACTGATCTCAAGTACTTGTTACTCATTGCTGAACACAAAGAACTCAAAATACGAATTTTCTCTCCATTTGCTGGATTCTAGTCAGTCACTAAATGTCTACAAAGAGTCTTCTGAACAGGTGGTGACAGCAATAATGAAATTTAGTTGCAGATATAAAACTCACATAATATAGAGGGAACAAAGTAATAGACAAGGCAGTATAATCTCTAAATAAGTAATACAGAAATCTGAAAATCTAGGGCTCATTTCAGGTTAAAGTGGCCAATGCTTTATCAGAAGAAAAGTGATTTGGACTGGGTGTTTGATGGTGTGTGAGATTCAGGCAGATGGGCAGAGGAGGGGCATTTAGGCAGAGAAGTGCTAGAGCAAAATCAAAGAGGGAACCACTATGGATAGATGAGACCAATAGAAAAGGAATGGCTATGGGAGCTGGAATGGCTGCATGGGAAAACCCTATCTTTCTATCAATTCAAGGATTTAGAACATAAACCAGTCACTAAAGATTTCTTAGCTTGGGTATGCCCTGGTGGCTCAGGCACTAAACCAGTGGCTGGGGTGTGGACCATGTAAAGCCCAAAGGGGTGGCGATAATGTATATCCACACAATCAAAGAAATAAAAATGTTCGCTCCTCCTTCCTGTCCTCTTAAAAAAAGAGCAAAAAAGATACTGAGCTGAAAGACAAAGTGAGCAAACTAGGGTAGAACAAACGCTAGCATGTGGCCTATTGTTGTATCATTATGTATATAGGCCCTGTATGGTCTCATTCTTTTTACCCTTCACTGCCCTCACCTACAACAGAGCCTCACCTTGGATCGCTGTGATCATCTGCTTTCTAGACTCTGGGACTCAAATCTAGACTGAGATTTGCTAAAGAAAATCAAATAATCCTGCATGACGGCAGACAACAAATGTGTAGTCCCAAGCTGAGCAGGGCTCTCGGCTTGGTCCAGCAAATCTCTTTTTTGTTCTTTATCCATCCTGTCTTCTTCCTAAGAAAAAGCTGTTTCTAACTTCACCATTATACTCAAGCCCTACACTACACTGCTCCCACACTTCTCAGAGGGCATCTCCGACTCCTTCCTTTTGGGAGCAATTGAGGTAATCAGATATGAATCCGCAATTCTCTCCACCCAACCCTGAAAATAACATATTTCAAAAACCCACACTGACCTCTTTGATTAAAATCTAAGTACCCCAGAGTTGATTGTTCCTCATCTCTCTCTCTCAGCAATTTATTTATTCATTTATTTATTTTCAGCAGTTCATCTTGGTTGCTCCTCTGGCTCCAGGTCTTGAACCAGGAACCCTGGGATGTATGTGGTCTCCACCCTGGTAACTAAATCACTAGGTTACCAGGGCATCCCTCCCATCTTTTTTTTTTTTTTTTAAAGAAAAGGTACAGGTAGATATGAAGGTGAGCAGAGACACAGGTAAGCAAGCAGGAAGAGAGGAAAAAACACTATTATTTTAAGTTTAGTTGTCATCTTGGTTGCCAACCCCCCATATGCAAACCTGGGTCCTTGGCATGTATGTGGACTGCGCTCAGTCAGAGGTGGCAAACTTAACCAATAAGGCATGACCTTATTTCTCATTCATTTCTAAGCTTCTCTTTGTACTGTCTCCATCCCATTTGAGTTGCTTAGTATTCCACTGTAGGATGGGGAAAAAACAACATAATACAAAACCTATCCTTGACCCTATATGGCTGCTCCTCCTCTCCTAAAGGGCTGCTGATACACTTTAGGCTGCATCTTCTAGCCTCTTGTCTCACTACACAGCCTCCTTGGGCAAACTCACTCAGTCCTGTATCTTCAACTACCTCTGAGCCATTAGCCAGCAATGTATCTCTTGGCCCTCTGAGCTCTCAAGGAGTCAATGTCATTACACAAATGAATAGAATCCTCCTTCTTTGTCTCAAGATACCTCACTCAACATGTCCAAAATGCAGTATCTTCCTGCCACCCAAGTTAGTCTCTACAAATATTTTTGATCTCTCAGTTTGATGCTATTCCTGCAATTATTTACATAAGATACCTAGAAGTCATACTATATAATTCCAGTCATTGATTCAAGTTAATTCAATACTTCCTTAATCTCTTCTATCCGGCCCTATTGCTACGGCCTAGTTTGGTTCCTCAGTATCTCTTCCTTAGATTAACTTCTTTCCCTGCCTCTATGTACAATATGGTTACCAGATTTGGCAATATGGTTACCTGCTTAAAACCCTTCAAAGAATATATTAAGAAACTTCATAGAGATTGTTTCTAGGGAGAAGTTGGGGGGCCTAGGGTGGAAGAAATGCTTGTCTTTCAACTCAGTAATATGTGAATTGTCTACCATTAGCATGCACTGGTTTCAGCGGCCCCTAAAGGCTAAAATACAAAGTCCTTAATGATCTGCCTACTGGTTACCTTTTAAGCTTCTCCAGATACTCCTCTGACTGGAAAAACTTAGAATCTAGTCACTAACCTTTTAAAACTAGCCTAATGGTACTTCCTCTTGATTTCTCTATACTGAGACTCCTTTCTCCTTTGTGTCTGTTTCACCATACACTTCCATCGTAACATTTACAGCTCATGTTGTACATAATATTTAAACAGATTGTTTTAAATGTCTCTCCCTCCATCAGCCTTAGATTCCGGAGAGCAGGAGTTGTTTCTTACTCCTCCATGAATTCAAAAACTTCTTTCTGAACTAAAATTTACAGCCTGGGAAGGAGTGGGGAGAGCTTGGACAGTGTTTTGAAAATGCTTGTCAATTCAATGCTCATTCTAATTCAACCCCATTAACAACTGCACTAAAATATAAACTCCTTGAGATCAGGAATCACTGTTATCATCACAATTGTAGTGCTCAATTAATGATCTATAAACTGAAGGAGACATGTCCAGAAGTTGAAAGAAGCTGCAGGCAGAGATTTGGAGGCATCAGGATACAAGATGGTGTATGAAGTTGTGGCAATAGATAGGCTTAAAAGCATATAGATTGAGAGAGTGAAAAAGACAGAACAGGTGTACCCTGGTGTAGTAGTGCTTTGGCGTATTTCACACACATCCCAAGGACATGGGTTCATGTCCCAGGGCTGATGTAAACGACCGACATGAAGACCTAGTAAAGATCTAATTTTAAAAGCGCTTCTCCCTTCTCTTTCTTCCTGCCTGCCTGCCTCTGCTCCCTTCATTCTGCCTACACCTTAAAAAAAAAAAAAAAGTCAGTGCCAACTTCTCTGCCACCATGTAACTGCAGAGGACTCATTCACAGGGGGTTTTCCTTCCAGGCTGTGATTTCCTTAAGGGTAGGAACTCTATTCTCAATCTGTCCACCTGGCACTGAGCAGTGCACAGTAAACATTAGGAGCTCAGTAACCGTTTTCTCTGAGTTGCATGATTGTCACTAATAACAGAAGGAACTATAGTACTTCAATGACACACAGAAAGAGACGACTACTTTGTACTTCGACCTAGGAGGACTGGAGAGGTTTTTAGACAACTGAGCTCAGTCCTTTAAAGAGTTCATTTTGTAGAGAAGTGACAGGAACTTCAAGAGCAGCAGGAGCATAGGTAGTGAGGCCTGAAAGAGCACTATAGAAATAACACTCTTTCCAAGCGGCTGAGGGTCAAGTGCGAGAGATAAGAAACATGACTGAGCTTTGAAAAAGGAAGATGAGAAGGTCAGAGGCATACTGAGAAAGGCCATGGATGGCCCCTTAAGGATTTAAACTTGACTGCGGGTGGCCAAAAAGTTTTTGTTTTATCGGGTCTGACCAGGATAATGCGTTTTGAAATGTGAATGCCCTGGAATCCTCCGTTTTATGTCAGAGGTTCCAACCCCTTTCCCGTCATACCCACAACCCGCACGAAGCCAAACAGTTTCCGACAGCGGGGAGTGAACAAGGCGACCCAGGCATGTCTGGAACGCGGCGGCAACACGTACGACGCTGCGAGAGGGACTGCGCGTGCGCACCTGGAACGCGCACCCCGCCCCCTGTCTTTAAGCGAGTGGCGGGAAAGGGGACACGGCGCCTTCCAAGTGTCCTGGGGTCTCCGAATGGCCACCGTCCGCTCACAGCCTTCTTGCCTACACACTTACCCACGCCCTGCCGCCGCTCATACCCCGCGGACCTACCAGCTCTCAACCGCCCGGCCGCAGTCTTTCCCGCCACCGGACTCTGCCGGATCAGTCCCCGTCTGCGTGGGTGGAGGGGTGGGGCGAGCTGGGCAGGTCCATGTGCCCAGGAGGGGCGGGGGTGTGTGTGTATGATGACAATGAAATAAGAAAAGGGAAGCGAGTACAAGTACGGTTTTATCCAGCCTCTAGATGGAACAAAATTCGCAGTGCTGTGAATTTTCTGCTGATTCAATATAGGAATCAAAACACGATGAGGTGAATTTACATTCTTCCCCTTTTCCTTGTCAAGTGGATTATTCCAAAATCTTAAATGGTTAATTAGAAAAGTTAGACTTTATTTGACTGGAAGTAGGGAATTAAGGTATTTGCTGGGGTGGTCTTTTCAAGGGCCGGTGTGTTTGTCATACTATCAGTCTAGGTTTAAAGTTTTCAGAATATGCAGGAGGTTCATGAAGGGAAGAGATCAACAATAAATATTCATTGACCAGTTGAGGATCTCTGAGTGTGTTTTGCCAACAATAAAAGACAGGGCTCGAACAGATAATTCTACCTAATTATTAAGCATTTGAGTTAAAGGAATCCATTTCTGTAATATGAGGAGAGTTCAAAGAGATTTGCTAAAGATGAAAGGACAGATGAAAGAAAAGTGAAAATGATGCAGGGACAGCATAGCTTAAAAATCTATAGGGCAGTATACACATGTATGAGTTGAAAATTAACTAAGTGACAGAACCTGAGACTTCTAAGGGCAAGGGCCCCAAAGAGCAAGGACCCCACCTTAGCAACTTGGGTCTTGGACAAATCCTTAGCTATTCACACCAGGTTACCTGAACACACCAATGTGAGAAGCCCCCACCCCTCATATATACAAGAGAATTCATTTTGTCTGTGTGCCATGTGGGCAGCACGTGTGGTTACACACACGTGTGCATTCCTTTGATGTAACTTTGCTGGCCTGCAGGACACTTCAACTCACTGTTTCTCCTTTAATAAACTTGCTGTGTGATCCTAACCAAATGACTCTTTCCATGCATTCTTTCTGGATGAACCCAGAGTCTCACCTGTGTCTCAGCTAACCCTCATCCGCATCAAAAAGATGCAAAAAAGGAAAATAAAGACTATTGAACATTGAACGAGTGATGAAAGCAGAAAGATGCTATTCGAAGAGAGTTTTGCTATGTTAAAACTAAATTAAAACTGAAGGTTAAAGCCTCTTCCTGCTATACAGCTGCCCCCCCCCCCACTACCGCCCCCCCCATTTCTATATTTGCTCCAGGCATCAGATTTCCTGCTAAGGGGTTAAAGACCTTCAGGAGATTTTCTGGGGCTTTAGTGCCATCTGGAGGCAGAGCTGGCCTCCAGCTTTTCCCTTTCCTACCTCTCAGACATTTCCCTGACATTCATACACATATCAAGCACAGACAGTGAAGAGAGGTGGGATTGGGGGGAAGCTGGTTTGCACCAACCTTATAAATGCAACTTGAAAGATTTCACACAGCAAAAGGCAAATACACATGAATTGAAAAATAAAGAACGTGCCCCTCCTCAGTCTCTTCAAGGGCTGGTCAGCCCCTCCATGTAAAACCCGAAGCTTTCTACTCTTCTGGAACTTTTACAGGGCCTGGGTCTTCAGTTCAACAGGTTCCCCTGTGCTCTCTGGTTGTCCGTTGGGGTCACTGGGCCTCCCACCCTTGAGAACAGACAATCTTTCAGAAACACTCTTGAGTCGAGGAAAGAGGAAAAAGTCATAGAGGAGACTGCCCAGGCCCCCTCCAATGACGGGGCCCACCCAGTATACCTGCAGAAAGAGGAAAGGAATAATTAGACTTGGGGAGGAGACCAAGAGCAAGGCTGTTCTTATTACAATCCCATTGGTAGAAAACAGACAACCTGTACTTGGCACATACAGGTGGGCATTACTTAAGCAGAAATGATATTTGTTTGCTTTTTACAGAGAAAGGAAGGCTGGGAGGCAGCAGGCAAGAGAGAGGAGGAAGAAGCTTTCTATTTATTTCAGTTGTTCCTCATCCCCCTCCCCAGGCCAAGAAGCCAAGTTTCTTGGGCTCTCTGTGGACTGGGTCCCAGGCTGGGCTTAACACCCAAACTACCAGGGTGCCCCTGTTTGTTTGCAATTTCTAGACTGTGCTCCACTATCTGCACCTCAAAACTCACCATTTCTGACTCATCAAATTATTACTACACAACTTTCCTAGCATATATATATATCCTAGTTTTTATGTTGTTTTGAAAAATAATTTTTTAAGGGCACTCCCTTGAGACTCAGGTGGCTCAAATGTTGTGGTATGGCCCATGTAAAACCCAAGGATCCAGGATAGCAAACTAAGGCCAGGGTGAAAAACCAAAAAATATAAACAAGTAACTAAATGAAGTTGCTTCTTCCTCCTCTCTCTTCCTTCTCTCTTACATTTTTTTAAACTATGGTAAAATATACATAACATAAAATTTAACATCTAAACCATTTCTAAGCATTACAGCTCAGTGTTCAGTATATTCAAGTTGTGCAATCCAGCTCTAACACTTTTTCATTTTTCAAAGCTGAAACGCTGTACTGATTAAACAACTTTCCATTTCCTCCTCTCCAAGGCCACTGTTTTGTGTTGTTTCAATGAATATAACTAATGTAGATACTTTACATAAGTGCAATCATACAATGTTTGTCTTTTTAATTTCTTTAAGAGAAGGAAGGGAGAGGAGGAAGAAGCATTTTTAATTATGTATTTGTTTATTTCGGTTCACGTCTACACCACCTCCAGCCCTGAGTTGAGAACCTGGATCCTTGGACTTAACATGATTCATACCTCAGACGTCTCAGCTGCCTGACTCACAAGGCAAATACACATGAATTGAAAAATAATGGCTGATTTCACTTGGAATAATGTCATCAGGGTCTATCCGCATATTGCAAAAATCAGAATTTCCTTCTTTTTAAAGTTGAATACTATCCCACTGTATATATAGACGGTTTTGTTTACCCATTCATCTGTGAGGGGCACTCAGGTTGCTTGTACCTTTTGGCTACTGTGAATTTGCCATGAAAATAGCTTTGAAAAATCTTTCAATTATTTTATCTGTTTGCTTTGCATATGAACAAACAATATAACACAGCCACTTTTTATTGAGGACTTACTCCATGCCAGATTCTGTGCTAAATATAATCACATATGTTAACTTTCACACATTTCTCTTAACACCCCACTTTATAGTTAAGGAATTTGAGGTGCAGAATAATGGAGTAATTTTCCATGGTCACACACAAGTTTAGTAAAATGCTGGAACTGGAATGAGGCCCAGGTGCTTTTGTGCTCATACACATCCTGACTCCTGAGAGGCGCTCTTGTCTTCCTGTTTTATTGTCTGTGCTCACAGCACCTAGTATTGGAATTCAGTGAATACTTGTGACTAACCAGCAGCGGAGCAATGTGAGCAAGAGTCTGTTTCTAGCAGAAGGAATCCTGCTCACGCAGGCATGCCACATTTGTGACAGCCTCTTAGCTAAGTGCAGACACAGCAGCCAGCACAACCAGAGGTAAAACAGGACCCAAACCTGGAAACTGAAGTCCCTGCCCACCCAGGAGAGTTTCAGGATCCTCTCCCCTCACTCACCCAGTGGTTGGCGAAGTTTCGGGTGAGAATGGCAGGAGCAAAGGAGCGGGCAGGGTTCATGCCTGCACCAGTATAATACATCTGCAAAAGACACAGTTGTAACTGAGACACATCCCCTCCCAACTTCACCCCATAACCCCCCTTGTCCCTGAGGACTGGCACCATGCCTCCATCTAGCAGTAAGAGGGACAATTTACATGGAGTGAAGGCACTAATACCCTCTCTGGGGACAGACAGTGATCCAAAGGCAATGTCCACATCTACCCATGATGCAGGCATTTCCCCCTTAGGGTCAAGAAGGATTAGATGTAACAACCACGAGAGGGAGGAAGAGGGAAGGGTTGACTCCTCTGTGCCAATTGCTACAGAGGTGGACAATGTCCTTGTTTGACAGTGGGGTGGGTAGGAAGAACCCTTACAACTCAGGAAAGGTGTGGGGGCCCTGAAATGCTTGAAAGAGAGATTGTTCTCTCCTGCTTACCCCAAAGAGGTGCCCCAGGGTGAGGGAGAAGCCAACAGCCAGGGCCACAGAGCCCACGCGGCCATTCCGCCTCTCATCATACGTGGCAAAGATGCAGAGCACGAACTGGAGTGTCAGGAAGATCTCCACTGTGGTGGCCTGGCCCGCACTCACCCCAGGGTGCAGCTGGGCAAAGGAAGAAGAAGGAAGACCACTTATTAGGGCTTCCACAGCATTACCTGCTCAAAGTCTTCCATGCAGGAACCTCTTTCTGGTATCAGTTCCCTGGAGAGGAAGGACAATATAACCGTCTTCATAGTTGTTATATTTGTGCCTTAATTTCTCCTAATATTAGTCCTTTGTGGTGGAAATAATACTTCTTTGTGGAATAACTTACATGATGAGGAAATTGACGCCCCTTACGGTTAAGTAAGTTTCCTCAAGAACTTGCAAGGAGTTAGAAGGAACCCATACTCAAGTCTCTTGAGTCTCACTCCAGAGCTTTGCCTTATCCCTCCAGCCATGCTTGGTCCTCCACCCTAACACACACACACACACACACACACACACACACACACACACACACACACACACACACACACACACACACTGTCCCAAACCCTGGTCCCCATCTACACAAGGCGGGAAGCAGGACACCATTTTCCCTCACCCCCTCAGCTGATCATTACCGTGTTAAGTGCTAGGTTTCCTCGGACGGCAGGCGGGGTGACACTGTACAACACAGCAGCCCCAGCCACGGCTCCCAGGAGTTGGGCTGCCATATAGAAGAAGGCACGAAGCAAGGACATCTGGGACCCCACAAGGAAGGCAAAAGTGACTGCAGGATTGACATGGGCTCCACTGATGTGACCCACAGTCTGCACCAGAGTAGCCAGGGCCAGACCAAAGGCCAGAGCCACCTGCAGAACATACAGGGGCCCAGAGGCCCAGCGCAGTGAGGCCCCCAGCCCGAAGAAGACATAAACCAGGGTAGCAAAGAACTCCGCAAATACGGCCCTCCAAAAGGAGGCTGACCGAAGTTCCCACATGATGGGGGCTGAGCACAATGCCTGGGCCCCTGATACTCCCAGACCTGGTCTGGATGACCAGCCCCCTTTATAGAGGACTCTTAATCCCTGGGAGGGGCAGGCTGAGGCGGTTGGCCCAGCCTCTTAACCCCTTCACAGCTGTGGAGCTGCATGCACTCGCAGACATCTGCTGGAGTCCCTCCTCCCTCCTCAATTAGGAGATGAACAGAGTCAAGGGTGTGAAGCGTAGGAGTAGCGGTCAGGGATGGAGAGGCTCTGAGAGCAAGGACCAAGAACAGGGGGACTGAGTCTACTTTTCTCTTTGTGTTAAAGTTGGGGTGCTAATAAGAGCACCTCTCAACTCTGCTTCGGAGGTCAGTCAAGCAGAGTCCACTTCATGGACTATTACAGTATGTGCTGGGGGGCGGGGGACTGCCGGGGTCCTCTGTGCCTACCAGGGGTAAGAAAGGGGGTGGAGGGTCCATCAGGGAAGTTGGATAACTGAAGAGAATTCTTCAGTTCTCTGGAATTAGAGGGACTTCTCCCATTGGCTGGTTTGGGCTGGAATCTGTGGACCCTGCAGCTCTGGGACAAAACAGTTCTGCTGTGTCTGACTTTCTCCAAGCCGGGGTCTCCTAACCCCAATCCATGCCAACACCTCCCTTTCTAAGCCCTCAGCCTGTCCCTTTAAAACACAGAGACAGAGGGAAGAAGCTATCTTCCCTGGATAGGCTGGAAGAGGGGTTGGAGGTGGGCTGGGAAAGGGAAAAGCATTATGATTAAATCTCAGAATCAGTTTGTACTTCATCTTTCCTAACCACGAGGTCCTAGCATGAAGTACTGAAAGGAAGGAAACTGAATCGTGGTATAAAGCAATGGGAGAGTCTAATGTCTTCTAGCATGGCCCTGATCAAGACACTGGAATCCTAAATATCGATCCCTAAGGATCGGTCTGGGAGTGGGGGTATCTGAAAGAAGCAGGCTGGTCAAGGAGAGAAAAAGGATAAGGATAAAATGCGGAAGGAAAATTTGGAGAAAGAGGTTCAGTTATGCTTGGGCTTGGTGAAGGACTTGGGACCTAGAGGCAGGGACTGTGCAGTGGTGGCAAAGCCAAATAAAATGGTTAGACTTCTTACTTGTCTGTCCCCTTTATTCCTCATCAAATATTGACAAGAGCCCCACAGAGAACTGAACTCCAGGTGACTTCTTTTCACAGTAGCCTTCCCACTTAGCTGAATACAACACTTTCAAACTAGAGATGAGCTCTCAAAAGCTCATGAGTCTTTGCCTATGTTTATATACAATTAGCACACACCTTGTTTTCATTAGCCTGCCCTTTTTAGAGCAAAAGAAATAGCTGTGTCTCACCTGAGGAGCAGAACCCAGCCTTCCCCGCCCTCTGCCACGCCAGCGCTTCAGCAATCACTAAGAAACCCACCTTCAGGCTGCCTGGGCTTCCTGCTTTCTGTCACTGCCGTCGTCACAGTAAGCAGGGTGAGAACCAGTTGGAAAGTGGACATAAACTCCACGCCCAGAGCCTGACCTACATAACTCACCCAGATGAGACCAGAGATGATAGGACCGGGGATGGGAGGGCATATACATCTGCCCACTACCCACCAGGCCCCACCACTATCACTTATCAAGTTACCCAAATTGCTGAGTTATGAAGCCTAACTCATTGGACTATTTGCTTCATATTAAATTGGACTATTTGCTTAATGACATGAGGCACAGAGCAGAGCTGCCACATCCTTTGTTCTTTCCTCAAAGTCCTATCAGACACCCACCCTTAGTACCTGCCAGTGTCATCCTGTTCGGGGAGGGGTTTACTGGACTGCAGCAGCCTGGGTCAGTGCCAGGGAGAAGAGGATCAGGGCCAAGATTGCTCCAGAGCTCTTGTCCAGGACATAGAGCACCTCCAAGTCGGGGATCAAGTTAGAGGACACTCAATAGCACCAGAGTCAGTGCTGAGTTTATCTGGGCCCCGCTTATTCTCCAAAAACCTGTTACACACTCCCCATAACCTGCCCTCCAGCCAGGGCTGGCTGCATGAGGCGAGTGACTATGTCTGGCACAGAGATCCCACTAGACATGATGTTCCCAGTACGACCCCTACAAAGGTCAAGGTCTTCAGCCAGCAACTCTCTCCAAAACCACTGACCCCATAGGTCATGGGGAAGGAAGAGTTGACAGCATCTGCTCCCCATTGGCATCCCACCCCTTTCTTCTTCATCTTCTCTGTTCTCCTCCCAATTCATAAACTCGCCCAACTAGGCCTCAGCCTCTTCATTCTGTGCCTACTGACCCCAACCCCCCTGACACCTGATTGGGGGGGAGGAGGGAGGGAGTAAGAAGGACTGAAGGAAAGAACAATGGAGTGATCAGGGAATAAGTCCCTACTTGGTGGACTGGGATTTAACAGCAGAGAAGAGGGAAGGTCTTGGTTCCAATAAGAGGAGGATGGACTCTATAGAAAAAGATGGTGGTTTCTCCTCTCCTCAGTAATCTCATCTTCCAGATCACTATACTGGCGTCCTGGCCCAGAGTCTCTGATGAGTCCAGTCGGAGATTGCTTATTAGTTATCAGTGAGTAGAGTTGGGAGATGAAGAGCAAATGTTTCTGATGCCTTCCCGAGAGAAAGAGGCTGCTGGAGAGTTGACAGCAGTGGTTCTGTGATCAGGGTCTCCTTTCCTTCAGCCAATAGAGAGTGGATTCATCCCTGAACCTGCCACCTCTATCCCCAGCCAGTGCTGTCCCCGAGAGCCTCAGACATTTGTACTCACACCATTCTCACTAATAGACACCCAACTCTCCCCAGCCTTGGCCTTTCTCTTACTCATACAAAGCTCTTTCTTCCTCTCTAGCTCTTTGATCGCAGACTCACTGAGCAAGGTGTAGAGCTTACAATGGCTTCTGTTAACCAGAGGTGCTCACAGTGAAGGTAGAGATTTATCCTTCCTCTCCCTCATTACCTTTATGAACTTGGGTTTCAGGACCCAGTGAAGATCCAGAAGACAATGAGAAGAATTCCAGGGAGATGGTTAGGACATTCCCATCCCTCACCAGAAACAGAGTAACCATCAAGAAGGTACCAATGATGAACTGGCAACTGGACCACTGGAATCTAAAAAGAAGGTTTTTGCAGAATTGACTGAGAGGGCAGGGGACTCTAGGGGATAACACATCTGAGATGACCTAGGACACAATCCAATTCATCTTTGTCTTCTTTTCTGGTTAGCTTGTCTACATAAAGTAAAGGTGCAGATGGGAATGAAGGCAAGCAGGTAGGCAGAGAAAGGAGGCAGTATCTTTATTTTAATTTTTATTTAGTTGTTCACACGAGTTGTCTCCCCCCACCCCTCAATTCCAGGGATATATGGCATGCACTCTTTTGAAGGTGATTTACCTAACTGCAGCTCCACCAGGGCACACAGGGTTGGGGGGTGGGCTGGGGAAAGTAAAAGTATTATGGTTAAATCTAAGAATCAGTTTGTACTTCATCTTTCCTAACTTATGAAGTCCTAGCAGGAAGTACTGAAAGGAAGGAAACTGAATCATGGTTCAGTTTTCTTTTTTTTTTTTCCTGCCACTCTACTTGTATATTAGGGGTTCTTTTCAGCGGTTGCAAAAAGATGTTTAACTCTAGCCTATAACTCCATGCACTCATCCCTCCTAACCTCTCTCTGCCATCTTTCCATGCCGCCATAATGGTGCCCATGAATGCCCTGGGAGATTCTCTCAGGAGCATCAACAATGACAAAAAGAGAGGCAAATACCAGGTTTTTCTTAGGTGTGCACTGAAGTCATCATCAGGTTTCTAGCTGTAATGATGAAGCACGGTTACAGTGGCAAATTTGAAATCACTGACGATCACAGAGCTGGGAAAATTGAGAACCTCATAGGTAGGTTAAACAAGTGTGGAGTGACCAGCCCCAGATTTGATATGCAGCTCAAAGATCTAGAAAAATGACAGAATAACCTGCTCCCATCCTGTCAGTTTGGTTTCATTGTGACGAAAACCTCAGCTGGCATCATGCACCATGAAGAAGCAAGACAAAAACAGGCAGGAGGGGAAATCCTGTGATTCTTTTTCTAGGGATGTAGTGCAAACCCACAAATAAAATACCTCCATGGACAAAAAAATAAAAGATGTTTAACTCCATATTCTGCACCTTTCTCTCTCTGGCCTGAAGTAAGCATACAAAATTTTTTAAAGTTTTTTTCCACCAGGAACTAAGGAAATGGAGAAATAAATATTTGTTAAAACAAACAAACAAACAAAAAACAATGAACTTTGGATAGTTACAAAGTTATTTGTAGTAGTAACCACCCTGGAGTTCTCATCTATCTCCGCACTTGACAGTGTTCTCTTATAATCAAACTTTCAACATCTTCATATTCCTGGAGCTAGTGATTTTAAGTTTATTCTCTACTAAACTCTGCTAAGGCCCAGAGACATGCTCAGGAAACAGTGTCCATACTACAGTCATATCTTCCTCACGATGGGCATATGCTCTGAGGAATTTATAGTTGGGCAATGTCATCATGTCACTATTGTTCAAATGTCACAGAGTGTAATTACACAAACCTAGATGGCAAACCTACTACAGACCCAGGCTATGTGGTATAGTTCACTGGGACCACCATGGTATATATGGTTTGTCTGTGACCAACCCTTTTAAATGATATATGACTATGATAGGGATCATAGGAGCAAGTGAATCTGTGAAAGTCAGAGAATCTTCAGGCGGAGCTCTTTGTCTGGCTTCCTTTCCTCACAGTGAGTCCCATGTGATTATCATAGTCACCTCTGAGGTTGTCCAGGGCTGAATCACTACTTTTTTGAAGCCAACCCAAATCACCAAGACTTGAATAATAACCAGGTTTGAGTTCCACAAAACATCTATGTGCCTTGGTGGCCTAGCAGATAAGTCCACCACATACATCCCAAAGGGGCCAGAGGTGAACACAACCAAGATGACCAGCTAAATAAAATAAAGTACTTCTTTGTCCTCTCTCTTCCTGCCTGCCTGCCTACTTACCTGCACCTTCCCTTTAGAAAAAAAAAAATTATATGAGGATCAAGTGAGATAAGCCCAATGTTACATTAACTGTCTAAGTCAGACAATAAATGATTTGTAAATTAATCTGATATAATTTTTAATTACCAAATATTAAATATCCTCTCTTGTGATTACAATGTGGTTGAATAGAGATATGGTCCTGAAGGGTTCGGTGACCATCCACCTTTGCTTCCATCATGTGCAATCTCTGTCCCAGCCGGGCACTCAGAATGCCAGGTCAGCATGTAACCCAGCTCCATTGTCTGGAGTTTTAACAGAACAAAGACCCTAGCACAGCACAAGCCAGCCTAGCAACCCCTTTGGCTCTCACATGAGGATCCCCCTTCTCTCTCTTTCTCTGGTTATGCTTTGCTGACTGCTGACTCCTAGCAAAGTCTAGAACAATCACTAAGCTCTGAGTGCATCATCCTTTTCTCATCTACAGTTAAGGGCTCCAGTTAGCACTTGGATTAGGCCAGGGTGCCACATGTTAGAAACTGGGTAAGCCAGAGCACCCTGGTGGAGTAGTGATTAGCCCCACCAATCTCCAGCTGAGCACAGTCCACATACAACCCAAGCACACAGGTTCATGTCTGGGGGTGGAAGAGAACCACCAATGTGAACAACTGAATAAAAATAAATTGTTTCTCTTCCTTTTTTTTCAAAAGGAAGGTACAGCTTACTGAGAATTTACTTATACCAGGCACTGGGGAAGCCAAGAAGATTCTGATACTTCCCCCAAGGATCTAGTGGTTCAAGAGGGGTACTTAACTATATGAGTCATAAGAAGCAAGAACAGAATCATGTGCAAGGGAAAGAGGAAACAGTAATTACCTGATCCAAAGAAGTGAGGGAAGGCTTTCTGCGGAGGGTATACTTAATCCAGATTTCAAGGAGCAAATAGAAGTACACCAGAACAAAGAAGGGTCATTTGGTATAGTATAGAAGGATAGAATGTAAAAAGGCAAAAAGAAAGATGCTGCTAACGGAAATCATTTCATGTGTGGATTGGGCTATGCAAGTAAATTTTCATCAATATATCAATAGACATATTTATTATAAAGGAAAAAAAAAAGGAAGGTGCAGGCAGGAACGAAGGTGGGCAAAGACAGGCAGTCAGGAAGAAGCATTTGTTTATTTTATTAAGCTATTCATCTTGGTTGTTCCCCTTGACCCTGGGTCTTGAAATGGGGTCCTCAGGACGTATGTGAACTGCATCCAGTGACTTTATTCGCTAGGCCACCAGGGTGCACCAAAGTAAAATATTTGTAAACAGCATAAAAATAGACTGGTTTGTCCTCTTCTTTCCTCCTTCTCCCCTCCTTTCCTAGGGAGTCAGGCACAATCCAATCCAGGCAGACCATTGCTTACTATGGGTCAGCACTTTACATGTTCTTTTAGGCAACATTCCCTAGGACTGCACTTTCAGGTTTTTCCTTACTTACCCTAGTTTACAACCATTCCTTGGATGACTTCATCTATAGAAACCACTCCTTTGGAAAAACAATTTTTTTTAAGGAAAGGTGCAGGCAGGAATGAAGGTGAGTAGGCAGGCAGACAGAAAGAGAGAGGAAGAGCCAGCATCTTTATTTTTATTTAGTTGTTCACACTGGTTGCTTCCCCCTGGACCCTGGATGTAGCTTGCTCCTTCAGAGGCAATTTACCTAATTACTGCTCCACCAAGGTGTGCCTCCCCTTTGAAATTTATGTCCAGATAGCTACAGAACATGTTCACCTGGGTGTCCCACATACACCTCAAAAACTGAGCTAACTCTCCTGCTCTAATCATGCTTTTCCCTCTGTATGCTCTCATTTAAGTCAGAAACCTAAGACTCATCTTTGACTAAGCTGATGTAGTTCCTTGAGGCAAAAACAGGATGGGGCTCAACAAACTGGGCTCGGGGCACATGAACTGTCCCTTTCACCTGGCATTCCAGACAGTCTGGTCTATTAAAAAAAAGGACAAAATTGACACTCAGGAGATATGAAAACAAATAGTACTGGCCTGTTTAAAACTACAAACAGTCTTTAACTCCTCTCTCCATCCTCTCACTCCTATCTGACAGTCACTAAAGCTCCTTCTATTCTAGATAACTGAGCCCACATCTCACTTGAGGACTCTAGCAACCTCGAACCCTGTTCAACTGTGGTATTAGTCTCATCCCCTCCAATTCATTATCCACGGTTGCTGCCAGCTTACTATGTACCTGCAATTTGTCCCTGTGTTCCCTTCAATAGCTCTTGAATGCCTGAGACATTCTTACAATGGCATATATGACTGCATGATCCAGCCTCGACTTTACCAACTATTCTCCTTATCATCTCCCCAGCATGACAGCTGGCAATATTGTGCTTCTTGTGTGTCTTTAAACACCCTATCCTGTTTCATAACCCAGTGCTTTAGCCTAAGCTGTTCTTATGCCTTGAAGATCTTTTCTTCCTTTGTCAAATAAAATTCTATCACTTCCTAATTATTAGGCATTGAAATATTAAGAAACAGTTAATTAGCATGGAGGCAGGTGCATTATCAGAATGACGGTGAGTGCATCAGATGGACGGGTAGTCTGTAAGAGTGAAATCATAACAACGGATGACAGGTAAGAAGATATTTACTAAGTAGGGAATAAAATAATAGAGGTGTGTCTAAGCGACAGTGTGGGGAACCTACAATGATTGCATTAGCTCTGACGATCACGTAGGAACCAAACGTGAAACCCTTAGAAATAGAATTCTAGAACTGTCATTATTACCAAAATGCAAAGAACTGACAGAACAGTACTGAAGGAAACCACACCTCTGCTTCCAGGTTACAAGAGAAACCTCTCTCCTCACTTAGATAAGCAGGATGAGGGTTGGCCAGCCCGACCCCTGGTGGAAAAAATGAGATACTGCACATCACTTTGCTTACTCATTGATTTAGCCATTCAAAACAATGTACATGTACTCTGGAAATACTTAGGTCATAGGGCATAGAGAAAGGAGAATTTAATCCCCTTTCTTAATAATTCACAACCTAATGGCTGAAATAGGTAGCTGCCTCTTAAAATGTTCCCTCAACAGCACAGGAGAGAATGGGAGACCAATTAGAAGAGAAAGTTGCTGGTTTACAGGAGAGAAATAATGTGAAAGGGATGAAATGATAATCAGATATACGAGATGTGGAAGACAAAGAAGTCAAGGTTTCTGGCCTGGGAAAGTGGCTGATCATGGAGTCAGGGAATCTAGGAAGAGGAGGAAAAGTTTGTGTACAAAGACAAAGTTAGCTTTAGACACACACACACAATTTTATTTTTTTAGAGGAAGGAAGCAGGCAGGGATGAATGTAAACAGGCAGGCAGGAAGAGAGAGGAGGAAGAAGCATTTATATTCATTTAGTTGTTCATTTCATTTGTTTGGTTGTTCCTCTCAGCCCCGGGTCTTGAACCCAGGTCTTGGGCTTTACATGGACTATAGACTTAACACCTGAGCCACCAGGGGCCAGCTTTAGACATATATTAACATGGTGTAACTGGGGGACATCTAGGTAGAGACATCCAGTAGGTACTTTCATATAAAGATCTGCAACTCAGGAAGCAAATATGAGGTAGAGATCTTGTGTCCTTCCCCAGGAGGAGATACTCTGCCAGTATAGATGATATACTCAAGAGAAAGTTGGTATATTTGGGAGAAGACATTAGCTGAGATCTTGATCAGGCTGGGGTTCCCTCATCTGCTTAATCATTTTTGCTTTTCAAGTTGTAGCTATGACTTCTGGGAAGCCTCTCCCCAGTAGTCCCTCATATTCTACTAAATCAGAGGCTTCCCTTTTATTTCCTGAATTTCCAGCAAATCATGGCATGTAGAGCATGGTATTGCAGCTGCCAATATTCTCCTCTATCTCTTCAACTAGACTAGACCTTTGAAGTGTGAGAAAAAATTAAGAAAGTATACAGTAGCATATGAGGCAGCAACTTTACCACTGATATAGGCAGATAAGGTTCAATCGTAAATGACCAAGAAAGAATTCTTGAGGCATTAAGATGGTATAATTCAGTAAGTAGATTAGAAAGATATAAATAGCATGGGGAAAGGGTCCCATGGTAAAGCAGAGAACTGCTGTGCCATTGGACTGAGAGAAGGTCAGATATAAACCTGGCCATGTATAGAAGGGGGTGCTTTTGGGCAGACTACATTATCTTTTGATATATTACAGCCCCCAAAAGAATGGTTTAATTAATAAAGAAGCAGAAGATTAAAATAGTCATCACAGGGAATTTATAAATGTAATAAGAAGCAAGTAGAGGTAGGGAGGGGCAGGTAGAGAGGACATTCTGTGAAACTTACCAGACGTCTGTGTGATGGTCCATTGTGCCGATTGTTACAGAAGAAATTTGTGGCTTCTAGCTTCCTGGGAGGGCTCATCCATTCAGTCCTGTCAGTTCTCAGGTATGCTGCTTCCCTTTTGAGCTTTCCCTCATCAAGACTATGCAAGGAAAGTTGATGCAGGCACATTTTAACTAGGAGATAGGCATGATCAGATTTGTGATTTAGAAATAACATTACTGCAGGTAGTGTGGACATTGGACTGAAGCAGAGGAAGCTGGGAACCAGCCTCAGAAACTGCATTGCCACACTAAGACAAAAGCCCCAGTTGACGCCAAGGATGATAAAGGCCTGAACAGGGGCCATCTCTGCAGTAACAGTGATTGGAACTCTGGGGGTGGTTATGGGAAATGTTTGGTTAACTTTAAAAAAATAGGCTCTAAAACAAACAGCCCAACCAAAAAATAGAAAAAAGTGGATAGGCATTTACTCCGTTATTTTATAAACCAGTTACCTCAGCAAATATTGAATTAATAAAATAAAAAATGATCTGAGAGACCTATAATAATTTATTATTTATTTTTTAGGGACAGGAGAATGGAAATGGGATGTTGATACTGGACTGGCTAGCAGCGAACTGAGAAACAGAGAGAATGAAAAATTTAGGAAAAAAAAAAAAGCACTTCAAGCAGATAAAAATGTTAAATGTAGGTTCTCTGTAATCTCCATAACTTATCTATCCTCCTTCCACTGTGAACCAAAATATTGATACTTTTGGGTAAACCAGGAAAATCAAATATTGAGTTAAACTCTCCAGATGCAGTCCTGAAAATACAAAACCAACATTGCATTAAACAAACAGCAATTTGCACAAAAATCAGTCACGTTCTTATACACAAACAACATGCTAGAAGAAGATGAAATTAAGAAAATCACATCATTTAAAATAGGAATAAAAAGAATCAAGTATCTTCGAATATACTTAACAAAGGAAGTGAAAGACCTGTACAAGGAAAACTACAAGTCCTTCTTAAAAGAAATAGAGGAGGATACAAAGAGATGGAGAGACATCCCCTGCTCATGGTTCGGAACAATCAACATCATTAAAATGGTCATTTACCTAAATCCCCATTAAAATCCATGGGCTTATTTCTAGGAAATAAAACAAAAATCTTAGAATTTGTAGGGAAAAACAAAAGACCTCGCACAACCAAAGTAAGTATGAGAAAAAAGAATGAATCTGGGGAGATTACACTCCCACACACTGAACTATACTAAAAAGTGAGTGATCAAAACAGCATGATACTGGAATAACAACAGAAGCACAGAGCAGTGGAATAGAACTGAATCACCAGAAACTGACCCACTCACTTGCAGTGAGTTAAACTATGACAAAGAAAGCAAAAGCATAGGATGGAGAAAAGATAGTTCTTTCCATAAGTGAAGTTGGATAACTGGACAGCCACATGCAAAAGAATGAAGCTAGATCATGCTCTAACACCATTCACAAAAATTAACTCAACATGAACTAGAGACTTGGACATGACAGGAAACCATAAAATTCTTGGAAGACAACATAGGAAAGATATTCCACATCATCAACCTTAGGGGAGGTCTTTGGGGACAAAACTTGAGCATCAAGGTAAACAAAAAGAAAAATCACTGGGACTACAGCAAACTAAAAAGCTTCTTCACAGTGAAAGAAAAATCACCAAAAGAAAAAAAGAGGCAACCTACTAACTGGGAGATGTTTGCATTTCATATTTCTTACAAGGGCTTAATATCTAAACCATACAAAGAACAGTTAAAACTCAGTAACAGAAAAGCAGGCAATCCAATCAAAAAATGAGAACAGGAACCAGAGAGACATTTTTCTGAAGAGGATATACAGATGTCCAACAGGCACATGAAATTATGTTCCTATTCACTGGCTATCAGAGAAATGCAAATTAAAACAACAATGAGATAATCAACTTACACCTAAGAGATTGGTTAGTATCCAAAAGTCTGGAAACAACAAATGTTGGCAAGGATGTGGAGAAAAGGAAACTTTTACACTGTCGGTGGGAGTGCAAATTGGTGCAACCCCTATGGAAAATGGAACTTTCACAAAAAGTTGAAGATGGAAGTTCCACATGATCCTGCCATCCCACTTCTGGGTATTTACCCAAAAGATACAAAAACACTCATTCGCAGAGATTTATGCACCCTATGTTTATTGCAGATCTATTCACAATAACTAAGAACTGGAAACTACCTAAGTGCCCAACATCAGATGAATAAAGAAAATGTGGTGCACATACACAATGGAATACCACACAGCCCTTAGAAAAGATGAAATCCTGTCATTTGAATCAACATAGATGGATCTAGAGGAGATTATGCTAAGTGAAATACATCAAAAGAAGACAGATGACCTCACTCATAAGTGGAAGTGAATAGACAAAACAAAAGAACAGATGAAACAAAACCAACCCTTAGGACACTTGCAACAGAACTGAAGTTACCAATAGGGAATGGGAGAGGTAGGGTGGAAGTGGAGCAAATGGTGGCAGAGCTCACTAGACAATGATGAAGAGCACTTGGTGACTTGGTGGAGGACAGTATGTGTTGACATACATATGAGGAATGGGGAACCTACACATATGAGTTTATTTTAAAGTGTAGAATAAGTTACTACAATAAAAAATATTTTTAAAGAAAAAGAAACAAAACAACAATTTGCTGTGTCCTTGCGGAGTAGTGGTTAGGTAAATGGCCTCTGAAAGAGCCAAGTCACATGCCCTTGAGTTGTAGTACTGGTCCAGGGAGAAACAACCAGTGTGAACAACTAAATAAATATACAATAAAGTGTTTCTTCCTCCTCTCTTTTTCTGCCTACTCAACTACATTACTGCATGCACCTCTCCTTCTTAAAACAAAACAGCAATTCACCCAGTTATTAATATTTATCAAGACCTATTCTATGTTATTCACTGTAATTTTTACTAAGATCTAATGGTTATTTTACAAATGAGAGACCAAGAAGCAAAGAAGTTAAATATTTACCCAATACAGTACAGCTGGGTTCAGATTAAACTACCTAGTTATTGTTAGGTTTTCAAATCCATACTTCTTTTTTCAAGGTGGGGTAGGTTTTTTTTTCCTTTCCCCTTTTCTTTAAAGAGAGGAAGGTAACGGAGAAAGAAGCATTTAAAAAAGGAAGAGGAGAAAAGAAGCATCTTTATGTAGTGTTTTTACACCCCACCCCGGAATTCGAACCTGTGTCCCATGTTTTACATGGTATGCACAGCAGTATCGCAGCCACCTGAGCTACAAGGGCACACCCGAACATCTATACTTTTAACCATTTTGCTGCACCATCTCTCTACGGTCCTATTGGTTCAAATGTGAGCAACCTTCCTTTCACCAAATAGGTAATACCAATGGCAGGTGGAACCAGAATGTTATGAAAGGGGCGCTCTTGTGTCTTAGTGGTTAAGTCCGGCCTCCCCGGCAGAGTCCACAAGCATCCCAAGGAACCGGGTTTGCGACTGCGCTGGAAGGAATAACCAAGACGAACAACTAGATAAAAGCTTCCTCCTCTCATTCCTACTGCCACCTTTCCTTTCTTGAAAAATAAAAAAAAGAAGTCATTAAAATGGCCGCGCTCTGCTGTGGCTCGCTCTCCGTTACGTCATCTCACAGCGCGGTCGCCGTCGCGCCCTACGTGCGACGGGGACCGGCTGGCGGATGACGGGGGTCTCTAGCCCGGGGGCGTGCCCTGGTCAGCCGTGGCGCAAGATGGCGCTGCCCTTTGCACGTTCACTGCTCCTGTGCCGCTGGGGAGCTAAACTATTAGGGGCTGCTGCCGGGGAAGCTCGCAGAGGTAGGTTTGTATTTTGACTCAGCTATCTCCAAGATGGCGCCTCTCGCTATTCCTGGAGCCTGCTTGGAGAAACTCCAGGCCCCTCGAAGTCATTTTCCCTCCCCGCATCGGCCTTGGTCTTGCGGTCTCAAACTTGGGACACTGGTTTCTTTAAATCCCGGGGCCTGGCGCGCCCTGGTGTAATAGCAGTTAGGTCCGCAGTTTTCCCCCTGAGCGCAGTACCCATAGATCGCAAGGGCCTGGCTTCGCGTCCCGGGGTGGGGGCAATACCCAAGATGAACAACTAAAATAAAAATAAAAGGATTCATCCTCCTCTCCCTACCTGCTTGCCTCATCTCCTTCATTCCTAACTGCATCATACCTTAAAAAAAGAAGAAAATCCCAGGGTTTCTTGCCCACCAGACGTTCTGACTCCTCTACTTCCTAGAGACTGCTTCATATCGGAATATGTATATACCACTTGTCTGGGGTTCTAGCTCCAGTTCTCTTTCCCTGTCATCAGCCAGTCTCTTTGCTCTGCCCGCAGGCATCAGTTTCAAACTGGAAGAAAAAACCGCCCACAGCAGCCTGGCACTCTTCAAAGGTGACACAGGTGTCAAGTATGGCATGGTGGGATTGGAGCCCACCAAATTGGCCTTGAATGTCGAGCGCTTCCGAGAATGGGCAGTGGTGCTGGCAGACACAGCAGTCACCAAAGGCAGGCATTACTGGGAGGTGACAGTGAAGCGGTCCCAGCAGTTCCGGATAGGAGTAGCAGATGTGGACATGTCCAGAGATAGCTGCATCGGTGTTGATGATCGTTCCTGGGTGTTCACCTATTCCCAGCGCAAGTGGTACACCCTGTTGGCCAACGAGAAAGCCCCTGTGGAGGGCATTGGGCTGCCAGAGAAAGTGGGGCTGCTCTTGGAGTATGAGGCCCAGAAGCTGAGCCTGGTGGATGTGAACCGGGTCGCTGTGGTCCACACGCTACAGACAGATTTCCGGGGTCCAGTGGTGCCTGCCTTTGCCCTTTGGGATGGAGAGTTATTGACCCATTCAGGACTTGAGGTGCCTGAGAGCCTTTAGTATTTCCATCAACGGCATTCCTAATCATACTCATGGCCAGCCTCCTGCTAAAAGTGTCTGAAACCTTTTAAACTCCGCCCCAAGCAACCACTGGCTCCCACAATTCACTTTTGGGTTCTCTGTGCAATATCTTAGTCATCTTCTCCCCTCCTCCAAACTACTGTCAGTTTCCTCGGCTAGAATGAATGTACTTTCCCTGACTCCCATTAGTCCCTTTGCTTCCGTGTCCAGGCCTTTCTCAAACTGTATTCAGTCTGAGGTCTTTCCTTTCAGCTTTGTTGTGAATTTGTTGCTGTGATACCTCTCGCCCTTTGCCCACATGTAACTTGTTTGTCCTTGAGACTCCACCAGATCTCTTCAGAGTAAATCTTTTCTACCTCTGGCTGGAGAAGTGGTACAGTCAATAAGCTCTTTCTCTATAGTACATAGAGTCTGGTCTCGGGCTTCATCAGGAAGTGCTTAACTGCCAGAATGAGAACAGAGCCCTCCTTTCCCAGTACCTCAGTGCCACGCTCTCAGCCCCATACAACTGCAGCTGTCCTCACCCCTAGTCCATCTGCCTTAATCTGCGCACCTCTGACACTTGGTCAATCCGTATAACCACTGGGCCAGTTAAAACCATGACCAAAGGGGAAGAGACACTTGGAGGATACTGAAGGGGATTAAGGTTAGAAACTTTATTCTTGAGAAGTTCTGTTTTTCATTTATGCTACAGTTCAGACTTCCAGAGGGTGGCCTCAGGTCTGTGAAAGTCATTTGGGCCCTGCTCAGACCCAAGCCCTCCTCATCCTTTGGCAGCAGAATACACTTAGCCTAAAGCAGTATTTGGGGTTGAGGAAAACCTAGGGGGATGAATATGTATGTGAAATATGTATTTTTTGAGCTCCAACCCTGTGATTCTATCTTATTCTACCTTTATGATGGTGATGCAGTTGGATGACCCTCAGGAAAAAAAGAGGACTGGGTTTAGCAAAAATAATTTGTGTAATTAAAGTTTATTTGACGACAAAATACTTTCTCTGTCTATAAAATTGCTGTTAGCAGTAGTAGCAGCACTTCCTGGCCAAGAAGGGCATATCTCTCCAGACCACTAAAGCTGGGTACAGAACCAGTCCCCACCTGCCACATAAATATATATGTGCATGGTAGGTAGAATCCCTTCACCACAGATTCTCTTTCTCCCTCATGATGGTTTCTTCAGGGAGACGAGGGGATCTGGGTGAAGACATGGGATGGTTTTGAGTGGAGCAAGCCACTAGGCTGTACCTCAGAGAAGCCCAGTTTCCAGGGATAGCTCTGCTGTAGGTCCCCTGAGGCACTTCTCTATACTCTGCCAAGTTTGAACGGGGTGTTTTGACGCTCACAGAAAGCACTGGTCCAAGTCTTGGTCCCCGCGGAAGCAGTGCAGCTCTATAGCATGTTTGGTAGTAATGGGTTAAGTGTGTGGCCAGCTCCAGCTTTCTCTCCAGCAGGTACTGTGTGTGTCCATGCTCACACCATGCTCTCTAAGTTCTCTTTGGACAGGGCCTCAGCTGTTGCCTCAGCCTGAGTCTCAGATGGTATGTAGGAGTCGTGGTAATCTTGAAGCAGTTTGACCACCTCCAGGTGGTTAAACTGCACAGCATCATCCAGGGGAATGTTGCCCCACCTGCAAGGAACAAAGACCATGATCAGGCAAGAAGAACGGAGAGTGTCATGGTTATATGTAAGACAGAAGTGGCTGGAAGGCAGTGGTGAAGAAGCTGCTCACCCCCCCCCCCACTCCCCCTCCCCAGCTCAATGCTACTTACCTGTCCTTGACAAAAGGATTCACTTTGCAAGCCTCAATCAGGAATTTAACGACTTCTATGTGTCCTAGATTATAGGCAGAAAGACAACGAGTGGGTACAGATCCTGAACTTTTTGGTATTAATATTAATACAGACCTTTGGCAGCTAGAGTCTGAATCAAAAGGGGAGGGAAAAAGCCTTTTCCCATTTTGCTCCCTGCAGCACCCAATAATAGCCTGAAAGCCAAAGACATCTGGACAGAACTAGAGGTTATCCTTGTAACCTGGAGGGCATTTACAATGGGAGTCTTCTGGGTAGAAAAGGGTCTTAAGATCTGCTTCTCGGCACGCCCTGGTGGGAGTAGTGGTTAGGTCAATTGTCTATAAAGGAGTGCAAAGCCACACCCTCCTGGGTTTGAGTCCCAGGTGTGGGAGGAAACAACCAGTGTGAACAACTAAATTAAAATAGCTTTCTCTTCTCTCTTCCTGCCTGCCTGCCTACTCACCTTCCTTCCTGTATCTTTCCTTAAAAAAAATTGGCACACCCTGGTGGAGTAACAGTTGGGCACAGTCCATATACACCCTAAGGTAGCAGGTTTGTGTCTTGAGACTGGTGGGAACAACCAAGATGAACAACTAAATTAAATAAAATGCTTATTCCTTCTCTCTCTCCCTCTTCCTGCCTGCCTCTGCTTGTCTTCATTCCCGCCTGCACTTTTCCTTAAAAAAAAAAAAAATCTGCTTCCCCTCTTATTTATCCCTCAGATACCTTCAGCTGCAGCAACATGCAGGGCTGTACGGGAATCATAGTCTTTCTGTTCCATGTCCATGGCTGACAAGGCAAACCTGAAGGTAGTGGAAAGCAGCTAGAGTTACCCAGATCAGCCTAGAGTCATTAGTGCCCTTTCTAAGTGGGGTCACACTAGATGGCTCCAGAAAAAGTAAAACTGAGCTTAAGCCAAGACCACTAGACCCTGCACAATTTGTATTCTATACTCAGATGAGACTGTTAATCCCAGGAGGGTGATGCTTCCAGAATCATTGCTGCCAAGCCATGGTAGGTGCCCAGTATGTGTGTGTTGGTGTCGGTTCACCATTTGAAAGTCCTTTACCTACCTCCTTGGACTCTGCTTTTAATACACAAGTTAATTATAACAGTGGCTACCATTCATTTCTTATCACGACAGGCACTATATTCAAAAAGAAAATCTCATTTAAATGCAGTCTTTGTTCATTCTGTCTGACTAAAGCTGAATCACTTAACTATTTTGCTATGTTGACTCTTAATGAGATCTCTGTGAGTTTTGTATTTATTTGGTCACAGTAGAAGTACCTTCGAAGAGCTGAGACATCTCCACTATAGGCCGCAAATAACAGGTTTACCACAGTCTTGTTCTAGAAAACAAATCATACCTACCTGAGATTAACTGACTTTGAATCTACCATGCCCAGCTCTGCCCTGTAACCCTCCTCCATGGATGCTTAGCCAAGGATATCACTGAACTGTTACAGAATGCTCTATACTGAAATATTCTCAGAAGCCACTGGGTTTGCCTTACCCGAACTTCTCCCCCTTCACGCCGTGGGTCTAATTTCCGGGCACAGTGCCTGAGGTTGTCATAGTTGTGGAAATTAAAGTGAGACACCAACTTCTAGAATGGTAAGCCCAAGAGATTATTTACTCACTCTTTGTACTTAGGAGCTCAAAATTGCTTTATTTACTCAGGCAAAACAACTTAGGTACTATATGCAAAGTAACTCACCTGGCAGAAACTGATGCCCCGATGGCTGTTCCCCAGCTTGTCCAGTGGAGGTGACAGACACATCATTCCCATAACATTGGGTACCACCAGGAGGATAGCTCCTGACACAGCTGACTTGGCTGGCAGGCCCACCTAAGGGGCAGGATTGAAACTGAGGTGAGTTAGAGGTGGCCCAAGTCTGGATTAATGAGTTAGTCTATCCCAAATGATTGCATTGGCCAGGCCATGCCCACCTCAAATTTTGGCTTGTTAATTAACTGCATGACTCATCCCCCCTTCCCCTTATATTTATGACTTCAGTAAGAAAATACTCTTTGAGTAGCTACTCTGTGCCTAATGCTATAGAAAAAATTGACAAAGTCACTCATTTAACTTTCACTCAGTGGTAGGAGATGGACCATAAGCGGGTAAAAAAAAAATGGACAAAAATTATTAGAGTTTATGATAACAAAAGAAAAGGCATAGGGGCCTGTGATAGAGAATAGAGGTGGGCCAATTGCATGATGGTCTTCAGAAAAGCCTGTCTTTGGAAGTGACATCTAAGTTGAGACTTGGGAGGTGGGCCAGCCACATGAAGGGCGCAGAAGAGCAGTGCAGGGACTGCAGCATCACGTGTTGATGGGTTTGAGGGACTTAGTATTTGACAGACCCCTAAGGATTCTCAGTCTAATCTCCTGACTAGAAGTTAGTGAACGAGAGGCAGGAGCAGGCTCCCCCCATGCATCTTCACAGATTCCGTGTCCCTTCTCATTGGCCCTGGGTTCATGACAAATGGATGGCAAGACCGGAAGCACTCACATGGAAGGCAAACTGGCCTGAGAAGTCATACATGCCGCAGGAGTGCATGAGGCTGAGGGTGTTGCGCACTGCTTCAGTGCTTAGCACGCTTTCGCCTGTGATGGGGCAGATCCCACCATTGGCCAGGGTGGCTGCCATGACACTGCCTGATTCACAGGTGACCTCCACGGAGCACAGCTATGGAGACAAGGCAGAGGTGAGGATGTGGTATGGACCAGAACACTGCTCTTGGATGGAGAGCAGTGTTCTTGGCATCTTGACCTTCAACAAGTTCCCCTGTTGTTTCTGAAGGACACCAGGACCACTGAAGAGGAACATGCCTCTGTGGGCAGGAGCAGGAGGACAATCTGTCCTGTTCCCTAGGCCCTGAGCTGAACAGCAGTGTTTGCTAACCTGGAAGTAAAGATCGAGAGCAACCATCATGTCCACTCCCTTTGGAAAGCACTGCAAAGAAGAAGAGTGGAGAACATTTTTCTTCAGGTCATCAACAGTCCCTGTCACACTGCCAGGGTCCCCATCAAAGTCCCCAACCCAATTACTCTTCCACCAACCATAGGATTCCCAGGGACTCTACTGGCCTCTGCCAGTTACCTTTTTTTCCTTTAGATAATAGCCGATGGCATAATTCCGATCCCCAGTTTCCTTCTCTGACTGGAATCTGAAGCAAACATCCAAGGAGGAATGAATTAATTTTTACCTCCAGCCCTGGGTCTCAAAACCTTACCCATAGGCCTGACATGGCCTTCACTTTACCACCTTTTTTGCTAACATCCAATTTAGTACTTGACATTTGAGGGGTGTGTGAGAAGGGAGAAAAATACCTTTCCTGAGAGACAGAACCATATCATGTATGTGAAACCAAATCAGCCATCCTATGAAATCTCGGAGCAGTACCAGGGACACTTCTGAACCTGAGCAAGCACTGGGCATAGCTTTATTATAAAGTGTGGAAACAAAACTAAACCCTAAACTATCGAGTCACCTACTACCTGCTCTAGGAAAACTGGAGAGGGTTTTGGGCTTTGAGAGGACTGGCCAAGCTGCAAACCCTTGCACTGCCTCATTAATTACCATGTAGAAAGAGCAGTTATCTTACAAGGTAAACAAATATCAGTGAAGGAACTTTGCTGGGAGGAAGCATTTCCCTGGGATTTCTTCCTAAGGTTCTACCCACCCTGTCCCTGCCCACCCCCCCCACATTCTCTCTCTCTGTGTCACACACACACACACACACACACACACACACACACACACACTGCATTCAGTTAATCCTCTAGACAAGGCCTCACGTGGCATTGCTGAAACCCATGTACTCATTCCCAGCCATTTTGTTCAGATACTGCAACACCTGGAAGAGAAGAAGGGGTGTGGAAAGCACCACATGCGCGAGGACCCCTACTAAACACACACTAGGCTGACGAACCCTCCTGAGGGTTATCTAAGCAAGGACTTCAGGAGGATTTCCTCTCTGAGGGAGGCAGATTTCCTTTGGAAAGAATGCTTCTAATGGGTTGGTACCTGTCAGTGGAGTGAGAGTCAGGGGTGGGGCACTTAGAAGGACAACATGCCATGCAGACAAGCAGTCAGGCTGATAGCAAGGAACTTACAAAATCAAATTTCTCTGCTTTGTTACAGTCCATCTGCAGAGAGATAAAAAGATGGGTCAGTATTCCAAACCTAGGAGGATGAAAGGGGAGGTTCCGAAGTTAAGTTACTGGTTGAGGTAAGCTGTTAGACTGGCTTTGCTGCTGAGAAGGTGTTATACTTTCCAGTGACTTTTTTTTATTAAACAACTGAGATCTTTTTGTATCCATGCATATCTAGTGACCTTAAAACCAAAATCATTTAGGTTTTGTTATCAAGTAATAAGTGATTACAGATAACTTCACCCCATCTCTGCACCTCACTCATCCTGAGTCTCTCTCCCACTTCTCAATCCCAGCCCTCATCCCTGGCTCCCACTTTTATTTACTTGACTCCACTCCTGTTCCAAGCCCTCCCCCTACTCTGATCCCCATCCCCACTCCTTACATGCCAGGCTGGCACCTATTCTCTCCCATCCCTGACTCGTAGCCATCTCCAAGACTGGAGTGAGTGACAGGAATGGAACGAGGGTGCCTGTTACATATATAATATTCAGCTATATAGAGAACTGAATTCTAGCTTAGTGCCAGTTCTCTAGAGCCTGCATGGATAAGGCAGCTCCCAGATGCAGGGCTGTTGCTAAAGCTATTCCAGAGCAAGGGGAGAGACAGCCTAGTCTCCCCCACCATCCCCCCAGACTCATTGCTACCTACATGTGTCAGCTATGGAGTCAACACCACAGGGACTCTGACACCTGAGTCCTTGGGGGAGCATTGCTAACACCACCTTCCTCAGGAGGGGCTGTGATTGGCTCCCGAGTGTTGCTGCCCACACTGCTCTCAGAGTCTTGCTCAAGCCCTGGGAGACCTACAGCTGATGGGCTGGCCTGACACCTTTGCTCAAGGCCAACTCACAGCCCCAGGTGACGTGAATAGCTGCCCTGGCCTGGCCATTAACCTTGCCTTCCTTGTGTGCCTCATCCAGAAATGGCCAATCAATGCCTAATAGTGCTGTCCTCCCACTTTGTCTGGCATTTGGCTCTTGGTCCTAGGCAGGGGTCAGGACCTGCTCCCTTCTCTAAGGGTCAGGAAACTGGGCTCCAGACTCCTGGGTGGGGGCGGGGTCCAGCTCCTTTCCTAATATTCTCAGTACAACATATGGTCTGTCATATGCTCAGGCGCCTCCTGGAGACGTCAAAGGAATCAAGGATCTCCCTGGGAAGCAGAGACGAGATGAGGGATATAGGAACAAGAGGGTTTGGATAACTACCTTCCAGAAGAAACTGCCAGGGTGACACTGACCTTAATCAGGGAGCTCACGACAATGGCACCAGCATTGACCATGGGGTTATGGGGGATTCCTGGGAAAAAACAAAGCAGAGTCTTATCAGTCATGAAGAAAATCTTCTTTTATTGTCTGTTCACTCTGTAGACTAGAGAAGAAAGATTTGTTTGCTGGGAGGATGGAATGACAGGGAAATGAAACCAAAAAAGCTGGAGGAGTGGGGAGATGGGGTAAGGGGCAGCTACAAGTGGTGTGAGCCTGATGGTGCTCACCGTCCTCGTTGAGGGAGAGCTTGTTGTAGCGCAGGCCGCTGGGCTCCTTGCCCACGAACTTGTGCACGTAGTCAGTGCCTAGGGTGCTTATGGAGATGGCATAGGTGAGGGGCTTCACACAGGACTGCAGGCAAAAGGGGATCTTTGTGTGGCCCACGGAGTGCCTGGAGGCAGACAAGTGCCACAAGAGGGGTTGGCCTTGGTACTGCACCTGTGCCCCGCCCCGCCTCCTCTCCCCCAGCACCTCACCTCTGACCATCCACAGTGCACAGAGACACGCCCCACAGCTCTGGGTCTGCCTTGGCCAGCTGAGGGATGTAGGCTGCCACCTGGGCATGAGTGGGTAGAGAAGACAACGGAGATACAGATATGGAGAGGGGACAGAGCTGAGCTTCAGGGTCAGGAGAATTTTTATATAAAGCTAAAATTCTGTCTTCTGCAGATCACTGTGTTTCCCTCCTGCTCTTGTTCCCAGAGACACCCAACCTTGAGTCCTAGAAGGCCTCTTCTGTTTCCCCATATTCCTGTAGGGGTGGCATTACAGCTCGTGGAAGGGAAAAGAATTCTAGGGCCACTCTCCCTTTTTGATGCTCAAGCTCAGTGGGTCTCTTTCAAAGTCCTATTAAGTTCTTATGCCATCTGTCCTCATGAAAACCTGATTCCCTCACCTGCTGTAGAAATCACATGTATAGGAAGCCCTTGTCCCCAGTTTTAAAGGTTCTGCTCATCCATTGGATTCCCAGCCCCAGGAAATCTCCAAGAAGCAAGGTATATCTGGCCCAGAGCCCTCGTCCCTCCCTTAGTCCCCTGGCCCTCACTTTGCCTCCAGTGAGCTCTTTGGCATCCTCAAAGATGCGATCCACATGGCCCGTGAACTCCTCAAAATCAGGAATGACAAACTTCTTTCGGAATGCCTGGGTCAGGAGCACAATGTTGCTGCTCACACACCTGGATCCCAGACATGATTGGATTAGGGGGCTGGAGAGAAGCAGCTGTGACTCACTCTGGAGCCGTGGAAGTTAGGACTAAATAAGGTATGTGTGGTCATCAGGTTTGGGACCAACAGCTCTGTGACCTGTGGCATATCACTTTATCTGAGTCTTCAGCTTCTTTGTCTCTAAAATGAAGGGTGTAATGATGTGGAATGATAGCCCAAGACATAGTTTTTTGAGATATTATAAAAGAAAACTCATAAATAATATATAAAATTGGTCAACTTTATATTTTAAAAATGCTAAATCATATCAGTATATTTACATATATTCCTATATTTAGGTAGATGAATAGGACATAGAATGATACCTGTTCACCTCTTAACAATGTTTGCTTCTGAGAAAAGGGACTGGAATTGGAGAGAGGGAAACAAGAATGTATTTCTATAGTTTGAGCTTTTATAATGAGTATGCATATTCATGTATTACTTGTATAATAAATACTGTAATAAAACGAGGGACTGAACTAACCAATCCCCAAGATGCCTGCTGGCTATCTATGTCATAGGACAGATGTGAGTGGTGCCCTTGCTTCCAGGGCCCTCACTTTTGGAAGAGCTCTCGGTCCAAGAGGCCACCACTGCTGGACTCTCGAACCATGCGGCGCATCTGGCTCAGGCAGTCCCGGAGTCGAGGATCTGATGTCTGCAGGCCGGTGGCTTTCAGTGCCTTTAGAGGAAAGAAAGCCCTTGCAAAGTCAGCTACAAGGACACTAATTAATCCTAATCTATCCCAGTGGATAACACCTAGCTCAATCCCAGCTCCTACAATGAGTGGAACAAATAGGTTTGGGGACTAAGAAAGGAGGAAATGGAACAGTTTTGAAGGCTAAGAGGGGTTTCCTGCCCTTTTCTTCATAAAAGCAGCTGGTTTCTGAGCCCCTTGGGTCAAAGTCCCAAGTCAAGAAGTATTGAGTCTGAAGGTTTAAACTTCCCACCCTAAGGCGGGGATAGGACTCTCTGATCTGCCTAGGCCTATGCTGTGATCCGCTAGTCTTCATCCTCATGGGGCATCCCCTGCTCTGCCCCGCACTTGTCCTAGCCTCCTTTTCCCACTGTCAGAGATCCTGAGGGATTAGCATTCTGAGCAAGTAGAGAGCAACTTACAGTAGTGAACTTGTGGATAGGGATTCGTTCCTGTCCCTCAGCAATAGTGTAGAAGAGCAGGTCACCCAGGCGGGACAGCATGCCACTCTCTGATGCATAACTGTTTAGGGGCAGAGATGGGGGTAGGGGGAGGACAGGAACCTGAGATCTACTCCCTGCTTCTTTCTCTGGAACATGGGCTTATCACTAAATATGTATCCTTATTCTACCTCATCCCTGAACCATCTGGTGTAGTGCTGTGATTCCAAATTTCACATCTTCCCTGTGAAATCTTAAATCTTACTCCCCAGTTTTCTTTTGTTCCTAACTTCCAGACCTTCGTTTCTAACTGCCTTCTACACAATTCCATTTCTAGATGTCCCACAAGTATCCAAACCCAAGGTCATCTTACCTCCCTCTGTACCTCCTGTTTCCCATCTGGGTTACTAGCATTATCACTCACCCAGGTGTCGATATGGAAAAGTGGAATCATTTAAATAATCCCTATACCTTACATCTATGTTCAGTTGGTAATCAACATTGGAAAACTCTACCTCCACAATGTCTCTCAAATCTACCTTTTTCCCCTCTTCCTCTATGCCAGCATGGTGTAGTAGAAAGAAGTAGAATTTGCCCCTTAATAGCTGTGTGACCTTAATATGTATAGTGAGTCACATTATGTGATATTGTTGAACCTGCTTCCTCATCTGCAAGGGTCGGGTAGTAATGTCTGCTTCATATGAGTGATGTGAGGGTTAATTAAAAAAACAGTTTGTAGGCATACCCTTGTGGCTTACAGGTAAGGTGCAGACCATGTAAAGCCCAAGAACCCAGTTTCAAGATCCAGGGCCATAGGAAGGTTAAAAAAAAAGAAACTATTCTTTAGAAAACTCTTTCACAAAGTAGATGCTAAGTAAATCGTGCTTCATTATCATCAGTTTCTTATTGTCTGTTAACTGACTGCTACTATACTCTCTTGATTTCCAATCCATCTCCCACAGAGTGCCAGTTTTCTTCCTAAAACTCAAGTATTTCTCCACCCAAAAACCTGTAGTAGCTCTCCAATGCCTACAAAATAGGCTCTTATTTTTGGAAAGACATAGCTCTTCAAAACCTGTCAGTTGGTGGTAGAGCCCACTGGACAATGGTAAAGAATATTTGGTGATTTGGTGGAGGCCATGGTGTGTTGACATGTCTAAGAAATGGGGAACCTATGCATAAGAAGTTATTTTAAGGTATAGAATAATTACTATAATAAAAAAATGAAAAATGAAAACCCTGCAACTGTTTGTTTCCTTCCTATTCTCCGCCATACCACACGCTCTAGTCATGGCAGTTACAAGTTGTCTCTCTAATGGGCCAGGCACTGTCAGTTTCCGGGCCTTTGCTTATGCTGCAACTTCTGCATGGAATGAGCTGCTTCTCCTTCACCTGGCACAGTCCTGCGCATCTCCCAAGATCCAGCGCTATTCTGTAAAGTCTTCCTCAAACCTCCCGATTTTGCTGCTGGTACACTATATACAACACACCATTTTACTGACAGAAGAGTCTCTCTTGCTCCACTTGTGTTTTATATATTTTTGTCTTCCTAGCATCGAGCAAAGTCCCTAGCACACAATGGGTCTTCAGTAAAGAATTATCGAGTTACATTGTTAGGAAGTTCCCTGTTCTCCAAAGTATCTTTCACACTGCTTATAGCACTGAAAATTCCAGGTACTGAAATATGTGGTCTTCCAGAGTTCTCTTATTAATATGTCAACAGGTTTAGAGAAATTATTTTATCACATCATTCCAAATAGCTCAGCTATTTGAGAATAAGCCCCTGCAAAACCTCTTGAGGCAACCATTCGACATCCAGGAATGTATCCTACATGTACCCACGTACCTACAAAGCAACATACTCAGTTATTCATTGCCTTGTCAGTAATGAATTGGAAACAATCCAAATGTGCATCTTATCTATTGACTATGATATGTGTGAATACATTATCTATTAAAACAATGCATTAAAAAATAATAAGCCTCTCAAGAAGCTTGGCATCAACTAGGCATGTGTGTGTTTTGGGCCAGGAGGAACACCAAGAGAAGGGGGTGCTTCTCTGTTTCTGAGGAAGCCCAATTGACATTGAGGCTAGTACCTTTCTGGAAGGGAGGACTCGTGTGATTATAGAGGAAGGGAGGGAAAAAGTTATCTGAGGGGTAACTCAAGAAGGAAAGTTTGTAGGAACATTTTGAGGGCTGGTGTCTGTGCCTGGAAGCTGAAGACAGAAAATAATACCACACCACTGAATATATGACAAACCTTAAAAAACAGGCATACTAGGGTACACCCTTGTGGCTCAGGTGGCTGAGACTCTGGTGTGCAGACCATGTAACTAAGGATCCAGTGTTGCACACTAGGGTGAAAACACAAAAATAAATAAAAATGCTGCTTCCTCCTCTCTCTTCCTCCCTTCCTTTCCTAAGAAAAAAAAAAAGCATACCCTTTGACCCAGCTATGATCGATTTACAATATAATGTTGAGGAGGGAAAAGAAAAGCAAGCTACAGAATAATTATATAGTATGATACCATTTGCATAAGAAAAGGAAAATAACATGTATTAACTGGTATGTGCATAAAATATCTCTGGAAGATTTTTACAAGGTATCAGTGACAGAAAGCATGATAACTAAGGGCACAAAAACATCTAGTAACCAAACTGAAGATTGGTTAAATATATTATGATGCCTCATACAGTGAAATCTTAAAATGGCAAAGTGGGCGTGCCCTAAAGGCTCAGGTGCTAAGCTGAGCATGGGGCTTAGAGCCCAGGAACTGGGTTTGCTATTTGCATTCACAACCCAAGTTGGGGGGAACAACCAAAAATAAATAAATAAATACATAAAAGTGCTTCCTCCTCTTCTTTGTTCCTCTTGTTAAAAAATAAACAGGCACAACATGGTTGAGTAGTAATTTGGTCAACTGTCTCTGGCTGAACCTGAGTTCATGTCCTGGGCCAGGGAAAACAACCAAGATGTAAACTAAATAAAATGCTGCTTCCTCATCCTCTCTTCCTGGCTGCCTACTCACCTTCATTCCTACTGGCACTTAAAAAAAATTTTTTTAAAAAGATAAAATAAAATGACAGCCATTAAAATGACAATATCATACATCTACATCCAATTATATTAAAGGCTGTTCATAAATAGAAAAGATAGGTAATCAGAGACTATGAGGGTGTGCCCTGGTGGTCTAGTGGTCTACTACACCAGGGAGCCGACCCATATACATCCCAAGGTCCCAGGTTCAAAACCTGGGGCCATGGTGAACAACCGATGTGAACAACTGAATAAAAATTAATAAAGTGCTTCCTCCTCCTCTCTCTTCTTGTCTGCTTGCTTACTTGCATTATTGCTGCCTACACCTTTCCCTTAAAGAAATATGAATTATCCAATTTTTGTTAGATTTGATATACACAAATGTAGTGTTAGGGACATATATGACATTAGTTGCTTATGTCTAATATTGTAATGTATTTCCTTAATACTCTATTTTTTCTTTTATGAACAGAAATATGACAGATAAATGTTAAAAAACCAACAAACAGAAACCAGATTAACAGCATTTTCTGCTGCCCTCTCTTCCTCCAGGAACCCCTCCCCCTCGTGGTGTCATACTGCCAAAGCCCTAAGCCCATCATCCTCCAGTGCCCTCTGCTCTTTCTGTCCAAGGGAGCACCAGTTCAAGGCCGTTACCAAAAGGCTCCTGGAGTACAGGCAGCCATAGGTAGAAGGCAAGGTTCCTAAAACCACTCTGTCAGCTGACTTCACCAGATAAAGAAGTGTATGGGGCGTGTGTGTGTGTGTGTGTGTGTGTGTGTGTGTGTGTGTGTGTGCAGTAATACCTCTTGCTCCCTGTCCACGCAAGGTGGGAGGGTGAAGGAGGATAAGCCTTTGCTCTTTCCCACCACCATTTCTCCCTTGGTGATTATCTGGGAGAAACTTTGTGCAGAGTAGAATAGAAGAGGGCTTATTTTCTATAAAGTTTAAATAGTCTGTACCTCAAGAAGAGCATGGAAAAATACAGCATAACTACATATTTTACGTTTTGGTTCCCCACTCGAATCCCCAGGCTCTGGGTCTGCAACCTTGGGCTTTATACTGTTTGCACATTAGCCGCCTCAGTCATAAGGATGCACCTATACTAATTATTTTTAACAATAAATCAATAACACCTTATTGGTCTGATAGCTGTTGGGACTGATCTTGTGCTGAAGTATTACTGTGTCTTTAATTATGGTGCGCCTGTCTTTCTGAATGTCATCAATAGATGTCAATGACAGGGGAGACATTTCCTGTGCCTGCTATAACAGAGCAGGGGCTACTTGGACACTGTCTATGCTGACTTCTGGGAAGGATAAAAAATTCGTACTCAGATCCATCTACCTCTCAGAAGAGGCTCCAGTCACCAAGTATTCCTGGGTGATGGGACAGAGAGGTGCGGCCTCTCTAGTGGAATAAGAGCCCAAGAGAAGAAAATCCTTTAAATCAGGGTGCATGAGCAGAAAAATAAGGCTGTGACTGGCTTTGATTTAGGAAATCTGCGTCGTCGCCCCCCCTCCCCCCACCCCCGGCCCCCGCACCTTCCCCGAACCCCTCCTCCCCGTCATTATAAACATTTTCCTCATTTAGAAACCAACCGGAAAACCAATCTTATTCTACAGATTAGTGAACCTAATAACACATACTCAACACATATGTAAACGACACACGACACACCTGCGCACCAATAATACACACGCATCACATATTACATTCCGAGGACACGCAGAAACACACACCACACAAACAGACCCAAATAGGCAAATATGGCTGTTCATACCCACTCATTCCCCAAAATACACACGAGGACAGGGAGAGTGAGGATAGGTGCGCGCAAGGCTTTGCACTCAGACACGTGCACCCAGCAATACACCGCGCCCATCGGTGTTCCCAGTAAAGTACGCACCTTGGACAGGCACCATCCCGAGGACCCACCTGCCCAAACGCCCTCCCGGGCGGACGGCACGTTACCGCCCCAGCGCGGCGGACCCAGAGCCCCAAATCTAAAGGAAAAGGCATCGCAGGCTAGTGAGCGAGAGGAGAGTTTGCTGAGATGCGCTTTCGGGGGAAGGTGATTCGGAAGCTAGCAAGAGCGACAGTGGGAGTGGGAGTGAGCCTGTCCCCTGCCCTGTCCCGCAAGCCTTACTGATCCCCGTGCTGCGGCTGGTGGCTGTGCTGCGTCTCCCTGCCCTGCGCCGCGGCCTCATTGAGGTGGTGCCGGACGCCCCAGCTAAGGAGGGGGCTCCGGTTCAGGTGAACCCAACCTCCCTGCGGGCAGTAACTGCGCGCCCCGCTCAGCGCATTCCGCAGAGCCCTCATGGAGCGCATCCCCCCTGAGCGCCTCCGGCTCGGCCAGAGCGCCCCGGGCGTCTGAGCCTTGGTACGAGGGAGGAGCGGAGGAAGAGCCGGCGAGTAAGGTGGGGGGAGCTCCGTGACAGAAAGATGAGCCTGGAAGACAGAGAGGAGGGATGGTGGGTGGGGTTAGGGCAGTAGGAGGGGACGGTCCCTAAGGTTCGGCCTATTGCCAAGTTCACCCACTTCCCCTAATCCGGACTTGAGTGACGAATGCCCCAAAACGGAGAAAACCCGGCGGAGGGGCTCTAGTGGGTGGAGAGAAGAGGGCGGTGCCTGGGAGTTGAGATGGACATTGACCAGATTCAACCACTGAAGAAGCAGGAAACTTGGGGGGCGGAGAAAAGAT
>RJWH01002316.1:0-68628 GCA_004363575.1 Solenodon paradoxus
TGTGTGTGTGTGTGTGTGTGTGTGTGTGTGTGTGTGTGTGTGGTGGGAAAGGACTCAAGTCAAATTTTGCTGTTTAGTAAGAAACAATCAATCTCAGGAAATGCACTTGACTCAGAGGAGTGGCCTCCCAGACTTCACGGGCCAGACCCTCCAGCCCCTAGTCCTGAACTTCTCTGTGGTCTCAGAATGCTCATCCAACTGAGACCAGTAGGAAGTGTATCTGAAATGCTCAGCTATACGTACAAATGAAGACACATAGTAATATTTCCCATTTCTCTTATCTATTGTGTAATAAACACCCTCAAATGCAGAACTGAACAACTCCCATTTTATTACAGTCTTTCGTGAGTCGGTAGGTTGATGGGCTTGAGTTGGTAGTTACCTGCTCTCTGTGATGCCAACTCAGGCTGCAGTGAACTGGGGAGTCAAAGGGGACAATTTATTTTTCCAACTTACGGTCGGCAAACATCTAGCAAAATGCTCACTGGGCTTTCTTCTGGAGGGGAAAATTGAAAGCTATCCATCTATTTAGCTAATGTATTTATTTTTACTTATGCATTCCTTCAACAGATATGTTTTCTTTTCAGATAAGTACATTTTCTGATTTTTCAACAATGAATATGCATTATTCTCATGTGAGAAATGGTAATAACAGGTAACATTTACTGAGCTTTGACAGTGGGTGAAGCACTAAATCGTAATACTTTACATGAATTTTCTGAGCATCTCCAGGAGATGAGTATTGTCATGCAGGATTCCTAGAGAAGGTTACTAAAGTTTGGAGAGGCTAAGTGGGCCCCACAGCTGGAATTCAAGCTCCAGAGCCTCTCCACTGTAGCTGCCGAATGACCACTTCGTGATGCCTACTTACCGTACATTGCCGTGTAGAATGCACACCCATGTTTTCAGTCCAAACTTTCAGGAAAAAAAAAAATCTTCCATTTTAATTTTTTTACTCAAATTTTTATTTGTGAATATTTAGGTACTTGGTTTTTTTATTATAAGGAATTTAAGCATTTTTTTAAACACACAAAAAATTATGTAACAAATCTTTACAAACCCCAAGAACAGGTACAGGTACAGGACGCTCTTCTCCCTGCTCCCCCACAATCGAGGACACTCCCTGTGGGAGGAGGTCCAGTGCCTCTCAGCAGCTCTCTGGCCGGGCTCTTTAGCTCATTTAATCACTGTTAGCTTAAAGTTCGCAGTGTCTGTATTTTTGTAGAAATATCAGCTAGATTGCTAGCTCCTGCCTGAAAGCGTATGAAGGGAAATGTCATGCTGCTCAGCCCATGGTCAGAAAGTCGGCATCACCGGTCTCATCAAGTCAGAGTCACTTCCTCTGTGGACAACCACCTGTCGCTCTTTGTTTCATTTCATTGAATCATTGGTTGAAATTGCTTTCATTGTAAGTTCGTCCTAAGTTCAACAAAACCGATGATGGTATTCCAGGGTATTATTTTGTATATGGATATTGCTATTGATTTCTAGAGTTACACATTTAGCTCATAAGCATAAATAAAAGAACTGAAAAAATGTATAGAGATACAGATTAGTACTGATCACGTATGATGTGCATCCTTATTTTACCCTCACAAATCTGAGCCCCCAAAATTATGTATGATACACAGAAAAATATAGTAAGTCCATAATAATGAAAACAGAGAATCAAAACATACATATCATTATATTGTACACTGAAACCTATATCACATCTTACAGTAATAATATATAAATGAACGAACGAACGAATGAATGAATGGGTGCATTCACACGTGTTTTGTCATTGGAGACTCACAACAATCTTAAGGAAGCCAGCAGGCATTGTTATGCCCAATGTAAAGACAAAGTCACAGGCCCACCTGACCGTGTCTCGGCCACTGTCTCCTACTTCACCAACAGGTGTTTCCTTTCTCCTCCCCATGAGCCTTTCCCTCCGTCCCCACAAATACTTGACTGTGCAGAATTTTCTTCTTAGCAACTTGCTATATTGACTGAGGACACAGCTCTGTTTCTTTCTGGGGGCCCTGAAGCTGTTGTTGGAAATTCACATAAACCAGAGGCTGAGAGACTGTGTGTTTTCGTCTTGGCACTGCCCCTGACTGAGAGCTTCGATGTTCTCACATGAAAATGAGATAGATAAAGGGACAGACCCCTAAGGACCAGTGCAGACTAATGCTTCTTATGCTGAGAATTGAGAGGAGGGTCGGTTACTCATTCACTTCCTCACCAGGCCATGCAAACAGCAGCCTTACCACAGGAAATGAAGCTCTTAGCTAAAATCATCCGAGGTAAATGGGAGATATGTATACTCTTTTCTTGTCTTGCTTTTTTTTTTTTTTTTAAGGAAATGTGCAGGCAGGAATGGAGGTGAATAGGCAGGCAGGAAGAGAGAGGAGGAAGCATCTTTTTTAAATTGTATTTAATTGTTCATGCTGGTTGTTTTCCCCATCCCGGATCCAGGACTTGAACCCAGATGTATGTGACTTGTGCCTTTGGAGGCAACTGGCCTGACCTCTGCTTCACCAGGGAGTGCCAGATGTGTAGACTCTTTAACAACACCGGCTTCCTATGATTGAATGAGCCTTGAGAAGAAGTGCTCCTCATTCAGTCATTGAGCAACCATTCCGTGTGCGTCTACACTATGCCAGCCAGGCTTAAGCACGTGGCTACAGCAGCAAACCGAACAAGACACATGGTTGCAGGACACTTATGTTCTGGGAGAGAGAAAAATAAGCACATAAATGAATAAGTACATATAAAATAGTAACTGACTTAAATATTTTTATGGCAAAAAGAAGTCAATTATACAATGAAGCCAGAGATGGACTAATGGTCATAAACTAATGTTTTATACACCAATTTACATTGATGCACACCTTAGGCCTTTGTAATGTTATCATGCAATGTTCCTTCAAGAACATGAATTTTTTTTTAATGTAATAGATCTTGTTGGGTAATAATTCTCCAAGTTTCTGCAAAAAAAAAAAAAGAGACTGTTTCACATGGGTTATGTTTTTTGGTACAACAGCAAATAATGAAGTGGGCAGAGAATGGGATTGGCCTCTCAATTATAAGACTTAAGGTCAAATCCTGTTTCTGAATTGAATCTGTGAACTTGAACTAGTTATTGTAGTCTTCATCATACATTTCAGTAACCTCCTCTGTAAACTAGGGGTAATACATGAGCTCTGTTTACCTGACAGAGATGTTGCAAGGCTCGACCCAGGTCATGAAATCAAATAAATAATAAGCTCTGAGTTTTCCTCATTTTATAAACTTTCAATTCTACACTCCAAGTAGGTTCAAGTGCTGTGAAGTCAGCTCCCGCTATAAACTCGAAAGCATCAAGTCCCAAATCTGATTCTATGAAGGCCATGGAATTTCATCTCAAGGCAGGAGACATGGTCTATCCAACCATGGGTGAGGAGATATAGACATGGAAGGAAGCAGCATCTGTCTAGCATGTTTCCTTTCCCCTCCCTCTGGCAGGTATTCGGAAAAGCAATTTGGATGTTCCAAAAGGTCACACTGTGTCTCGTTTTATTACAAGTCATGTCAGTAGTGACTGCTCCATGCTACCACTGGTAAATTGATATTTAATAGTTTTCATTTCTCTTGAGAGAATTATAATGGAAAAATTAAATAACTAACATATGGGAGGACAGATACCTAAATTATAACCAGTACCTAGTTGGACTGCTGATCATTGTTTTATTTTTCTTGCTTGCTTCTCTGTATTTTGTGGGCTCTTTTCAGTCATTACAAATATATTTAGCTAGCATGTGCATGCAGGGGTCAGACAGCTAGAAAGGTCAGGTTTACAATTCAAATCTCAATTCCAAATCTTTGCTGCTCCCACCAGGCCCTCTCTGGATTTACAAACCACAGTGCACTTGATGTGATTAGATTAAGAGTTTCTTAAAGTTAATATGTGGCTTTTAAATTGTCTTCTTCTGCCACTTCTAAATTTTCAAGACTTCCCAGCCAAGCCTACTTCTCACCAAATTATAAAGCAGAAACTGCTTCCTTCTCCTAGGCTTCTCTAAAACATCATAATGGACTCTTGCCATCTTTGGATTTAAAGACCCCAAACAAAGACTGGAGTCCATTTGATTCTTTATTGGGAGGGTGACTTCAGACAAGCTTCTCGACCTCTCTGAACTGCAGTTTTGTCCTCTATAAAGTGGGAGAGACAGTCAATAGCTGCAGGGTAAGTGGTTGCAAGAATCTGACAAAATGATACGAAGGACTATCATGGTGTCTGGCACATAATAGGGCCTCAAAATAGAATTGTTTTTGATAGAAAATAGTCTTGGGACACACCTAGAGGTCACTCCAGGCTGGGGTTGGAGTACAAGTTGTAAACAGAAAGGTAGAATTGTACAACCTTTTAGAACTCTGAATTCTAATGAACCTGATTTAAAGTCACATTCCTTCATTTTACCTCCATTTACCTTGGGTGAGCTGCTACACTCCTCTGAGCCTTGACTTTCTCATCTGTAAAATGGGCACCATCGTATTACTTATCATAACAGTGGTTTTCAAACAGTGATCCAGGGGTTTTGAAGTTACCAAAAACCCTTTCTCCCCAGAAGTCCTCAAGGTCAAAATTCTTCATATCAAGGCTAAAACAGTCCTTGCCCTTGTCACTCTGATTCTTTCGCAAATACAGAGTAATTTTCCAGAGCGTATGTGACAACATGCCTTGGTGTCATTTTCCTGATGGTTAATGGAAAGTGTATTTGTACATTTCTGTGTTTTAAAGTTTCTAATATAACAAATATGAGAGTGGGATAGATATATATGAGACATAAAATGAAACAAACAAAAAATGAACAAAAACAATCCATGGTCCTCAATGATTTTAAGAGTTTAAGGGACTTGAGACATAACAATTTGCAAATCACCACCAGATAGGATTGCTTAAAGAGGAAGGAGCGGTGTGCCCCGATGGAGAAGTGGTTAGGTCATTTACCTCCAAAGGAGCAAACCACATACCCCTAGGTTTGAGTCCTTGGTTAGGGGGAAAACAACCAGTGTGAACAACTAAAATAAAAATAAAATGGAATGCCTCTTCCTCCTGTTGCATCCTGCACGCCTGCACCTTGTCTTAAAAAAAAAAAAAAAAAAAAAAAAAAAAAAATGGAGCAACTGGCCTATACATGCAAAACACTCAACAAGCATTACCTTTCTCATTGTTGATTCTGGTGGTCTACCTACTCTGCCTACACATAAAGCAAACTGGAATCATAGCACTTAACAGAAAAGTCATCCTTGTTAGATTCCCCACTCTTGGTTTATATAGTAGGAGTTCAATTAGTCTGTGCAAAAAAAAAAAAGTTGGACAAATTAAAGGCACTGAGTTAATCAGAAACCTTCACCATGTCCACCAGATGCAAGTACACTGAAGACAGTTCCCTCAGTGGATATTCCAGAGAATTTACTCTGCTTGACTCAACCCTCATCTTGCCTCCTATGACTCTCTGATCAGTCAGAAGCAGGAAGGAATGAGGTGGAGACAGCAGAACTCTGGCTTACAGAAAACTCTCCCAACTGATTGACCATCAAATGCAGGTACAGCCTCAAAATAGAATAATTTCTTGAAGGTTTCTATTAAGTCCCATGCAAAAACCTGAGAATTAGAGCTGTATTTAAAGAAAGGAGAAGTAAAATGCCCTGAAAATGTCCAGAGTCCATAGTAAGAAGAGTAGATCTATTTTTTATTCTTTTAGGAACCACCATGTTGTTTTCCACATTGATTGGACTAATTTATGTTCCTACCACCATGTATCCTTTTCACCACATCCTTCAAGAGCATCGGTGCCTCTTGTCTTCTTAATGACGGCCATGCTAACAGGTGTGGGAAGATCGCTCACTGTGATTTTGAAATCCATTTCCCTGATAATGAGTGACGTTAGCCTCTTCTCATGTACCAGTCGGCTATGTTGATTGTTGGGAAAACATCTATTTAGTTCTGCACATTTTAAAATTAGATTGTTTGGAGTTTTCTGATTGCGGTTGTTAAGTCACATAAGTTATTTATATACTTTGGGAATCAACCCCATTAAGTAATATATGGCTTGCAAAAATATTCCTATCTTTTTATAAGCTTTCTTTTCATTTTATTAATGATCTCTTTTGCTATGCAGCAGCTTTTGAGTTTGATGTCATTCCATGTGTTGATTTTTGCTTTTGTTATTTGTGTTTTTGGTATCTGATCCAAAAAAAAACCATTGCCAAGATCAATCTCAGTGAGCTTCTTCCCTAAGTTTGCATCTAAGCATTTTATGGTATTAGGTCTTATGTTTAATTAAGTCTTTGATTCACTTCAGGCAAATTTATGTGAGTGCTTTGAGATAAAGATCAGGTTTCATTGTTCAGTGTGTTCTTCTCCAGCACTATTTGTTCAAAAGGCTTTTTTGTCCCCATTGGGAGTTCTTGGTTTCTGTGTCAAACAGTTGATCATTTATGCCTGATTTTGCTTCTGGGCTCTCCATTCTGTTCCAAGGGCCCCTATGTATACTTGTGCTAGTACTATGCTGTTTTGATGACTATGGCTTTGTAATATACTTTGAAGTGTGCTACCTCTAGCTTTGTTCTTTTTTTTTTTTTTTTTTTTAAGAATTGTTTTGCCTATTTGGGCTCTTCCATTGTTCCACACAAATTTTAGGATCAATTATTTTACCTCTGTGAAGAATGCCTTTGCTATTTTGATGAGGATTGCCTTGAAACTGTAGATGACTTTAGGTAATAAGGATATTTTATCAGTATTGATTCTAGTGATCCAGAATACAGTATTTCTTTCCATTTGTTATACAATCCAGCAATTTGGCTTCTGAGTCTACAACCAAAGGGAATGAAAATAGGACTTTAACAAGATATATACACACCCACATTTATCACAGAATAATTCACAGTAGTCAAGATATGGAAACAACCCTTACACCTAGCAACAGATGCGTGAATAAGAATCCATGCGATATACATAGATAAACATACACACACACACTAAGAAATGGAGTATTATTCAGCCATGAAAAAGGAGGCTATATAATCTTTTGTAGCAATATGGAGCACTTTATAGTAAGCAAGATAAGTCAGACAAAGAAAGACAAATATTAAATCATATCACCTAATGCCTCATATCTAAAAAAGACAAACCTGGGAGGGGACATAAGTGAATCGGTTGCTGCCTCAGAATAGGCAGTGGGGGGAATAAGATCAGTGGTGCTTAAGGTACAAACTAGTTAAGAGTAGTAAAGTCATAGATTCAATATAGATCAAATGAATATAAATAGTAATATTCTCTAAGTAGGCAATATGATAAATACCTCTACAACAAAATGTAATATGCTCTGTTATAAAACTGTATCACTGTCCACTTTAAATTGACACAATGTTTCATGTCAGGTGTATCCAGTTAAAAAAAAATATCTGCAAGAGTAAACAATGTAAGAATAATAAAGTTGGTGGGATTTTTTTTTTTAACTCTTCTGGCACACCCTTTAGAGAAAGAAAAAGAAAACACAGCATCCCTAAATTCTGATGTTGACAGCAAGCACATTAGGGTCTTAGACAGGGAGACCCTTGCCATTAAGTTCATAGCAGAATCCTTAAAGAGCCATAAGGAACATCTGAGGTCTGGTAGGTCCCGCAGGAGACCCCCCCCCAACCGGGCTGGACCCATGTTTTAGGCACCCCAAATCAACAATAGCCAAACACGTGCAGACCAGTGAGAGAGTTTTGCATATGAGCTACTTCTATTTTTGTGTAAAAATTTTTGAGGCCTCAAGGGATTATGTTAGACAAAGTGGAGCCCTAGGAGAGTTCTAGAAAAATCGTTCAGCTACTTTTCTTTTCCCCAGCCTCGGAGAAGAAAAATGCCAACCAGTCACCCAGTGAGTTAATAGCGCAGTCAACGCCCCCGGGGCCAGTGGTCCCCACGTCGATCGCAGTGCTCGTCTCGGGTCACGCCGGCGCACACCGCCACCTGTTGCTGCCCTCGCGCCCAGAGCCGAGTCTCAAACCGCCGCTAGAGTTCGTTCTAATTCGCGGGAGCAGAGTCTGGTGCAGAAGCCCGAAGCTCCGCGCCTGCTAATCCTCAGGGCCGGCGGAGACTCCGGCGAGCCTCCTGGCTCCAGGATCCCTTTGTTTTCTCGTAGCTCTCAGAATACCAAAAGGAGACCCCAGACCGCATTCTCCTCGAACCCGCTCGACTCGAGCGCGTTCGCGCTCAGCTCACACCCGTGAGATTCCAAGGGTCCCCGGAATCCGGAATCCTTTGGAGCGCCTTCGCCAGGTACTGTTGCAGAAGCGCGGGGCCCAGGACGCAAGTTCACGGTCCAGAGGCCACAGGCGAAGGGCAGGGAGATCCCGGTCCGCCTAGGCTCTAAGCCGCCGGAGCGGAGCCAAGGGGCGGAAGCGTTTAGGGATCCCCTGCCGCCGGAATGCCAGACCCCATTCCTAAAGTGAGTGACCCGCCTGGATTCCGAGGGACTTCCCAGGAAGCGCCCTAGGGTGTGCATCCTCCGAGTCAGAATCCCAGACCCCGCGAGTCGACAAGTTTCAATCAGCAACTAGGGCGTCTGTTTATTGGCTCTTAAGGAAAAAAAAGTTGGAGGCTCTTTAACAGCTCTCAGACCTGGCGCAAGTGGAAATGTCAGAATCAATCCAGCGAAAGTCAGCCCATTTCAAGTCATTATATAAGCAGTGACTCTTTCATACCCTCCTTTCCCCAAGCGCTCTCATGAGAGTATTCCAAGAACAAAATGTGTCTCGCTTTAAAAACAAAAAACAAACAAACAAAAAACACAATGTTCTTTTTGGTTTTTTATTTCGCAGAGCCGGAAGGCGGGAGAAAGCGCAGGCTGCGCCCTGGGCGCGTGGCGACCCCACCCGCGCGCTTCCCCGCGCGCTGCGGGAGGGACGCGGGGTCCCGGGTGTCGTCGGCTCAGGGCGTGCAGCCGCGCCCCGCGGTTCCTCAGTTCGCCACTCCACGTGGCCAGAATCAACAGTTTGTTGAGCTCATCAGTGACACCTTGAACTTTTCATAAAGAAAATGGGTATTGCACCGGGAGGGTTCGGCCGCGGCCGGCGCTCAGGGTCGTGCTTGATATTCAATGATCTCGCTCGCGCCTCCCCCTCCACCCCTCGCAGAAATTCCACCAAGCCCGTTACTGGGCTCAGACTTTTAAGTTAATTTACTGCCCCCGCCCCCCCACCCTTGGCTAGTAACCAGCGCTTTAAGCTATCCTGCCCCCCACCCGCCCCAGTCCCGCCTGAAAATGACATTTCGCCCGCGTCTCCGGAGCGGGGTGAATTTCACTTTGTAACTTTCTGCGGAACCCGAGCCCGGGTGGCAGCTCGGGTGGTGGTATCGTATGCAAATACGCATGCTGACGTTACAGATCATGTGGGTTTTGGCGTAGATTCCCCACTGATCGAGACATTTTTTCCCCTTTTTTTTTTCCCTTCTTTTTTCTTTTTTTTTCTTTTTAAAAATTTGGCCCCTGTTCTCCGTCCGGGGGCTTTTTCTGTCCGTCCGTCCGTCTGGCAGGCTGGCTGTCCCCGCTTTCCCACGGAGCCCGAGCCGGGCGCCCGGAGGGGAGTGGGGAGTGGTGGGGGGAGCCAGCAGAGTTCCATTTTGGAACGCCGTGCCGCGTCTCCGCGCTCCCGGCCCGGGTCCCCGCGTTCCCAGCCCGGCGCAGGTAAGAAACTTCGCCCCGGCGCGGAGCACCCCCGCCCGGCGCCGCCGGCCCCGAGCCCCGCTCGCCGGGCGCCGGCCACTCCAGCCCAACTTTCCCACCGCCGCCGCCGCCGCCGCCGGCTCCCGAAATGTGTTGTTGCCGGGACTTGGCCGGGTGCGCGGTGGGAAGGGGGGTGCGGCAGGGGTGCCGGCGCTTTGGGAGCGGGTGGGAGGGAGCCGGAGGATCCGGGGGGCCGGGTCTTTTTGAAAGAGTTTGGATGACAAGTTGGGATAAATGGGAGCCAGCCCGAGAGGAGGAGGAGGAGGACAAACATGTCTACGTTTCCCTATGTCGACATAAGCCACAAAAAAATATGGCGTCCGCTTTCGACAGGGCGTTACGTAGACCCGACTCTGTTTTTATTTATTTATTTCGTGGCCGCCTCCCTCGCTTCTCGGCCCCGCCGCGGCGCTTTGTGCACCCGGGCCGGGCCGCGGGGACGCCTCCGGGACGCGGCCCCGTCTCGGCGGCTTTGGGCGGGCGGGGGGCTGCGAGTGGCTCCCCTTCCTCCCCCGCGCTTCTCCCCGCTCCCGGTGACGATTCGCCGTACTGTGGTGGCAGGAAGCATGACGCCGTGGGCTGAGCTGCTCTGCTCTCGTCGCTCCCGGCGGCGGCGGCGGCGGCGGGCGCGCGGCGCGGGCGGCCGCCCCGGCTACCTGCGGGGGCAGGGCGGGAGCGCGGCGCTGTCCCCACGCCCGGCTCAGGTGCCCGGCGCCCGCGCGGGGAGGGCCGGTGGGGGCCCGGCGCGGGAGGACCGGGGCCCGCGGTCCGCCGCCCGCTGGCCCACGCCCGCCGCGCGCCTCTGCCGGCCCGCGCCCGAGCTCGCCCCGCGGAACGGCAGCTGGCGCTTTTCGCCGGCCCCGCGAGAGGGGAATCTTGGTTGGTGCTGCAGCTTCTTTGTGGGTCCCCAGGACTGGGGATCCTCGCCTTGGCCAACTTGCCCTTTACCCCGCCGCTTTGCAGGAGGCTGCGGAGACTCGATGAGCGGAAAGTTGGAAACCACTGAGCATCACAGGACGGTCCCCTAGGCCTCCTAAGCTGGGAGGAGCTGGGAGGAGCAGGAGGGTGGTGTGGTCGGCTGGGGAGAAAACTTGACGGGGGAGCCAAGTTGTGATTTGCTCAGGCATCCACCTGATGGATGGGCTTCCAAGCCCCTGGAGTCTCTCTGCCTCCAGCTCTCCGGATGGATTTTTTGTGTGTCCAGGAGGCGGGGAGAGGGGAGGTGGGAGGATAATGACTTTCCTTGGACCCCTCCCCTTTTGAAAGAGTTGCTACCGCCTTGGGCCCCAGGGATCTCTACCTCTTTTGAGGCCCTGGACTTTTCCTACCTGCTCTGTAATGAGGGTTACCTTCTCTCTGGAAGTGAACAGCTGCCCAGATCTGAGACAGGCCCTCTTGGACAGGACTTGGGAAGAGGAATTCTTCCTCCTCTTCATCCCTTGGGTGGCTCAGACCTCCCACAGTTACCTAGTTACCTTCTTAAAATACACATTCTCTCTCTCTCTCTCTCTCTCTCTCTCTCTCTCTCTCTCTCTCTCTCTCTCTCTCTCTCTCTCTCTCTCTCTCTCTCTCTCTCTCTCTCTCTCTCTCTCATGTAGAGCAGAAATTAACGCCTGCAGAAATGAAAGGATGAGGCTCTGAATGCTTTTCAAGATTTCTTTCAAAAGGTGATTTTCTATTTATGAGGGCACTGAGTTTAAGCAGTTCAGTCCCAGGGCAGTAATGTCAAAAAGCATTTGGATGACAACCAAGGGGAATAAATATCTTGTAAAATGGCACGTTTAATAGTAAAAACAGAGTAATGGAGCCATCAAGTGCTTGAATGGAGCAAACAGAAAGGTTTGGTTTAAAGGGAAAGTTATATAAAGTTGTGTGTGTGTGTGTGTGTGTGTGTGTGTGTGTGTGTGTGTATCTTTTCCTATGTAAACAGTGGGGGGCACCCACATGGAAGATGGAAATGTGTCCCTGGCAGTAATTGGACCTGTGATCTGTGGGCATGTCACCTCTGCTCCTTAATCGTTCCAGGATATATGCATGCCTGCTGGCCAAGTTTGAGGTCAACTAAGGGCCCACCTGAAGAGTTAGCAGCCTTTTTTTTTTTTTTTGGTGGGGGGGTAGTAGAATTCAGAAGCCAAGGTCTTTCGGTAAATTAAATGGATTTAAACGCACTTAAGGGGAGATATCAAAATGATACCACTGTGTGTTGGCGCTCACTGAAGAAGGGTGTTCTCCCAGTGTAAATATAGGCTGTCCTGACATGCCTAGAGGTGTCCCCTCCCCAGTGTCTCATCCCCTGTCTGCCATGCACTTCAGTGAGAAAACCGCAGTGAGGAAACAAATAATAACAATGTTCATGAAGGTCGCTCTCACTGCTTCACTCTGCCAGGCACAAAGCTATATATTGTCCACGCTTTATCACGTCATTCTCACCATAACCCTATGTCCCTATTGTCATCCCAGTTTACAGTTGAGGAAACTATGGCTCAGAGAGGTGAAGAAATTTGCTGAAAGTCACACAGCAAAAAAACAAAAATAGAAAACAAAGTATTTCAAGCCAGGCCTTCCTTCAATATCAGATACAGGCAGGAACAAGGAAAGGTGACCGCTGCCCTAGAGTGCAAACTCGCAGGAATGTTCTGAGTTTTATGCTCTTGTTCATTTATTAAGCAATTGTATGTTGATTTGTGTGTTTGTTCAGCAACTGTAATGTTCATCATAGTACTAAAAGCCTATAGTCATCAAATACTTTCAAATGCCAGGCACCGGACCAGACCAAGTGGGTAGGATAAAGCTCTTTTGTCTTTGTGACAATGCTGTTAGGTAAATACTCTCATTCTCTCCTTTTCAAAGATGTTAATGATCTTCTCAAACTTTCCCAAGACCAAACAGCCAGTAAGCGGAGACCTGGACCCCAGACACTTACTCTCCCGGCTTCAATGTCCTACCTCAGGTCCTTGAATGATGATGTTTCCTTCTATGTTACTTAGTTTTCAAGTCGATGAGGAGAAAAAGACAACCCAGCAGACTTTGCATGAAACATGTTTTTCAAGGTCCTGCTTTCCTTACGCATGGTTTCACTTAAAGTCAGTTTTCAAGAGATTATTGACATTGTTAAGTGAGGTCTTGCTATATTCCAGACACTATGGGGACCATGGTGAGACAGTTTCCTGACTTCAGTGCAGAGCACTGCTCCAGGCATGATGGAAATGTGTGAGGTAGCAACCTCTTACCCTCTAGCAACGTGAGCAGGCTGGCCAAGAAATTAAGCCAGATTAAATAAGTACTGTAATCGAGAAAAGCAACTACTGTGAAGTACAGCAAAGGGCCTCTTGGGCTCAGAAGGTATCATGCAGGGGATCTGAGAACTACCTGTGAATGAGGAGGAGCAGTGTCCGGAGGAATTCAGATAGCTTTGCATTCAGCTGCCCCAACAGAAATTCTGGCCACCAGTGACTTAATCAAATGGGGGCTTTTTTGTGTCCGACAACAAAAGGGTCATGGGGCGACGTCTCAGTGGAGACCAGGATCTGTCTTCCTCTCTTGCCATCCTTAAAGGCTGAGGCCCCAGATGTGTTGTCTCATGGTGGGAAGGTGGCTGCTGCCTCTCCAGGCATCACATCTGCATTCCAGGAAACAGAAAGTAGGAGGGGTGAGGTGCAAGGAGATTTACCTAGTAGGACTTTACTGTTCCGTTTTGGGCAGGGTCTTCTCCCTCAGGGACTTATGTTCTTAGCTCACTGAACAGAACTGTGGTGCACATACCCACCCGAACCTCTTGGGGAGGGGCACTCGTGTATTTTTAGTTAGGCACATTGCCGCCGCGGTGAACAGATTGGAATCCAACTTGTCAGGCAGAAGGGGTGAGTGGAGGGATGACTGTTGAGTTGGCAGATAAGATGCGTGCAGCCTGCAATGAGAAGCAGGAGACAGGTATTGCTGCTGAAGGGAAACCTTACCCTGGGAGTCACAGTGTGCTGGGAGAAGAGGAAACACAGGCAGGATTGTGCAAGACGATGCTGGCAGGTTGGAAGGCCGACAGCAGGAGGTGGGTTTTGTATCTGCAGGTACTGGGAGGTGATGGCAGCTTTCTGAGGAGAGTGTTGTGTGTTTTAAGAAGGCAAGACTGACAACAGTGTGCTTTGTGGAGACAAGTCAGCTTGGTTCTTATTTGCAATAAAATGAGTTCTGCGAAGTTTCAAATCAAGGGACCAGTTCTGCCTGAAGACAAGAAGATAGGATACAATAAGAAAATGAGGGCTGAGGGGGAAGATTTTTCTTTTAGGTCCTGCCAGTGAGGCTCCAAAATGAATCTGATATTAGTCAGCGATTACCAGGAGGGACTTAGCTCTTCTTTCATAAAGACTCAATGGGGCTGAAAATGCTGGAGGGGAGCAGCCTCTACCCTGGAGACACAGCTCTTCACCATCGCGGGTCCCAGCCGCAGAAATTCCAGCACTCCTCAGCAGAATAATTCTCACCCCTCACGTTTGCTTTAAATGGAGGGAAAAGATCAGAGGGGCCTCAGAGGCCCTCCCCCAGGCCCCCCAGTTCCCCCAGGCTGGATTCCTCCAGCAAGACCAACATCTTGAGTCTCTTTGTTCAATGTATTAGCTTTATGACTTTGGGCTATTCCTGAATATCTCTAACCCTCAGTTTCCTCCCCTCTAAAATAGAGATCATTCTATAAAACTCTTCTGTATTATTCTGAAACTCAAGAAGAAAATGATGAAAGGGCTTAGCACACCCCTTCACATTGGATTGTTCTCAATAAATGTCACCTGTTATCACGTCACCACCACTGTCATCATCACCACCTCTTTATTTGACTTTATTGTATCATCTAGGAGCCAAATAATTAACATGCATGGGTTTTAGCATTGATTAAAGACCCACACTCTTCCCCCTCATGGCATCCTCCCACCTCCCTCAGGGGCACATGCCTTCATGTGTCTGAGAAGCTGCTGGAATGGCCAGTCTCCTGGGCTGAGATGGTGAGACCCTGGTGCATTGTCAGCTGCTCCAGTGTGCTGTGTCATGGTTAAAGTCAGAATGCGCAGCTCGGAAAGGAGGCTTGGCTCTACGCTGGCCCTGTGGCAGGCAGAAAACTGGATAGTGGTTTTAACAGGAACAGAAAGATTTCTTTGGAACTGAAAAAATAAAAATTCTCCTACCCTACCCTCCTCTAAGCCCCCCACCCTACAGCTAACAGGTTGTGATTTTAAGAACATCCCCCCACAATCTGTTTCCTGTTCTTATGCTTGTAGTCATGCATTTAAGAGGGGTTGATTGGTAATGGCATGTGCGTGTATGTGTGTGCGTGCGTGTGTGTGTAAAACAGACCCCCCCCCCCAAGGAGAAGAACAGCCCATCAGTTTCCACCCAAACTTTACAGTGGAATAGAGAGGTCCAAACCAGCTTTCTTGCAGACACCTCACTTGATAAAGGCCACCATTCATACGCTTTCTAAATCCTCTTTCTGTTCCCCTCCAAGCCCCTCGGACTAGAACCACTTAGTGGAGATCAAAGCTTATTACCTGGTGTCTCTCGGCAATAATATTTCACACATAGACTTTGCAGCGAATGAAATGCTCATGCTATTGATCCAGGCAGGAGGCGGGGGGGATCGAAGTGAAGAGATATGACCCAGACAGGCACATCAGTATGAGAGGTTTGTGCTGTATTTTAGGGGCCACAGATTTGTTTGGGGTGGAAAAGTGGAAAGTTCCTTCTGACTTCAAAGCCTCGCTGAGTTTTCCTTGCAGAGGGTTGAGTTCAGCGGGGTCTCATCAAGTGGCCAAATTGAGTGAGCTCCTGGTTTGGGAGGGGACCTTCCCTGCTGGGCGCTCGCCACAGACTGGGAGAGAGAGAAGCAGCCTGCTGTCGGGAATGGGAAGAGATGAATAAGAGTTCCCGGGCTCCATCTTGCCTTGACTTGGCTGGATGCCTGCAAGCTGCAGCTTCTGCCACCAGGGCATCTGCAGAAAGCCAAGGATGGACCAGAGGTTTAGGTTAACAGTTTAGGTTTAGAAAGGCAGTGCATGTGCGTGCACACGTGTGTGAGCGAGTATGCACAGATCATGCCACATAGCAGCTTAGGTTGAACAGACTGGAGGAAACGTGACTTGCCATTTGTGCCCCCAGTTCTCTTCCTCCTACCCACAGCCTTGTCCACTCTGGCTGGTGAAATGGAAGGATACAAAGCTCCTACCCCTCCAGACTCACCACAAACACACCATGGAGCCCGTGTCTGCCCCGCAACCGCTCCTGCAAGCTGAGTGCCTGCTCCGTGCAGGTGCTGCTAAACACTTTCCCTTCACTCTGCCATGCGTGCAGGGAGGTGGAACAGCTCAGTTTTAAAGGCAGGAAGCCCTGGCTCAGAGAGGTTGGGTTTCTGACTCAGGGTCACAGAGAGAAGGTCGCAGAGTCAGGATTCCAACTCAGATCAAGTCTGATTGCAAAGCTGATGCTCTCGGTCCTCACCAGGTCTTTCGGAAGTCTGCTGGAAGCCAGCCCCATCCAGCCTGGCAGGAGATGTGGGGAGGAGGGACAGTTTTAGAACATGCTTCGGGACAGCCTGATTGCTTTTCCCATGCAGGAGGGTAAGGGTGTGTGCATTCGTGCGTATGCCAGCTTAGTCTAAAGGAGAGAGAGTTCCAAATCTATGCCTGTTCACCTCAGCCCTTCCACACTCCATCCCCCCCCCCCCAACCGCCACCAAAGACAGTCCTAAAGCCTCTGTCAGGGTATGCTGCAAAAACATTTCCAGGGAGCACAGCGCCCTCTCCCCGCTGGCTCTGGGCGGAAGGAATTCCAATGAGCTGGAGCTGCAAAGTTGGGAGGCCTGGGAGAATCTGGGTGCTACTTCCTGGATGCTAAGCAACCTCAACAACCAGTGGGAGAGGGGGACCAGGGACGGGGGATGGGGGAGGCAGGAGTAGGGAGGGTGGAGAATGGCTGTGTTGCTGTTTTTATATAATAAATGAGGATCACTGTAATTGGTAGCCCTTGAATCCTACCACGTCTGCCTATGACTCCCTCCAGCTGCAGAGCTGTTTAGTTAAATAGCGCACAGAAAACTCTTTTCAGTTGATATTACTTTCCTGCTGCTCTTAAAATATGAAACTGGGCTGAAGTGCTCTAAGGATAAAACCACGTCAGGCTCCTGCAGTCCCTGGTGGAGGGAGCTGGCTGGGGGGGAGGGGGGGGGGGACCCTGAGTCCCCTTGAACTCTCCTCCCACTGGGGAGGAAGACGGACATTTGGAAATTATTTTCATTCACATTGCAACCTTGTGCTTTTGGAATCAGCTCCTTTAAAGATATTTGCACACAGCCTGGCCAGAGCAGAGTGGGAAGTCGAGCTCGGTGTCACTGCCAAGTTGTTTATGGTGGTGGTGGTGGCCCAGAGCGGGTAGTAGATAGAGGGTGTGACTTTGCTTTGGGGAGGAGTGAGGGAATGTAGGGGCCTGGATGACAGCTGGAAGGTGGACACAGAGACTGTCCCTGGCCAAGAAATTTAGGAGAAAAAACCCAGGTCCTCACCTAATTTCCCCTCACCAAGAACACGGAGGTCTCATGCCCTTAGCATGGCCTGCTCACTTTCTCCAGGGGAACTCGGCATTTCAGAACTGATGTGAGCAAGCCGCCGGGGCGGGAAGTCGCCAGGTTGTTTGCAAGAACAGGGCTCTGGGCGCAGGGAGCCGCCGAGGGGAAAGGCTTTGCCTCCCTGGGGTTCACGGTAGACATCCCAAAGAGTGAGGGCTGGGTTCGACCTTGTGAGATGGACAGGGCCTGACTTCAGCACTTTCAGGAATGGGGCTTTGGGACCCTGGTGCGCAGTCTCATGTCTCTGGGATCCTTACAAGGGAACATCGCTGGCAAGAGGGGTGCAGGTAAGTCTAATAATAGCAACATTGTGCTTTCCTGGGATCAAGGAATGATTTAACTGGAAGAAATTTGGGGGACCACCTAATCAGCTGGGGCAACTGCGTGCCTCACTCACCCCGGGCTATCCAACCACATGGCAGAGAATATATTTTCCTCTTCGATGTAATCTAGCATGGACTCACTCTTCCTCTTTCATATAATCTAGCGGTGAATTACTTTCCTCTTCCATACCTTCAGTGAAAGACCCTGTTTCCTTAGGAATTCTCCGAAGCAACAGTTCCTCCCCACCTGCTCCTTCTCCTCTGTCCAATCAGCAAGCACTCATGGAGACCTGTCAGAAAAAGGACCAGCATCCCTGCCCTCAGGGAGGTCACCTGCACTGAGCAGTCTCAGCGGCCCTTCCTGCCCACAGAGGCTCTCTGCTGATAACTTTGTGTAGCTTCGCTCAAGGTGTCCCTAGGAGCCCACTGAGCAGGTCAGCAAGCCCAGAAAGAAATCTTCTAAGATTCTGGAAGCCAGGCCTTCTGACCATACCTGGTCTCCTAAGTCTCAGGCACATGTGCCCCTCCACCCCTCCCAGAGCCTGTGACCCAGGGAGGCCCTCTTCCCTCCCTGGTGAGAGCCAGTGGCTCAGCCACCAGCCAGTGCGATGACAGCAAGGCTAGAAGTGCATTTTGGACTTGACAGCTTTCTCACACCTGGGTTTCCCCCCCAATTTATCGAATGCCAGCTGTGCGCGGGCTCCACACCCCCTTCCCACGTCACGCGTTGTCATTGGTACAGAAGCCCCGCCCAGCAGGTGGCATGAAAGGTGGAGCCAAAACCCAACCAGTTTGTGGAATCCAAAATGTCAGCCATTTGATCCACATGAAGCCTGTGCAGCCAGAATTGGGAGTCCTGTGTGCACATAGGTCACTCAGGGACACAGAACCACTGGTGAGAGCCCACTTTGATTTCCCCAAAGTCACTTTAAAAATAAAGGGACATTGATGCGTCCTGGTGGAGCAGTTGTTAGGTCAGTTGCCTCTGAAGGAGCACAGGCCACCATATACACGTGGATTCGAGTCCTGGGTTTGGGGGAGAGACAACCAGTGTGAAGAACTAAATGGAAAAATATGCAAGATGCTTGCTCCCCCTCTCCCTGCCTACCTGCTCGCCTTCATTCCTGCCTGTGCCTTTAAAAAATAAAGAATGGAGGTGCTTTGCGCAACTTTCCATGGAATAGCAGGTGTGTAGCGGAGCATGATAAGTACTAATGTGGTGTAGAGGGCACCAACTGTGTGCCAGGCCGGTGTGACACTGTGGCATGGGAATTCATATCAGCCCCATTGAAAAGCATAGCTTGAGCTGTCGTTTAAACATCTTAAAATTCATTCCATCTAAAGCGGACAGTTCATTGATTTTTAGTGCGATCATCACCATGCATGCGCTTTCGGAACACTGTCTTCAGCCCCAGACGAGATCCTGTACCCATTGTCGGTCCCCCTCCATGCCCCTCTCCACTCCGCCCCTCAGTCCTAGGCATCCTCTCATCTGCTTTCTGTCTCTGTCCATTCGCCCTGACTGGGCATTTCCTGGAGATAGCGTCGCATCCCACGTGGTCTGGCTTTCATTGAGCATGACGTTTCTGAGGCTTGTCTGCCTTGTGGCCTGCATGAGTTTTCTGTTGTTTTAGGACGACATCGTACTCCGTTGTAAGGGGAGGCCTCCTGCACCGTCGCTAGGGCTGCCGTAACAGAATACCACAGCCCAAGAGGCTCAGACAACAGACATTGGTTTGCTCACAGCTCTGCAAGGCTGGCCGTCCAAGATCAAGGTGCTGGCTGGGTGGGTTTCTTCTGAATCTCCCTCCTTGCTTCCCAGATGACTGCCTTCTCCCCGTGTCCTCACATAGCCTTTTTTCGGACACACATCCCTGGTGTCCCTTTGTGTGTCCAAATTACCTCTTCTTCTAAGGGACACCAGTCATAGTGGATGCAGCCCTACTCTAAAGACTTCATTTCAGTTCAGTCAGCTTTTAAAGGCCCTATCTCCAAGTAGAGTCATTTCTGAAGTGCTGGGGAAAGAGCTTCAGTATTTAAATTTTGAAGAGGAGACACAGGTTAGCCCATAAGACCACTGTGTTGATCCATTCTCCTGGTGATGGACAGTTGGGTTGTTTCTACATGTTAGCGTCGAGTAACGCTGCCCTGAACTCTGTACGTGCAAATCTTGCGTAGACCAGTGTTTTCATTTCTCTTGGTCTGTGGCCAAGAGTGGAAGTGCTGGGTCACATGTTAACTCTGTGTGTAACTTGGTGAGAGACTGACAAACTGTTCTCAAAAGTGGTGCTGTCATTTTAGGTTTTTCTCGGCCCCATTTTACAGGTGAGGAAACAGGGGCCGGGCATGGGGAAGGTCAGCCACGCGTAGGCTGGCCTTGTTTCCTTGAGACAAAAACGGGACAGAGCTTTGGGGCCCCTTCACAGACTTTGGGGCCCCTATATAAACCGCGTTATAGACAGCCCTGGTTTATTGCAAATGGGACAAAAGTGACAGCTAGGAAATAGGGACACAAACAATGCTGTCCCATTTGAAACGGTACGTGTGGCCAGCCTGGTCATGCGGCTCGAGAGAGAAGCAGGCGGTCTGACCAGTCCCCTAGCTGGGCACCCAGGGAGACACCCCTCATACCAAACTTAAGGATACTTGCTGGCAGTCTCATCCAAGTGCAAGGTGGGCTGCCAAGACTGCACGTCTCCTTACACGTGTGTCCTGAATACCTCATTTGCTGCTTCCCTCATGCTTGCCCTGGCCTGCCACCCTCCTGCAACTTGTGTCAGGGTTACGGGAGGGCTGGGCGCGACGATGGCCCAGCACTGTTTCTTCCCTGGGGTGCTCTCGGTCCAGAGAACGTGCCCTCCAACCCACACAGCTAGCCTAGCTGAACCTGCAGACTCGTGCTCCCTGCTCCTATGAGTCGGGTGACAGGTGATCCCCGCTGTGGGGTCCTTAGCGCAAGGCCTGGCACCTCGGCAATGCCTTAGAAGTGTGGGGCCCTGAGCTTATCTCTGACCTTAGCCCCAGAAGGCTGCCTCTGAATCGCTGTATGTGATACAACCTTCTGGTTTGGATCTGTGACAGAAAGTCCAAGCCCCACCCCTACCCCGTGGAAGGGGCCATCACTCAGTGATCAAGAAGGAGACTGGCCATCCAGACACCCCTCCGACCCAGAGCCTGTCCTGGGAACAGTGGATCCTGTGCACAGAGCCCAGAGCAGGCTTGACTTTAGCTATTTTCCCAGGCACGGCCACAGACACTCCATGTCTGGCTCTATTATCTCCAAGGTCAGGGAGCAATTCCTTTGCTCCTGATGGATAGAAGATGATATCAGATAGATAGTATCTGGGGGCCAAGGTGAGCCAGGGAAGGGTTCTGTCTGAGGAGGTTAGAGTCCTCTGGATTTTCCCAGCTGAGCCAAGGGACTCTGCCATTGGCCTGGGTGGTGCCCAGATCAGTAGATTGATTGGAGGGGATCAGCTTCAAGGTTTCTGGATGTAGAAGATGCATGTCAGAGATACAATGAGTGCTTTTCTCTGCAGTCTGGGCAGTTTGATCTGCCTGTGCCTTGAATGGACTCATCTCTTTTAATAACCAAAGCCTAGGGTTCTGGTGCGGGGGAGGAGGCTTGACAGCAGAAACCAGATCAAAGGTGTTGGCATCTCCTGGCTGGTCCTCCCCAGCCCAGTCACATACTCCATGTCGTTCACCCACTCACGGGCGCATCCGGGCACGTGCCCTAGGGACACCATTGTCTCAGAAACAGCCCCCTTGGACTGCCCACCGGTGGTCTCAGCATGGGCTGGCACCCTGACTAGACCTCCTGCCTGCTGAACGCTGGGCTTTACGGGGTTTCACTTATTTGTGCCTTTTTTTTTTATTGAAGTCATACTGGTTTCGACCATTATAGAGGTTTCATGTGCTTTATTATGTTCTAGCATGTGTAGACAGTGCGTTACGGTCACCCAGAAAGTCTCTTCCAGCCATCACGCTATGATCGACCCCTTGCCGCCCACTGCCCCCACCCTCCCTTCCCTTCCGGGGCCTTAGGCTCTGACTCTCCAGCCCCACCTTCTGCTATGTGAACACCTTGCTCTGACTGCGTGTTTGCTCAATAAATAGTTGTCTTATTGATCATGAGAACTGAATGAAAGAGAATCTGTGAGTGTTGAGAGAGGCGGAAGAAGTCACGTTGGGCCTAACTGTCCCAAAGTGAAGAGAAATACTTGCCAAATGGATTCTTTCATCCCGATTTTTCAGTAAGAGGGAAGAAGGACGTCTTACTGGAAGGGATACATGTCACGCCCCCTGTCACCATTCCCTGCCTCCACCCGGCAGATGGTGGTTCTAATCTAATCTAAGTCTGATCACATTTCACTAGCCTCCTAAGCACCCTGGTGACCCCCAGGGCCCAGGAACGGAAGCCCCAGTGCTTTCAGGGGGCCGCAGGCAGCCCGAGTGAAGGATCAGTGGAGAACGGTAGGAAGCAGTCAGGAGTGCATCATCGTCAAAAGCATAGACCCGTGTAAAACACTCAGTTCAAAGTCTTCTTTTTTTTTTAATGGCCTTTCTGCATTCTGAGACCTGCCACTTCATAACTTCTAGCTTAGAGGATCAAGTCCAAATTCCTGACCCTGGCTTGATGGTTTTTGGGGAGCTGGTCTCTCTACCTAGGAGTCAGGTTTTGCTGTGACCCCTCCTCTCTAATATGCCCCAGATGCATGTGCCATGCAGGGCTGACCCCTGCACCCCTTTGGTTTCTTTCCACACTTAGGGCCTTCTCCTTGGAACGACACAGTTCCCAAACTTAAAACCTCCTCCCTCTGCCTCTGGAGGTACTTGCTTTCTCCTCCACGAGGCCCGCGAGGTGCCCCCTTAAAAATAACCCCTTAGAAATCTCAGCATGTGGATTGTAATCTGTCGGCACGTTTCCCTGAACAGCTGCACACCACCCAACGGAGAGTGTCCCCAGAGCGCATGCTGGGTGCACCCAGGGGTGGGTGTCAGGCATGGAGTGTGACAGGGCTGGGGAGAACCAGCCAGGAGACGTGAGCATGTTTGGAACTGCTTCTGCCGGCAGATGCTCCCAGCAGCAGTGCAGGCTGGCCACACAGTGACTGGGCAGTTATGTGAGGGAGGGAGGACTCCCCTAGTGTCTCATGGGCCAGGAAAGTTGACAAAGTAAGAGCTGCTGATCCTGGTCCTTGCCACCCCCAGGAGGGCCTGTCACTGGACCTTTCGCCACGGGAAGTAGCAAAGAAGCTTCGGTCCCAGGTTCAGCTTCTGCCAGTCTGCCTGACTCTGGCTCAGCACAGCCGCAGGTCTGAGCATCCGGCCCGGCTGTGCGCCCCGCCCACTTCCTCCAGTGGAGTTGACTCTACCCTCTGTTTCCTGTGGGGAGCACATCCCCCTTCCTGTGTGGCACCTGGAGCCCTGTCACAGGTGTGTTTGCAGAATCTTTCTGCTACTTGCAATGGTGGACTTTTTTTTTCCTTGACAGAGCATGAACTTGAGACCAGATTCTAATGGTAGGGAGGAAGGAGATAAACGCAGGGGGTACCTGCTCTCTGCCAACCAGGGAACCACGCCTGTTGTTTGCCTTATTTTATTCTATTCTTCCAAGAACCCCATTTGGGTGAAAGTTTCATGCCCATTTTACAGATGAGGAAATTGAGCCATCACAGAAATTAACTTGCCTGATTTATACAGTAAATGGCAGGGTTGGGATATAAAGCCAAGTCTGAGAGACATCAGAGTCCCAGTATTTCCACATCACAGGGCTGGTAAAGGGTGTTGTGATTCTGTGTTCAGTGTCTTAGCCAGTGAGGCATGGAGACGTGGGCCCTGTATTCACTTTGAGAATTTAAAATGCTGCTTATGAAAGGCTGCATGACTAGAATTAGTACAGGAACATCTTTTTCCTTTTCCATAGAAGGCGCTTCTTGGCACTATACAGCTTGTCATTCTCAAGATATTTGTCCTCTTATGGTTTATACTTACGTTTCCCCACTGGGTAGGGAAGGGGAAGCAAACAACTCTCCTGAGAGAGATGGCCAAATGCATCCCTCTTAATGCGCTGCCTGGGTCACCTTGTCTGATAGGAAAATGGTCTTATTGACATTTTAGTCGTGTGTGTGTGTGTGTGTGTGTGTGTGTGTGTGTGTGTGTGTGTGTGTTCATAGAGAACGACTGGCCATTCTGGAACAGATGTATAGAACCTTCTGGAATGGCACTCAAGATAATATATGAGTAGTCAGGGTAAGCCAAGCTATGACACAGTGACAACTAAACCCCGAAATCCTAGTCACTTAGCAAAGCAAGACTTACTTCCTGCTGTCCTGCAGGGCCCGGAAAGACAGCAGCTCAAGGTCGCTTTCTTCCAAGCCGAGGCTTAGGGCTTCAGCTCGCGCCGTGTTGTCGCCATGTTGCTGCAGGCGGTTGGCTTTCAGACTGCTGGAGTGGAGGCAGAAAATGAAGGCATAGGAAGGTGTCACTTCTGCACACACAACCCCGCCTGGAAAACGTGACGGTGCTTGAATGTTTGGGGAGTGGTTTATGTCTGTCTCCAGGGAAGCCCTGGGCCGCGGGCTCCTTCAGGAGGGCGCAGTTCCTCTCCGGCTTGCTGGGTAGCGGGGAGTCAGGACTTTCAGCTCCTCCAGGTCAGAAGCTTCCTGACACTGAGTCCAGGGTCATTTCTGACTCGAAGGACAGGGTTCATGTGTCCCCAGTCAATGGAGTGTGGAGGAGATATCTTAATACTTGAAAGACAACTGCACATTTTTTTTTAATCTTTGCCGCTGTTTACCTTTCTTGCATTTTATAGAACACCATTATAATTTGGTTTCTGCATTGAGCATCTAGTCTGCTATAAAGAAAATTAACATTTAATGAGGCCCTAATTACTGCCAAGCGCTAATAATGCTGAACACAATAGTTACTCTAATGGCCAGCATCTCCACAAGCTGCAGTGTGCCAGGCAGAGCCTCGGAGCTCCTGGATTCATTTAGAGACTCCACCCACCTCCCCTAGCAGGTCCTGACTGTTACTTTCCTCCTGAGTGAGGCCTGATCATCTGCCTGTGATCGAGGGGGAAACTGAGGCTCAGAGAAGTGAAGAGACAGCTAGGAAGGCGCGCAGTCCAGCGTCGCAGGCAGTCTAGTGAATTCTAAAGCCAACACTCAATTTGTGAGGTCAGGGGATTAAGTACTAGTGCTATTCAGGCAAGTAATTGAAAGCTTTTTTATTTTCAGCTTTGCCTAACCTTCTGGGGTGTGTTGGAGTGTTACGGTGCTGACACTTGGTTTATTATAAGAGACGTAGTTGAGCTCCTACCGGGAGTCAGGCACCATGCTAAACACTGGAGATGCTGCAGGAATGAAGGAGAGATGCTACAGGACCCCCCACCTCGTTCTCTGTGGAAGCTTCTAGATTTTTTCACTCTCCTTGTAAGGAAACTCAAGCCTATCCTAGCATCCCGCCGGGAAGGGCTGCGTGTGCGAATCTTGGCTCTGCTCACATTGCACTCTCTACCTGACTCTGAGGGGATGTGGGGTCTTCTGCAACCCAGTGATGCCATGATGAACCAGCCAAGCGTTGCGCGTCATCGACTTTGTGTATTCCTATGGCAAACGATGAATGTCAGCCAACCATAGGAAAGCCAACATTTGAGATCACCTAGTCCAGCCCTCTGGGGTTTTACAGGAGAGGAAGCCCAGGCTCGCTCTCTAGCCTGCAAACCATCCAGGGTCCCGCTGCCTTCCAGTGGGTCAGTCTCTAAGCTACTCTGGAGCAACGAAGTGCGTCAGCCATGCCACAGAGCGTCCCTCCTTCCACACGTACATTCAGGGATGTCAGGGATACAATGGCTTTCAGCTCCTAGTGCTTTATACCTTTGACAACATGCCTTGTCAACTCCCCGTGGTGCCCAGAGCAGGGGACGGGACCCGCCTCATCGCCCGGGCCCCGGGTCTGACGGAGCGGTTGAGGCTGCAGCCTCATCTCGGGGAAGGCCAAGGACACGTGCCAGGTCAGACCCTACAGTGGAACTTGGGCTAGAGCCCTGCACTTTGTGCTGGGCTTCACCCGTCGGCTGTTACTTTTCTTGCTTGCTTTTCAGTATTAGAATTCCACACCCAGTTCTCTGACAAAGCTGACCATTTCAGATTTTGGGGGGTAGAGGTCCAGGAGATAAAAATTTGGAAATATGTGTCTATTATATATTATTTGGGGCCACGCCCTGTGGCTCAGGAGGCTGAGATGTCTGGGTGTGGACCATGCAAAGCCCAAGGACTTGGGTTCAAGATCTAGGGCTGGGCTGGGGTGCGGAGATTAAAAAAAAAAAGAAAAAGAAAATGATCAAATAAAAATGCTTCCTCCTCTCTCTCCCTTTCTTCCTTCCTTCCTTCACACACCATATTTTGCCATGTATAATGCACACCTGGGTGAAATGTACACCCATGTTTTTGACCCAAATTTTCAGGAAAAAAAGCTTTCATTTAAAGATTTTAATTCAAATTTTTGTCTACATTAGGTACTTGCTTTTTTGTATCATAAAGGAATTTTTGCATTTGTTTTTTTTAACATATTATGGTACAAGAAATTTTATGGAACAAAGAATTTGAAAAACAGAAGAACAGGTACAGGTACAGGAAGCTCTTCTCCCTGCTCCCCCACAATCACGGACACTCCCTGTGGGAGGAGGGCCAGTGTCTCTCGGCAGCTCTGTGGCCATGATCTCTAGCACCTTTGATGACTGTTAGCTTAAAGCTCGCAGTGTCTGTATTTCTGTAGAAATATCAGCTACATTGCTAGCTCTCCCATCAAGTGTACGAAGAGAAATGTCGTGCTGTTCACCTTGTGGGATCACCCGTCTCATCAAGTTAGAGTCACTTGCTCTGTGGACAACGATATGTGGCTCTTTGTTTCATTTCGCTGAATCATTGTTAAGTTCAACAAAACCAATCATCATATTCCAGGGTATTATTTTGCATACAAATGTTGTTATTGACTTCTAGAGTTACACTTTTAACTCATTAGCATAAATGAAAGAATTAAAAACATGTATACAGATGCGGAATTCGTACTGTCCACATATAACGTGAATCCTGATTTTTTCCAGCACAAATTTGGGCCCCAAGAAGTGTGCACTACACACAGCAAAATATGGTCTCTGTGTTGTTTTGGTGAACTTCGCGTTTTTCCCACTCCTGGTTTAAATTGTGGAGTTTGCCCACCCCCGCCCCCAAATAATATTGTGACTTGATTATCTCAGAGAGTGGAGGGCGGGCATGGTGGAAGCCATGCTGGTACCTCCCTCTGTCTAGGTGAGGTTGGGAGCTGTGGGTAACTTCTTCTTTTCCTAGACTCTAGAAGAGTCCTCACAACACCCTCACCCCTTTCCTTTGGCTTTGCATCAATAGCAGACATTTGAACTTACTTTTAAGGAAAGAATATGCTTTTGGTTTCTCCTAGCTCCTCTGGGGCAGCTAGGATCTGCAGTTCAGATGATCTTGACCACAGAAGACACCAGTCACAATGATGTCCCTTCATCCCCACCTCATCCCTCCTGCCCTGGGTTCACATAGAGCTGTAGCCAGGGCCATGGTGGCCCCTAACTTGTCCACCCTCACAGGTGTCCCCAAAGGAAGCTGGTGCTGGGCCTGCAACCCTGGTCTGCAAAAATGGGGGCAGGGGAGCACTTGTGTCCTTAACAGCAGAGAGGGGCCCCCAGGCTGCAGTGCCCCTCCCCCTGCTGCAGAGTAGATGCTCAATAAATATTTGTGGACTTTCTGAGGCAGGCAGCACAGTGGACCCCCGGTGACCCTTATTTGGCACGCAAGCCATTGGAGATCTGGCACATTGGTCATTTGTCCTGGCAGCCGATGAAACAGCTTTGCACCGTGTGCATCGGGAACCTTAAATGTGGGTCCACAGCGAGTGTTTATGTTAGTCAGGAGAAGAGCTAGTTGTCATCTCAGAGCCAAGTCTTTTCCCACGGGGGTGGGGGGTGTGAGGGAGAGAGGGAGGACAAGATTCACAAAGGACATGGGGATATAGCCCCCCTTTCAGAGCCATGTGGGAGGCTTGCCTGCGAGAGTTAAAAAAACAAAACAAAAACCTACAACTGGAAGTGAGATCATGTGTCGACAGGTGTGTGCATAGACGCGCACACATACACACACACACATACACACACCCACAGCCGAGAAGTTTAATATGCTTGAGTCTTCTGTTGCACAATGCAGAGATATTTGGTGACCACGTAGGTGGTTTGTTTGATAAATCCCAAGTTGTAGGCCTTCAGCTCTGTAAATTAAGTCTCCCAATGACTGAAGAGGCTAATATCTGTGCAGTGTTTTTTTAAAATAACAACCCCTCAGCGCATGCTTCGACCGAGGTTTGCAGAAAGAGACTATTTCTTGCTAACTCCGTACTTCATGATGGGATATCTATAACAAATTCTCAAGGACACAGGGAGCAAATTATCATTTTAATACAACAACGACTTAAGTAAACATGTTCCTTCAAGTTCCCTACAGTGAGCCTTTTTGTGTTTCTTCAGTTGGGACTTGACAGCACTCTTTAGAAACAGGAATTTGACACGGGGCTAGTATTTGCGGGGGACTCTGGGAACACAGGCAGAGATATTTAGCAGAGACTTCCTGCGGCCACCCTCCACACACATGTGGAGAAAGATGGCTATCCGTTCTGGGTGTGTCTGTATTTCTGGGATAAGTCTGTGACCTGAGAGAAATTCCCTACACCAGCAGCAGACAGGAGGCCTGGAGTCACCCAGCTCAGTCACCCACAACCTGCTGACTCTGAGCGGGTCATTCCCTCTGGCCTCAGTGTCCCCTCTTGGAAAGTGAAAGGAACCTCTCAGCCCCTGAATGTCTTTCCCTCGTCAGGAGTGGTGGGTTCACTTTTGGGCTCCAGGTTGGAGGCCTTCTGCACCCTGCCACCCCGACTCCCTAGGGGAAGCCTGGTGACTCAGAATTTTCTGGAAACCTGGTACCAAAGGACCTGACTTTCCACCGAGATTGCCTGCGGTGACATTTCCTTGGAAAGCCACACGGTGTGGTGCAAGCTGGCTGCTCCAAATAGCTGCCACCAGATCTCCCTGGGAGGAGATCCCACCGAGTGGGTCTGCACTGATTTACAGGGAGGCATGGAGAACTGGGCAGAGATGGGGTGAAGGGACTGGCAGGTTCTCAGGTCCCCCGCCTGCTGGAAAAGTTAGTGAACCATCTGGGTGAGGGGGCAGCTGGCCAGGGCTGCCCTCCCCCCTCCTCTGGAATGCCTGTTTATTTATGGCTCTGTGAATCCCTGTTTCTCTTGGGAAATCACTTCTTCCAGAGCTAGAGGAAGCTGGCGGGATGTCTCCAAAGAAATCTCCCTTCCCCTCCAGTTAGAGCTTTCGGGGAGCAGAGGGTGGCAGTGGGAGAGGCTTTCGGAGGAGACAGGGAGCCTGCCCTTGGGGTAGGGAATATCTGAGTGATCGCCTGGCATGAAACGCTGGCCCCTTCCCCCTTTCAGGTTCTGGGCCAGGGCCTGGGAAGTGGGCAGGGACTCTGGGATGTGGAGACTTAAAAGTGAAAGCAGCCAGAGGCTCCTCCCTGCTCAGGCCCTCCCGCAGCAAACAGCCCAGGACAACCCAGAGGGGTGGCATGAGCGCCCAGGTTCGCAGGCCTGTGGCCACCCTTGGTGGTGTCACCATCTGGTGCCTTTCGCTTAAAGTCTGTGCTGGCGGCTGTGGGTGACACTCCCTTTCGGTACCTGGCCACTTCCTCCAGAGGGACTTGTGCTGGAGCTCCTGTCTCAGCAGTGGGGTCACTGCCCCGGGGCCTTCCCTGCAGTAGCCCCTGCTTCCTGTCCCTGTCACCCGATTTCTCTCTCCGTGTCCGACCTGCATTTGGGGCAGGGGCATCCTGTGCTGCACAAGGCCATCCTGGAGCAGCGCCTCTGGTCTTGACCTCCTGGATGCTGTGGCACCTTCCCTCCCATGGTGACAGCTAAGAATGTCTCCAGATGTTACCGCAGGTCTCCTAGGAGGCAGATCACCACTCCCTCCCACACACCAAGGGACTAAACCACCCTGTGTTCTTCTCACAGCTCCTATCACTCTCTGAAATGATCTTGTTTGTTTCCTGTCCCACTGACACTCAGCCCTCCCAGCACCTGAGAAGTTGTTTTTGAAAAAATCCCAAAGCCCAGACCCAGCCCAGATACATTAGAATATTTGGAGTATGGGTGCTTTTTAAAAATCTCCCCAGATTAGTCCTCTGGGCAGCCTGGGCTGGGGATCCCTGCTCTCTCACCAGCAAGCCACCCCCTGGGGAACAAAGGTGATGCTAGGCCACAGTTACATGGCCAGTACTTAGCAGGACCCGGTACCGAGAGTCGAGGAATGAATATAAGCTCCAGAGAGCCCATCCTCACCGTTGGATGGTTTTGTCAGGCTTCTTTGTGTCAAGCCGTCCTTCAGCATTCATGAAGTGCTTACTGTGTACCAGGTGTGGTGCGAAGTGCCGAGGAGGCAGAGACCCTAGGTCTTCGACCCTGTCTTCCAGGTGTCTCCTGGGTGGCGTGAGGTCATTGCCGGGGAGAGCAATTGCTGGGGAGAGCAGGGAGGCTGTTAGAATAGAGAATCAGGAGTTCCTTAAAAAGACACTCAGGAGGAAGCTGGTGTCTCTAACTCAGTGAGGCGTTTGACAGACCTTTTCACTCAGAAGGTCATCCCGAGTCTGCACAGTAGATGTGGCCCCATTCCTGCACCCAGCAAACAGGGGCCTCCTAACTTACTATGGGGTCAGCTGCCTGTCTGTGGCCCGGCCTGAATTCAGACCAGGTCACCCTCTCTCAAAAGCCCATGCTTTTTCCAGACCATGATGCTGAGGCCAGAGCTGAGACAAGAACTGGGGATCCCTGGTGCTGATGGCGGCTACTTCATGCCCTTCACGCCTGCATGGGCGATAAGTCACCCCTGCACAAACTCTGTGTTTCCTGCCCCGGAACGTCACCCCTGCCCCACACCATTCCCTTCATTCTGTGCTCTTGCGTTCTGGCAAAGCAAGATCGGGCTGTCTTAGTTTGGTGCCTCAGAAGCAGCCCTCAGAAGCAGGAAGGCTGGGGAGAGAGAAGCCATCAGCACATGGAGGGAGCACTTTCAACCAGGTTTCCAGGGCGGGCAAGTGGGCTCAGTGCCACAGGGGGCCTGAGACCTGTGGAAAGCACATGACACTCAGCACCCTCCTACCTGAAGGTAGAGACAGATGTGGCACCTGCTCCCTTGCTCCAAACCTGTCCCTGACTGTGGGCTGCTCCCTGAGGGGCCCTAATTCTCCACCACACAATAGGTCCTGAGGCGAGGAAGCAGGTGTCAGTTGTTAGAAGTGAGGCAATGTGCCCCTGGGAAGGGCAGGGGACACAGGCAGGCACAGCGGCATCTGCTCAGACTCAGAGGAATCCCTTAACTATCATTTTTTCACTGTCACTCACTGAATGAGCACCTACTGTATACTGAGAGCTCCATGCATGGTTTGAAATAAAAAATAAGACGTTCTGTCCTGAGGAGCTGGCATTGATGGAGAGATGGTCAGAGTACTCCCTGTGTAGACATCCCCTCTACACACATGCGCAGCCAGATGTCTGGGTCCCTGCTCCTCCATCCTGCATTCATGTTCTTCATCCTTAGGACACTGCCTCGTCTCTTGTCAGTACCTCCCCCAAGTTCTCTGCTCCAGAATTGTGGAACTGCTTGCACCTCCTGAAGAAGTACCTTCACTCTTTCTCTCCTTCCTTTAGACCTTTCTACCTTCTAGTCCCAGATCCTTGTGCCCAGAGTAACTCCCATCTCGTTTGCATTCATGACTATCCCCTCCTCCAGGAAGCCATCTCTGACAACCACATGCATCCTAGGTGTCCTTGGCCTTTGTGAAGTTCACTGCTCTCTTTCCCGTCACAGTCATTATACAAGATTGTCATCACCCCCCCGGCCTTGTCTGTAAGCTACCAGTAAGGCAAGATGCATGTGTCACACACAGGGCATCAAAGCCAGGCCTGCGTATGAGAGCCAGGCCTGAATGAGAAGCTCAGCCACTTCCTAATGGCAGGATTTGGATTGGACTTTGAAGCCTCAGTTTTCCTACCCACAGAAATGGGCACAATAACATATCCTTACAGGGGTGTTGCAAGTCTTAAGGAAAGCTTACCTAGAGCACAGTATATTCAGGTGTCTGAGTTGGGTAGGAGATGGAATAGTGAGGGGAGTTTACGAAGAGACTATTTACCATGACATGGGCAGGGCCAAGTGCATCAACCAGGGATCGGGAAGCATCAGACCAGTAGCCGTGGAAAGACCTGCTTCCCTGGGGTCCGAAGGGGCAAGAGCTGGGCCACTGAATGCCCAGGAGATGCAGCAATAGCAGAGCAGCTGTCCCCATGATAATAAGGGGAGAAGGAACACGTCCTGATTTCCTCCCATGGCCAGCACTGTTCTAAACACATTAACTAGGAAGGCTGAGTTCTGACGTCTGTTTATCCTGGCCTCGGAGAAGTGAGTAGAAAGCAAGGCAGGAGACCCCCAGTGTTTGGTGGCTCAGTCGAGGGTGATGACAGTGGCTGGAGAGAGGCAGGTTGGTGGGTCACCTCCAGGTGCTAAGGGAGTATCTGAGGAGCATAACTTCCAGGTTTACAAGCTAAACAGCTGATAGACCCAGTGGGAGCTTTTGTAGGAAGGAATGTGGGTGGTTTGTGGGGGGAAGATGAGAGAAAAGCTTATACTGCAACTAAACACAAGTGCTGAAAGAAATGATGGATTTCAGTCTTTTATTTTTACCATAAACTTCATTAGACCTGCCTGTTTTAGCCTTTGCATCACAAACAGCTTATAGCAATAAACTTAGTTTTCCTCTTAAATTAATCAGTCAAAATAAACATGTTAGCTCATTTCAGTCACAGTTACGGGGTGAGCATCCCCATTTGGCAGATGGAAAAGGTGAGGCACAGAGAATTCGTTTTCTCCGGGTCCCAACAGGGGCGTGGGGGAGCGAGGATAAACACCCCAACTTCACTCTCCTGGGATCCTCAGATCCATTTCTCCCACTGTCAGGGTTAGGGTGCCCACTAAGCCAGGCACAGAGGTCACAGAGCAGAGCGCAGGGGAGAGGGAGGCCCTCCAACTCTCTAGGCAGTGGGTAAGTGGGACTTCTCTTGCTACTGTTACTGCTACTCCTGTCATCATTGTTGTCACCTCACCAAAGCCTGAAGTCATGCTGCTCCCCTCGGTGGGCTCAGATGTTTCCGAATTCGGTGACTGAACCACTGACCTAGTAACTACCCTTCACTTGGGCCCTCAGTGGCATATTTACTGAATAATGCAATTGAAAATCCTATCCCCAGAAGCTTCTGGGGTTGTAGGAAATGGTTCACTCCTAAGAGTTTGAATACAATTACACAGCTGTTGACTCGGTGAAATCCTTTTGACACTTATTCAGGATTTCCAGGCTGAATAGGAAGAAAACACTATTGTCAATGTTTTGGTGAAAATCGAAAAATACATTTTTCCATTCCGATTGAAATATCTGGCTGTTGGAAGTGATCTTTGATTTTAGGTTAAAAATTTCACACCCTCACTGCCTGAGACCACAGGTGACTCGCAACCCAATGGGTCCCCAGCAGTCAGTGCAGACACACAGGGGCCAGGGATGTCCGTGGTGTAGGAGGCAGGCTGGCCGCATTAGACTTCGTGTTAATAGCTGATACTTACTGTGAACTTTCATGCGCCAGCCTTGGCCTGAGATGTTACACAGGTTAACTGCTCAAGTCCCATCTCCTACGGTGGTTACCGGTGTTAGTCCCATTTTGCAGATGAGAAAACTGAGGTACAAGAATATGAAATAGCTGTTCAAGGTCTCCCAGGTGATAAATGGAAGACCTCAGATTCAAACCCAGAATCTGGCTGCAGCGCCTTCTCTGAACTGTGGGCTTCTTGCCACTCTGTTGGAGAATAGTGGAGCTGGGACCTTGGCTTCAGCCCTCTTGGTTTACAGACAAGGCTCGGAGAGGTACAGTGACTTAGGCCAGGTCACCCAGCCTTGACAGCAGAAGAGGTCAAAGGGTCTTCATGCTTCTTACTCCGAACCATCCTGTCACCTTGGACAGGTCACATGCCTTTATTCAGTTTACTTACTCATCTGTGAAATGGGGCTAACAAGTGTAGCTTTTAGAGATCTACTTATAAGAGATGAATGATACATCTGCCCTGACTCCTATTAGACAGAAGGGCCCCTCATGACACCTCAGTGGACACCTCAGTTAGCTGCCAGAGTGAGCCGACAGCAGCACTCATGATCCCAAGGGCAGGTAAAAGGACTGTTCTAGGCAGGAAGACTGAAAGTAAAGCCACGAATCCAGATAACTCGTCATTCATAACCTATAATTGTCACCAACCGCCATCCAGGTTCATGCGTGAGAACCTGTGCAGAAAGGGGTCAGCGAGCGAGGGAGTGAGAAGACTGGAACCTGACTGGTTTCCACTCCTCTCTAGGTTTGAACCTGACCCGGCTGGAAGGGAGCCAGATGATTCAGTGTTGTGAATGTTGTTAGATTTCACACAGCACACACCTTTCCTCAAGCAGTAGCTGGGGCCCCAAAGGAAAAGAAAAGCATTTCTTTAGAAAACCTGAGCACGGAGGGGACTGGTTTTTTTTTTCAGCATCCTTGCCGGGTGGCTCTAAATGCCCTTCACACCATCTTCCAGGATGGAGACAGGAAGCTGCGATCTTCTTGGAAAAGAATCGAAGGGCCCCAGAGGCTCACCTGCCACGTCACGGTGGCAGCTGTACCCTAACAGAACGGAACAGAGATCTAATATGGTTGCAGGATGGCAAACCCAGAGAGCTGAAGACAACCCTCTGGGGGCAAAGCAAGCTCCCTGTTGTGTAACCTGTAAGATAACTCGTCATGCCCCCTGATTTTAGACAACAGCTGACCCCCAAAGCCCCCTGGGCCTGTGTGCCAGGTGGGACCCTGGCCACTCTGTACTAAGCACCAGCTGTGGGGCTGAATGATCAAGAGCAGGACCCCCAGTAATAGAAGGAGTCCGAATTCTGCCTCCACTCGTTCCAGCTATGTTCCTGACTCCCCGTTTCATCCTCTGTTAAGAGGGGCGATAATTCTATCAACACCAGCTCATCCCTTGGAAGGATCAGAGAAATCCTGTCCTTAGAAGTCAGCCCCTCAACAACTAGAAAAAGAAGCAGTCAGACGAGTTACCTCTGGGGACCGTGCTGGAGGACAGGGAGGGGCTCATTTGTATTCCAAGCTGGTGGTTTTCATTATAAGCCTCTGTACTTGATTTCTTGTCTGTTTGTGTGTTTTGTTTTGTTTTGTTTGTTTTAATCCCCGACCCGGGTCTCAAACCCAGGTCTGTGGGCTCTACTTGACCTGCACCTGAGCTGCGCAAGGTTGCACTGGTGTTTGAGCTCATAACCATGAGTATGTATTTCTTCGCTAAAAATAGGTCATAAGCATGTTAGGGATGGTGGAAACCCAGCACTGTGAGACCGCTTGGCCAATGGTAAGGTGATAATAATAACGTAACAAGAATAATAATAATGAGAAATGCGGGCTGTTTGCTTCTGTGCACCCAGCAACTGTGTCACTATTCCCTTTATGCTTCAGGAGGGCTTCCCCAGATGCCAGTGACAATGACATGGGGGAACAGACGGGCTGGAGACGGCACTCTGCTCACGGGGTGAATCACTGCACCCCCTTTCTAGCCTCTGCCACTGTCACCTCCAAAGAAGGTCAGCATGGCTTTCTACAGGTCTGACAGTGCACGTGGACTCAGCTAGCATTACTCTAGGGGACCCCTGGGTTTGCTGCATTATTTCTAAGGCTGTTTTGCCAGGGCTTAGGGAGGGGGCACGGTGATCTTTAGAAGCCAGTGTGGGCTCCCCGAGATCGGGTGGAGCCAAACGAGCGTCATTTTTCTTAATGGCTTTCGAGCTGGTAGATAAGGGAAAACCCGTATATCAGCATCTTTCATTCTCATCATGTGTTTTGAGAAGGCCTCTCATGAGCTCCTTAGGGACAGCGTGGAGAAATGTCGGTGCTGTCATTGGATAAGCTCGCAGGTTAAGCAGCCACGCGGAAGGGTGCTGAGGGATCTGCCCAAAGTCATCTGCACCAAGACCCCGGGTCTCTGGACTCACCCGCATTCTGTCTGCATTGCTATGGTGTGGCTTCTGCGAAGACCTAAATGGCATCCTAGAAACTGTCCAATGTGTAGACTTTGGAACTCACATGGCTATTTATGAGCTGTAATGACACTTGAAGACCCTTCACCTCTAAAAAATCTCAGTTTCCTCATCTGTAAAATGGGAACAGTAACACGTGCTTCATTGTGTTGCTGTGTGAATTAAGTGGGAAGATTTAGAGACAATGCCTAGACCCGGGCCTGAGGCCTGGAAGCATTTAGTCAGTGGTCACTCTCTTTCCACTGTGGTCAGAGATAACACGAAGCTGGGACAACAGTGAACTTGCTGGGGTAGAGAGACAGACTCCTAGATCTCAGCAGGAGGGAAGAACAGGCCACATCTATGGACTTGGAGGACAGGCCAAGCCTGAAGCATCGCAGGTCCTGGGCAGGAAAGAGTCTATGGACTCAGTTCCAGGAGGCCCGGTGGCAGGACAAAGACAGACACCTCGTAACAGCATCAGTGGCCGAATGGTCTCCAGAGAGAATAAGCCAGGAGCAGCCCCTCTCCCTTCTCAGAAACCTTGCGGCAGAAGAGGGCTCAGTGTAGTGTGGTAAGTGGACACCCCCAAACTAAGGGCGAAGGAGCATGACCAGGACTGTAGAGAAGCTGGAACTCAGGGTTGTTAGGCATCACTCCTTACAACTGGAAATATTCGGTGTTGGGGTTTTAGGGTCAGTAAATGACTCGACCCTATTACCTGACCAAGTTGAGGACTAATTGCGACAAACACAAGAGTCAGGTGGAGATCAAACTTTCCGTTCTGTCCCGGTAGAGCCAGACTAGAGACATGAGTTAGCGCCACTGGCTGGTGACCTTCCTAATAGCCCTGCCCTGCCCTCCTCCGGTAGACAGCCCACCAGGGAACCAGGATCTGGAAGCAGACACACCCACTCAAGGTCACTGCTGTTCCTCTGATGGGGGCAGACAGCAGGCAGTGATGTTTGCAGATTAACTTCACTGAGTCGAGAAATGGACCAGGCGCCATTCTGCCAGCCAGGAGCCTTTCTCCACTTCCAGGGCAAAGAGGGGTAAAGTGATGGTGACAGGTCCAGGGCACCCAGGTAAGAATCCTTCCTCGTGGAATGTGGATGTTTAGGAGTGAGAACCCTGCTTCACACTGAGGAAGTCCTTCCACGTGTTCAGCATGCTGTCTACCCCTCCTTTCTTTCATTCATTCCAAAAGCCATTTGAGCACCTATTATGTGCCAGGTGGTCTTCCAAGCTTGGGGGAACAAAACAGAGACCCTGTCCTTATGCCATACACGTTCTTGGTCTGGGAAGAATAAACGATATTCATCATCAGTAAGGGAGTCCTGTACAATACTAAAAGTGAACATTTCTAGGGAAAAAAACTAACAATTCAAGACTTGAAAGAAGCAGGTGGTGGAGTGACCCATGGGGCTCTTTGGGAAAGAGACAGGGAGACAAAGGGACAGAGGGACAAATTCGGGCAAGGGCCCTCAGACAAGAGTGTGCCTGAGGGGTTCAAGGAAAACAAGGAGACTAGTGTGTGTGGTCAGTAGCTGAGGGACAGGGAGAGCCGTGTGTCAGGAGACATGGGGGCCAGAAGGCCTAGCCTACGGCCACGGTCAGGACCTCCATTTCCGGGTGTGATGCGCTGTTGGGTCACCTCACAGTGCCTCTACAGTAGTTCCTCTTATCATCATCCCCTTTTTACAGATAAATAAACTGAGATTCATGGAAAACTCCCTTTTGTTAACACCTGAGAGGGTGTGGCTTGTATCAGACCAAAGAGTAGGGGACATGGCTCGGACCTGAACTCCATGATTCTCCATCCAGAACTTTCTCCCACATTTCTGCTCCAGAAATGAATTTCCTTTGAAGGAGGTGACTCTGGGTCTCCCTTGAAGATTCAGATAGCGAGCATAGGGCTCTTCACTCCATGCTTTGCTGCCAGGTCTTCTAGGTAGATGACAGAATTTCTTTCCAATGGGGGGATTTCATGTGGAGACTCAGTGTTGAACAGGCTAATAAATCCGGAATGCGGGAAGGAAGGCCACCGACTTGTAAAATGACTATGGCAGCAGTCAGAGATGATGTATGGATCTGGCCCTGCTGTAAGCTGTTGACATGTGCTCATTCATGCATTCCTCACCTGCGCCTGGAGTTGTAGGTACTGTGATTATTCTTACCATACAGAAGAGGACATAGGCCTCAGGCAGATGAGATAACACGCTCAAGGTCAAGGACAGAGCTGAACTGGATTCAAAGGCCAGACTGACTGCCTTCAGAGTCTATACTCTTAACACCTCTCCTCACACAGATTGGCCAGACCCAAGGAAGGTTACCCCAGCCTCAGGATGAGGGCCACCTCCCCACGTTCCTAAATCCTCACCTGGAAGAGGCACCTTTCTCACCACTTCCCATCAGACACTTTCCAAGCTTGATTGGCAGGATGACTTTCCAACAGCTCTCTGTGAAAGACACCCCAGAGTAGAGTTCATCTCTCATCCCCCATCTGACTTAACCCAGTTACTTGAGGAGAGAAAGAAGTCATCCCAAGGATTGAGAGTGGGACTCGGTACACACGGATCTGTTCCTAGTGATGCTGATGACTAACATTTATGTAGTGCTTACACTGCCCAACAGGCTGTCACACAGTCAGTATAGCATTTCGTTCCAGGAGGACTCTGGGTTGTCACCATTTTCTAAGTGAGGAAGCCGACATAGATTTTGGGGAGGTTAAATAATCTGCTGAGTCACATGACTCATAAGCTGGATAGAGCCTTGTGCCCAAATTCAGACCCAAAGTTGAAGCTGTTTCTCTCTGCCGGCAGAATAGCCACCCCTTAAAGTATAGCCCACATTCCTGTGGTCCATCTACTGAGATTCAACAGATATTCAAGAAGCCAGTTGCTAGGACTGGGAATTCACCAAAGAGATTGCTTTTATTTCCTGAGATCTGGCTGATGGTGTCTGTTATACTGCCTTGGTTTGAAGAGGGATTGACACCATTGGCCAGTTTAGGAGTTGGCGCTGACATGGGTGTTGGGAGCAAACACATGTCGGTCCCCAGCATCTATTGCCTGTGAGTGATTTTTTTTTCCCTCTACCATTTCATGCAACTTTTGTTTACAGCCTCCTTGGCATAATTGACACATTGGCTCAGGCCACCAAGACTGCCAACTTGGAGCCTTGAATCCGTTAAATCAGTTATGACAGATGTGATCATTTACAACAAAATAGAAGTCACTATAATTAGACCTTCTAAGGAGTACATTTGGGTGGAGAAGGAGAAAGCGCAAGTTTAATCTGGCATGATGTGTTTGGATTTCAGCCCTGAACAGGTTCTGTTCTGCTCTGTGAAAGGAGGTGTTGGGGTGTCTGACACCCTCCACAGACACTGCCATTTGTCAATTGTCATGACACAGCTATTGATAGATGGAAGAGGGAGGTGGTAAAGGGAGCATTGGATTTGACACCAGAGTAGTTTTGGTTCTCAGCTCAGCCACTCAGCATCATTTTTTGTTTCACTCATAAAGTAGGGATAAAAAAGAACCCCTGTCTCATCCTAGGGTTGAGAAAATTGAAAGTGATAAGTGAGACAGAAGTCTAGCAGCATGTCTTCTTTTCAAGGAAAACATAGATGATTACCACTTCGTGGTTATCACAACTGATGGTGGTGGAAATGAGATCTAATAAAGGGGTTTATAACCATTTGTTGGTGTCTCATGCCTCCATCTTCCTCTCGTTATTAGTTTTAATATCCACAAGTTACCATTTATTACATATGTCGTGGGTCAGCCTTATTGCAATGTAAGCAGGGTCAGCTTCTCTGTTAGGTACAGCAGGAGGGCCCAAGACTTTCAAGCATCTCTCCAAAAGAGTTCACTTTGATTTTTCTTAAACATCAGAAGAATAAAATGAATATAATAATGATGAATATCAAAGTAGTAATAAACAGTGATAAATCCAGACTGGACTATATTCATCTATCTACCAGTGTGATATTAAACCCTAATTGTTTTGTGTTTGAGGGATTATTTAAAAAATACAAGAACAGACCCACAAAGGCCGAAGTGGCTGTGATTCATCTAAATCTGAATGCTGCCTTAGCTGGAGGATACTTACAATGTTAGGTCTGTCGTTCTTGGGAAGCTTTTCTGAATTTCACGGAGGAGAAAACTGAAGCTCGAGGTGGTTAAGAAACGTATCCAAAGCCAGTGGTTGGTAAGAGGTTATATTAGTTGACTAACAGCTATAACCATCCCCCAATGTGAGAGCTTGGGAGTTTATTTTTGGGCACACAACTCAGGCTGTATATTTGGCAGGCAGTCTTCCATACTGGGATGGAGGGGCTCTGACGCCCTCTAGTCCTCGAGGATGTCTCCACTCCGTTGGTAGATGGGGAAGAGAGAGAAGCACAATGGGAGACTTCTAGGGTCAGGCAGGGAATTGGCCTACAGCACTTCTGCTTGAAATTGATTGGCCAGAATGTAGTCATATGACCACCTCTAGCCGCAAGGGAGTCTGGGAAATGTAGTCTGGCTGCCGGCCTGGGCAGTTAAAAAGAATTGACAGGACACTGGGTAGCTCTTGCCATCCCTGACAGTGACAGTGTTGGATGCCAGCCCAGGTCTTTTGTACACAAAGTCCCTCCTTTTTCCACCCTGCTTAGCTGATTCTCATCACTCTGAACTTTCACAAAGCCCCTTTAGGGCCCCTTTTTAATGCCAGACTTGCCTACCTGACATTCCCAGCAGCAGACCTTTGCCTGCTGGGTCCATTCGCTGTGCTAGGAGATGCCATGGAGCAGGCTCCGCACCCTGGAAGCGTTCTCAGGTTAGATGACCTGAGAGGCCACCCTGGACGATTGTACCTCCCGGCCTGACCCACTGGGTGCTCATGCGAACACGCCGCCGCCTTGATGTGAGAAAAGGGCGGTGCAGAGACATTCAGAGAGCAGGGGTTTGAGTGGGAACCTGGGCTGGACCGTGAGACTTGCTGAAGGCTTCAGCACCCAGTGAGCAGTCCAGTTGACTGCTCCTTTACTTTTCTCCCCCGAGCAGCTAGAACAGACCAGCCCCACAGAAAACCCTCATGCATGCTGTGGGCCTTCAGCCAAGGGCACCTTCTGCCTGTTTCCTGATTCTCTTTTGCCTCCATGTACTACTGGTCATTTGCCAGAAATGAAGCGTGTGGCCTTCCCCTAATCCATCCGTGTGTGCTGCCTTCCGATGCTCAGAGTCCCAAAGACAAAGCTGCTGGAGTCTGCTGGAGGCCAGCTGCCCCATGAAAACACTTTGGTAACTGCTGGCCAGACCCAGGCACTGTGGTGAGCTCATCCAGCTCCTTTGGATCAGGCAGGAGCTGTCCGTTAGGAGACCCCTGAACTGAATGGGAACATCTCCCTCCTCCAGGAAGCCCTCACCTCTTCAGAACTCAGAGCATGTGCCATCATTCTGTCTAAGGGTCTTATGCCATCTTGTTACAGTGCTCAGGGTCACAGTCACATCTGCGGTTGACCTCAGAGGGGAGGAAGACACGACAGAGCCCAGGAGTCAGAAATGTGCCTACTAATCTGCCATCCGGAGAACTGGTTAATTGCAAGGAGAAAATCGGCACCCAGGCACCATCCTTCTTTTTTTATTGGATGATGGGAAAAGCATATTAAGAAAAACCAAAAGAAAAGTTTTGCCTATTATCATCTGAAATGTTCATTGTCATACCCTTGTCTCTGGAAGGTGAATACTGTCATAGGTGATACCTGTGTCTGTGTCAGAAACAACACAGCATCATTCAGACCTGGTCATACCTCCTTGCTGCCGGTTGCCAACTGAGTGACTCTAGACATGTCCTCTGCTTCTCTGCCTGTTCCCTAGTCTGTCCACTGGGGACCCCACTATGGCTAGCTTTCCAGGTGACTATGAAGTTTCAATGAGAGCACATCAGAGACACTGCTTGGCATACAGACCCCTTCCCCACTCCCTGTTAGTCTCTCATACATGCGCAAAACTTTGCTTTTAAAAATGTGTCTTGTGAGAGACTTAGCATCCTGGACACACCCTGGGAGGAATTTGTTTTTGTTTTAATGCTGAGGACGTTTGCTTGAAAACAAGTTCTTTGTTGCTTAGGAATTGATCAACTCCTGCTGCTGTTGCTTTTCCCGCTGAAGTGCCAGCTCCCTATGGTCCCAGGCAAAGGAGTGGAGATGGCCAGCAGGACCTCCTGGAGAACCAGGACAGTGATGACAATGGCACTGGGAGGCTTACAGAGACCAAGAGAGAAAAGAGAATCAGGAATTGGGCAGAAGGTGCCCTTGGCTGAAGGCCCACAGCATACTTGAGGGTTTTCTGTGGGGCTGGTCTGTCCTAGCTGCTCGGGGGACAAGAGGAAAGGAGGTAAGACATTTGAGATGTGGCGCCCACCTGCCAGTCTGCAAACTAAGCCGAGCCACAGTGAGTGAAGTGAGAGGAGCCAGTGCCTTGGGCAGAGGCGGGGAGGGAGGCGCTGAGGACTTGGAGTCTGCTCCTCATCCGCAGGGTCAGCGTGGACATGCTGCTTACTCTCTTTGCACCCTAATTTCCTCCCCTGCAGAGTAGCACCCATCTCCCAGAGTCATTGAGAGGATTAAATGAGATGCTATGTGTTGAGTGGGTGGACATTAAAGCCACACTGTTAATATTAATATTAATAACAATAATACATAGTAAACCAGATGCGCTCCAGCCTACAGAAGAGATAACCAGATGGCCACACAAGGCTATTTAAAGGATGGACTTGAACTTGATTTGACACAGCTGTAACTGGGAGGTTTTAGAGACGACGCAAGACACCAGAATGAAATTGCCCACATGAAATTGGAGGAAGGTGTCCAGATCTTCTGCGCCTCAGGGACCTGCAGCCCTTTGTGGCCTTGACCTGACCCACAGGTATCGGCAGAGAAAGGACAGAGGACAAGAGTCCGGAGTGACAACTCACTTATTCAGGTCCCTTCCTATTTCTTCCCTGTGTTTCTTCCAGTTTTCATCCACATATCCAGGAGGGGCAGAAGCCTTTCTTTCTCTGTGTGTGTACTATATACTTATCAGAGCTAAGAGCCTGCAGGAGAGCCTGCTCGGCCAGGCCCGCTCCTGGCTTCTGGCTTGCCTGCTTCCCGGTTCATCTGCCCAGCCAAGGCCGCCCATAAATCCAGCCTTCAGAGCCCTTGGGGGCACACCAGGATGGAAACAATTGAAAACTCTTGGCAAAAAGAAGGGGTGACCTAATGTTTCATAGTGAGAATACATTTTTCCTCATTTGAGCCCTGGGGTGGGTCAGAGTGGGGGTGGAACCACCTGCTCTCCAGGCTCCATCAAGTCCACATCTCTAGGTCCCTTCTTCTTTTGCCTGGTGTCCCCAAGCACCCCACACCCTGCAGGGGAGGCTGGGCTGCGGGCTGGCTTTGGCCTCCTTCGGCCCTGGAGGAGCAGCCGGGGCCTCATCTCCCTGTCTTCCCAGGTTGCCCTGGCTCCCCCGGGGAGGCCAGGCTCCGGGCACAGGGACCTGTGGGGAGAGCCACCCATATATGGAGCCTAGGCCTGGGGAATGCAGGCCTGGCAGGTGGCCTGGAAAAAATGGCTGTGTTCTGAGGGCCAACTCTGCAGCATTATAAATAGCACCGGCTCCCTCCCCTTCCAACTTGCTGTGTCTGTCACTGGAGGGTTGACAGTTTAAATACAAGAGGACTAAACAGGACCAGGGCGGGGAGTGGTGAGAAGGAGGAGACACTGATGGTGCAGTAGGTTCAGCTGCAGTTTTGGGAGACAGCTAGAGGGTTTCCACCAGATGGTGGGGCCGGAGTGGGATGCCTTTGGGGTAGCAATGAACACAATGGAATGCATTTTTAGAAGCATTGGGGGAAAGCAAAGGGAAGCATGAACCCTGGAAGACAGTTTTAGAGAATGCTTTAAAGCCTTTAAAAATAATAAAAATCAGCTGCCTTGAAATATAAAAGAAGGTCAGCTGTTTGGGCATCCAAGTCAAAATAATGGCCAGGTGCCTACCCAGTCCCAAACTCAAGAGGGTTTCTCAGAAGGGGTGCTTTCACCTCCACGAACCTCTGCACATTTGTTCCCTAGACGGAGGGGTGGTTGATGACTCTAGAAACTAGAAAATAAAGAAATAACACCTGGTGGCTCAGGTGTTAAGTCTGCAACTGGGGTGCAACCCACATACAGCCCAAGCACCTGGGTTCAAGACCTGGGCCAGGGAAAGCAAATAAATAAAATGCTTCCTCCTCCTCTCTCTTCCTTCCTGCCTGCTTGCCTGCTTATCTTTATTTCTGTCTGCCTTCCCTCTTCAGGAAGGAAGGGAGGGAAGGAGGGAGAGAGGCAGTTTGCAGCCCTAGCTGCAGAAAATCACCCCGCTCTTCACACCTGGGTGGGAAATAGCCCACTGAATTATGAATTCTGGGAGGAGGCACAGGCAGGCTGATTCTGCAGGACCTGAGGTCCTTGCCTGTTTCCTGGGTTCTGCTCGTGGCTCTTGGAAACCAGCACATGCTCTGAATTGCTGCCCAGCCCTCCATGTAAGACTGCCTGGTAGGGACTAGGAGCTCGGCTGGGCACGGTGATGTGACACGAATCCGCAGGAGCATGTGGAGAGCTGCACAGTTTCTGTGAGTGGGCAGACCAGCCAGTGTCCCTGTGTCCTTTGTTTTGTCACTGGGGCTTGGGTGCTCCAGCATTGATTTAGAAATGGGTTAATTGGTTTCTCCTCTCCTACTTTTTATTTCTCGTGTCCTTTGGAGCAACGTTTGAAATCAAGCTTGTAAAAATAATGAAGGAAGAGCAGGGAAGACTCCTCAGAAGATCTCTGGACCCCACAGAATGCCGGCTGCAAGTAGATGAGAGGCGTGGGTGGGTGGACATAGGAACTTGACTCAGTGTTGAGATTGGAATGATCATTTAGGGAGTGGCTTTCCAGTGTGATTCTAGAAGCTCCATGGAGGAGATGTCTTAGAAGCCAAAACAAAACAGGACCCTTAGACCCACGTCCCTGTTTCAGACAAAGTACCTCCATCCCTACCTGTTTTAGCTCTCAGATTGCTTTTATTTTTCTCAAAAGGAAAGGTACAAGCAGGAAGGAAGGCAAAAAGAGGCAGACAGGAAGAGAGAGGAGGAAGAAGCATTTTATTTTATTTTTATTTAGTTGTTCACACTGGTTGTTTCCCCCCAAACTGGGATTCAAAACCAGTGATTTGTGGCCTGTGCTCCTTCAGAGGCAATTGGCCTAACTGCTGCTCCACCAGAGTGCACCTTAGATTGCATGTTTACAAATGGATTGCATGGCTTTAAAAAGTTTGGAAGCCAGTAGTATAGCTCACCCAGTCAGTTTATTACCAAGTATTTGAAAGCCCAGAGAGGAAGAGGGATTCTCTCAAGGTCACACCCCCAAGCTCAAAACCTTAGCCTGGTGAACTGCTAAGATCATGGCTCTTGCTTGAGGAAGGAAATCCTGGTGGGGCTGGGGGAGGCAGGTACTAGGAGAAAACACAGGGAGCATCTCATCAACCCCTTTCCTTTGGACACTGAGGCCCAGGATAGTGATGGCATTTGTTTCAGGACAGTCAGTGGTCGACCTGGGTTTTGAGGTCATCTCAGCTGTTCATCAGGGCGACAAGACACGCTCTAAGGACCCCAGACGGTTGGGTTAAAGCACGAGAGCTTCTCGGAGGAAGGGACACTAAGTTGAGATGCAATATCCGGTGGGTGACTAGGTGACGAGGGGCAGAGAGTGCCTCCAGGCAGAGGAGCCCACATGTGCTTGATCCTGGGTGCCTCTCGTGGCCCGGGAGCAGAGGGACGGAAAAGATAGCAGCTCTCTGGGAGCAGTCCCCATCTGAATGTGAAGGCGAGTGGCTTCAGCACTTGCATGCAGCTCGGAGAGAGGTCCCCTGGCCCACCTGGAGCCCAGCTTATGGTGAGAGAGCTGCTCCCTGGAGAGGCGACCCCGGCAGATGGCATGCTGGGAGGTTTGCAAGTGCTGGACTTGAATACATAATACGCCGTGTGTGACCTGAGCTGTGAGGAAGTCCAGACACCCTCCTCTAGACAGGCAAGGACACTGCAGGGACGGCACGGTTCCTTCTCAGTGACACGTCAGAGATTCCTTGGAGAGAATGAGTCTGTCTCTCGGGGTATGTGCTTTTCCTGAGAATAGGTGTACCCCGGTTTGGGTCCCAGATCATGTTGCTAGTTCTGGAGAATGGAGTCCTTTATCAAGACTGCAGGAGGACGTGGGCAAAGGTCGCCAGAAATGGGAACATGGAGCGTTGTCACCCAGAGACCCTTCAACAACAAATACAGGCTTTTGCAAGCATCTCAGGGGACAAATTCAATTCTCAAACTCTGCTCTCAGGCACGTGTGAAAAACTAGCACCTGCTTAGCCTGCAGGGGTCATCTCATCTAATCACAGGTCCCATGCACTGTCCATGTCATGAATCCAGCAGAGTGCAGCACTACTCCTGCAGCCAGGAGAGAGGGGACAGGACCCCGCTCATCCTGCAGCCACACGGGCACCCGCCCCGTCATCCCCGTCTTCTGATATGCGTCGAAGCAGGGATGCCAGCATGACATATCTTACTTTGTATTTGTTGTCCTGAAGTAGTGATGCAGACTGCAGTCTACTTAGGAAAAACTTTATTTTTTAGCATCAAGTTGAGGCTGGGTCTGGGGAGGTGGAACCAGGGACGAGTCAGCTGGTATCCTGAAGTCTGTGAATATCGGACTTAGTTTTTCTGATTGAAGAGTGAATGGCGCATACCAGGGAGAAGGCATTTATTAGTCTAGAACAAAAAGTTTGTTCAAAGACTTCTGGTTACTTTTTGACAACCTCACGTGGTATAAGATAGGGAAGTGTATTTGCATCTCATACTTAAAATGCAGTATTTCATCTGTTGGGCCAGGTATGTTCTATGAGTGAGAAATGGCAAGGTCTTGTTCTTAAGAATTCTTAACTCAAATGGAGGAGTCATCATTCTCTAGTCCGCCAAGTTTGTCTGGCAGTTGGGCAGATAGGGGTTGATGGCTTATTGTCAGCTTCTGTTTTTCTTTTCTTGGGGCATTTTTATAATAATTTTATGATTTATTTTGTTTACATTACTGTATACATTGTAGGATATTGAAATCGCATCTTCGTCTGTGTGTATTTCACACCGCACCGGCCGCCAGATTTCTAGCGCCCTTTCCTGCCACCTTGTTCCTCCTTCCTTCCCTCCCCTCTACCTCCCCACTGGGAGCCACTGTCTTGTGTCCTGTGAATTTTGTTGGGGTTTGTCTGTACATTTTTTTGTGTATCTTTTTTTTTTTTAAAGGAAAGGTGCAGGTAGGAATGAAGGTGAGTAATCAGGCTGGAAGAGATAGGAGGAAGAAGCTACTCTATTTTATCTTTATTTAGTTATTCACACTGGTTGTTTGTTCCCTGCCCCAGACCCAGGACTCAAACCCAGGGGTATGTGGACTGTGCTCTTTTGGAGGCGATTGACCTAACCACTGCTCCACCAGGGTGTGCCTATTTTGTTTCTTCATGTTCTTTATATTTGTTTCTCTACATAGGCCAATGAGAATGGCCTATACAAAAAAGACTAGAAATAACAAATGTTGGAGAGGGTGTGGAGAAAAAGGAACCTTCCTTCACTGTTGATGGGGATGTAAATTAGTGCCACCTCTATGGAAAACAGCATGGAGATTCCTCAAACAAAAAAAGACAGATCTATCATTTGATCCAGCCACCCCACTCCTGGGCATCTACCCAGAGGACACCAAATCTCTAATCAAAAAAGAAATCTGCACCCCTGTGGTCACAGCAGCACGGTTCACACAGTGAAGAGTGGGAAACAACCTAAACGCCCATCCACAGAGGGCTGGAGAGAGAAGCTGTATCTGGATACTCAGTGGAGTTCTTGGAGCCATTTGAAATGTCTCCATGTCACTTTAGCTTTAGGGGCTTCCTAGCTGTCTGTTAGCCAGTTCTTGTGTCAGAAGCTGGTGTCGTCTTCTGTTACTTCCTTCCACATATTCATGAGAATGACAGTCTCTGCTCCAGCAAGCAGCCTCGGTCCTGCTCAGGCGTGTCGATGCCAGATTCTGCTCCAGCCACTTCTGTGCCAGTGTTTCTCAAGGAGTGTTCTGAGGAACAGACGACATGCCACATGCACTGTGACAAAGGGGTTCCCTTACATCCTCATTTGGGAAATGCTGTACATGGAGTCATCCTGCGTGTCAGGTCTCTGCTCCAATAGCCCCTCTGTGTGGTCCTCCCAGAGTATGGGCACCTCCTGTCCCCTCTTCTGCTCTGTTCTTCAGAGCTTTTTTCCATCCTGAGTTCCGTTTCTCTGTGAACTTCTGTATTGTCCTCCCTCACACTGACAATGCGCTCTCCATCCATGAGGGACCATGTCTGTTTGGTCAGCGTTGATTGTATCTCTCCTGCTTAGAATGGGAGGCACATGTCAGGTCAACCAACCAATCTAGTCAAACCTCAGGACTCCTCCAGTATTTTGTCTTGCTCCTCCCCCCACTTCTTTAAATGTCAGGCTCAGCTCATCACGTAGGCCCAGGTCCGGTCTGGCCCTGGTAGGCCGGCCCTCATCACCCTGTCAGGAGTAGCAGCCTGCCCAGCCTTCTCTCTCTCATCAGGTTTTGTTTCCTCTGTAGCCAGATGACCAGTGAAAATGAGCTTCTTTTTAGTTCCTTGAGTGTTGGCTCACTGCGCTGCCCTGGGGTCGCTCCTACCTGTCACTGATCCCCCAAGTCCTACAGTGACTGAGACAAGCTGTCAATGGTTTTACGCAGGAATAGCCCTTCTTGTCTGACTAACCCCACCAGTGGCTCCTGGAACCTAAATTCACCACGCGCTCCGGGCCACACTCTTTCCTGTCAGCACTCGAAGCCAGTGGCCAACCTGCGTTCTATGATGTGGCCCTCTTGCATACAGACGTCAGCTGTCCAAACCGGAAGGGACAAAGCAACTGTGTGGCCCTGAGCTCTTGTTCGGAAGGAGAGAGAGAGGCGCCCAGAGGGCAGTTGGGACCAATTCAATCTGGTCCCCTGGGGCTCCCTTCTCTTACTTGGTCGTCCTCCTGGATCAGTTTCCTGTTGCGAGGATGACAAACTTCCACAGATTTGGCGGCTTAAAATAGCACCGATTCATTATGTGACTGTTCTGAAGGTCAGGATTGGTTTCAAGGTGTTGGCTGGGCTTGTTTCTCCTGGAGGCTTCAGGGGAAAATCCATTTCCTTGCTTTCTCCAGCTTCTAGAAGCTGCCTTTACTCCTTGGCTCATGGTCCCTTCCTCCAGCTTCAGTGTCAGCCATGGTGGTTGAGTCTTTCTCAAGCCATGTCACTCTGACCCCACTGCCTCCCTCCTTCACTTCTAAGGACTGTAGTGATGATCTTAGATCCATCCAGATAAGCCAGGATAATCTCCCCCAGCTCAGCATCCTTAATCACATCTGCGAAGTCAGATTTGCCACATGAAATAACACATTCACAGGTACTAGGAGTGAAGGCGTGGGCATCTGAGGAGGCATTATTCTGTCCGCCACACACATCTCACATCACATCATTGTCTCTGGGTATATTCTCAGGCGATACGTCCCCTCCCCCATGGCTCTGTGCTTTCTGCACCTCTAAGTCCGTGTTTGTCAGGCCCCTGCACAGCTCATTCAGGGTCTGGCTGCCTGGCCAGGCCATGAGTTCCTCACAGCAGAGCCTGTCATCTGCCCCCAAATATTAGCACGTGTCTGGCACTGGGTAAGCACACAGGAAGTGTTTGTTGCCTCTGCTGAGCTAGAAATGGCACCCCCCCCAGCTGGCTGCAACTCCCTCCCCACTTCCCTACAGAGAACCCCAGCCTCCCGCCATCCCCAGGTCCTGGTCCTTGGTCTCTGCTGTGGAATCAGGCCTTGGGGAGGTCAGGAGAGGCCCTGCTATAACCATAATGCCCCTGGAGTATATTGGAATATGGAAAAAGAGTACAACCGTTTACAGAAATTGTGGATCTGTGAAATACTTAAATCAACACGTTAACACTTTTGACATCCAAACTACTACGCAATGGAATCTCACTGTGCACTAGCTTGTTACCAGGTTTATGTTTCAAATGTATTAGTTCAGGGTATTAGACAGAAGCTAAAGTCCCAAATTCAGACTGCTACATGCAATCATGTCTTGCAAGGAGTCTGTCAGAAGTTTAAATGCCGTGTCCTTTCAGGAATGAGAAGCCTGGTCCACAAAGCCTTCCTACCCCACCCCAAGCCTCTGGCCCTTGTGCAAGGCCATGCTTGGAATAAAGGCTGAAGGAAAAGTGTCTGAGCTGTGGTTTAATACCCAGGATCAGACCTGAGACAAGCTACTTCCTTCATCCAAACTCCCGTGTACTCAGCTGTCAGCAAGAGCCTCAGTGTTGTGACCTCTGAATCCCTCTGAGCAACATCCAGTTACCTAGGGATTTATAGTAGATGCTGCCTCGTAGCTTTTGGATCTGACATAGCCATGATGACAGTGTCGCCTCTGGCCTGAATCAGTAATTGCTTGCTTCTTAGCAGGTTTCCCAGACGTCTTAGAACTGCTTTCTTGGCAGTTCTTGGATTCACCAGATCCTGAAACACTGGGACATTAGCATCTCAGGGGGATCTGGTCCTAATGTCCCACCTGAGGTCCAGAGAGGGAAAACCACTGTCTCTATGCACCCAGTTGGGTCTCAACCCTAGGTCTCCCAGCTGCGGGATATTCCCCTAATATTTCCCTTACACCCTCAGACTAGAAGAGGGTTTCCTTCTCTGCACTTGGTGCAGATTGCAAAAGCATGGAAAATCCTGAAAAATCCTGATTTTGAAGCAGCTTTGATGACTTTTGGAAATAAATCAAGATCCCACCCCAAAATCATAAGTAGTTGAAAATAATTTGGATGTTTATATATTATGTGCCTCTTTAGATCTATGCTCTGTTTTCAAAAAAAAAAAAAAAAACAACCAAAAAAGCATGTTAAAAGTCACAGATAAACAAAACTGAACAAATGGGGCTTCAGATCCTCGAGATAACCAAAAATCCTTGACTTCTTTCTTGGAGGTCTTGTTCCACGACCCACCTGCCCACTCCCCATCCCCACTACAGTGCCTATGGCTGGACCATTCATTTATTCTTTTGCTCTGCCTCCTGGCTTTAATGGACAATTGTACCCCCAGGTGATTCTTGATGACATACAATGTGAGATACTGAAAACAGCACCCACCCAGGCATCCAGCAGAGACCTGATTCAAGTCCATACTGGCCTACTCTCTCTTCACCTCACTGAACCCCTGCTTCCTCCTTTGCAAAGTCAGGGGCCTGTTCTAGGTTAGGCCTGCAAACCCCAGTGCTCACAGAGGTCAGCAGGTAAGGGGAAGCATGAGGCTAGCCAGAAGTGGTAATAGGGAGTCGTGGTGAATTTGGCAAATTAGATAGGCCATGCCCAGTCTAAATGGGACAACTGCCACTGAGCTCCAGGTGATGTTCCCATGTAGGAATATGCAGTCGGGGATGCTAGATCACACCCCCTCCCACCATGTCTTTGAGAAAAGTTTGAAATCTTAGTTTTTCTGAGACATTTCTAGAATGTGTAAAGACTTGTCTTAGAGAAAGAAAACACGTCTGAGGACCAAATCCAGGCCCAGCCACCTGTTTGCCTGTCTGGGGCCAGAGATTGGTAGATTCTGCTTGGATGTGTTTTTTCCACAGCTGTCGAGGCACACAGCGCCCCTGGTAGATAGTCGGTGCCCAATGAATGACAGTTACAAGGACCAGGGCCTCCTGCCCTGCTCCTGGGCAGCCCAGGCCTCACGCAGACCAGCACAGCCCGGGCATACAACGGGCACCAGTAGCGTGTGTTACTCAGTAAACAGGAGCTGCAACTTTAATGATATTATGGAATCGTTAGGAAATAAGTACAAGAAATTCGTGACTGTTGGCAAAACGGAGATAATATTGGGTAAGGTGGCTGATTCAGCTAAAAACTCTCAGAGGACTCCCTGCTCCGATTTCTCCTCCTCCCCTAAGCAGAGAGAGAAACAGAGTGGACTAGCGTTTGTCACAGGCCAGAGCGAGGCAGTTGCCCCCCACTGCTGAAATGAATGTAGTCCTTTCAAGACATGCATTCTCTAGGACCCTTTATTCTCCCCTTCCTTGTCTCCTCCTCACCTGCAGGAGCTAAGACAAGTCAAGGACATGTCTTTCTTACCAGTGACAGGATTCAGGCTCTGGGCAGAAAAGAAGCCCATTAGGCCCCGAAATCTGTGACACACGGAGGGTGACCACACCTTCTACCGCTGAAGGGAGAACAAAGAAACACTTGAGCCCAGTGGCATCGGCTGCTTTTCTTCACTGGAAGGAAAATGGGCCATTATTCTCAGGGTGCCCCCAGCCCACCAGCTCTCCACTTAATGTCCAAGCAAAAGAGGCCCCATTTCTAGCCAGTTTCTCCGCCGGACTCTCCAGCCACCTATTAGCATATTTTGCATGAAAAAGGGGCCTTGGAAAATGAATTAAATGATTGGCATGGTGTTGCTTCAAAAGGTTTTTTTCCAAACCGCTAGTCATTGTGGGGTTTTAAAATTCACCATTCCTGCCTGCAATGGCCTGGCCTGGCAGGCAGCTTAATCAGGAGATATTATACCAGGCGGGGGCATATTTTAAGGCTCATGATACCAGTGATTGCTGGAGCAGTACCTGGAGACTTGCTAAAGAGAAGCTTGTCCTAGTTTTTCAGCAGACCTGGCAGTTCATTCTCCTTCCTTACAGAGCCGAGGTTGACGCTGATTCAAAAGCTCTTTTTATGAGAGGGCCTGGGGCAACCTGGTAACACTCTGCTGAGATACAGGCAGTGGAGACAGGATCCAAACCCTGACACTGAGCTAACAGAGGTGGAGTTTGAGAAAGGGTACCAGATTGGGCACTGGCCTTGGGGACTTTGTGTAGGGGCAAGTGTGATGGAAGCTTCTGGAACGATTTCAGGGAGATACTCTTTTGAAGCAGCCCTTTTATTTTTCAGGTGAAGGAGAGAGGACCCAACAAGATTCTAACTTGCTCAGCTCACAAGCCCTGTTAACTCTTCCTGGAGAACTCAGAGTCTCTTATAATTAATCCAGATTTGTGGTTTTTACAAGTCCATAAAAAGGAAACATTAAACAGGAGATAAGGGCTTAGAGTTGGATAAGGTTCCTGGGGCGAAATTAGGAAATTTGAATTGGAAGAATTTAGCAAATGAGAAGCTGTGGGAGAGCCTGAGGCCTTTTAGAGTGACAGGGGTTATTAATTATTGTAATTACTGATGATAATGGTAATAGCTGCTAACATTTGTGTGCTTTCTCTGTACAAGCCTTACGGATGACCTCATTCAATCCTCTCACAGCTCTGAATTAAGTTAGCACTAATATTTCCTTTTTATAGATGAGAAAACTGAGGGTCACGAGAGTAAGTAACTGGCTCAAAGTGACCCAGATCTGACCATAGAGTCAGAATCTTTAGGGAAAAAAAAAGGGAGAATCCATAAGAAAATGATCAAGACATGGCAATATCTGGCCAACAACTGCCTGGGAATTTTCAGCAACAGGGACAAGATGAATATTGAGGAAGCGCTGGGAGCACTCAGAAGTTTCCAGTAAAGCGCAGAGTGTGGTGCAGTGGGTGTGGAACAAAGGGACCTCTGTGGCCTGTATACGCCATCTGTGGGAAAAGCAGCTCTGACCTAAGCGTAGAAGCTTAGACGAGCTCAGGAGAGGAATGAAACAAAATTCCGTTTTTTGGGGGAACTGGAAACATGGACCTGGGTGGAAGTCTGTACTTGCCTCCTTGCTCTTCAACTCACTGAGCCTCTGCCTTCTCATTTACAAAGTCAGAGGCCTGCAAATCCCAGTGCTGACAAAGCTCAGGCAGGGAAAGGGGAAGAGAGAGGCTAGCCAGGAGTGAGTAATAGGGAGTGGTGGCGACTTTGGCAAATTATACACACACACACACACACACACACACACACACACACACACACACACACACACTCCCTGAGGAATAATCATAAGGGAGACTGTTTCCTCATACCAGCTCAGCCTGAAATAAGGGTGAGAGACCTGATCAGAAGAGAAACCAAAACCTAGGAACACAAGGCAAGTCATGACCCATGAAAGCTTCTACCAGTGTGAGCTGCCATCCAACATGACACCTTGTTTGCAGAGAGAGCCCCTCATACTGCAGCGAGACAGCTGCAGGGACAAGAACTGTAGCTGGGGTATTGAGGGAACCCCACTGGACACTACCCGAGGACTGCTCTAAAGGCATGAAAGGATATTTCCCCTCAGATCCTTCTCCCACCTCTTCCAAGAGTTGATGGAGTGGGTCCGGGAAAGCGAATTGCAGCTTGTTCTCATTGGAAATATAACCAAAGTACAATGAATTTGGGCTCTACCAGGGTCCTATGAGTGGTATTTTATTCAACAGAGTATCTAGGAGATGGCAGATCATAATTCATTTATCCACCAAATTGAGGCTATTGGTTTTTTAATAGTCATTAAAACCCTGCATTTCTGCAAAATAATAGAAAATATTTACAACTGACTAGAACATTGTGTAACTATTTAAACAGTGGTTATAAGGACTTGTGGTAACAAGGATAGATGCTTACCTGGGATATTAGCTAAAACGGGGAGTATATAGAATGTGCGTGTGGTAGGATGACATTGTTAAGGACTCCAGACATGCTGAGAGACAGAGAGGTTAAGTGACTGGCTTAAAGTTCCCAGTTGGGATGTGATTGGGCCAGGATTCTACCCAGGGAGAGTGTCCCTCTACGTCACGACACTAAACGAGCAACAGCATCTGTGGTGCATTTGAACACCACACCTGCAAGTTCAAAATAATATGTTTGGATCTGCAAAATTTGAATTTAAACAAGACCTTCTACCTTTTACTCTCTTTAAAGAGCTTTAAGAACTTGTAACAGTGGTTAGCATGGGGTGATAGACTAAAAAAGTGTTTTCTGGCCTTTGCAGTGCTTTACGTACTTCTCTTTATAAGGCTCTGCACAAATATACATTCATATAAATTAGGGAGAAAATAAGAGCAATACGAAAACGCCCTGATTTCACTCTAGTTGCTTGGGAAGAAGAAACCTCTACCTGAGCACAGCTAGGGACAGTCTGTGTCCATCTAGACTGCTGTAATAAAAAGGCCAGGTTCTTGTGGCTCACAAACAGCAGACACTTGTTTCTCCCAGTTCTGTAGGCTGAGCAATCCAACGTGAAGTTTCCAGGACGTTCAGTGTCTGATGAGAACTGCTTCCTTATTCATAGGAAGCTGTCTTCTTGCCATGTCCTCACGTGGTGGGAGGGTGAACGCATTCTCTGGGACCTCATTTATCGGGGCACTAACCACTTTCATGAGGGTCCCACCCTCATGACCTAATCGACAGCTCCCAAAGGCCTCACCTCCTAGCATCCTCAGGTTGGGCAGATAGAATTTGGGGAGGCTGAGGGGCGCACAAACATTCTGTATAGTACGAACCAAACGTAAGAGACTGGTTCCATCTTGAAATGTGTAGGAACTTAAGAGTGGAGGAGGCCCAACACACCAGCAGAGTATGTGACAAATGCAAAGCAAGGGTTCTGGGAGTGGAGATCTCTGAATTTTAAGAGTGTCAAAAGGATACAAAATAAATGACCCGAGATGGAATTCATCTTGACAGTTTTCCATGCGTAAAAGGTTAAGTTTGGAGTGACAATGGCCTTAGACTGGTGGAAGGAATGACCTGGACAGTTCCTCAACAGGACACTTACTGGTGGGTGCTAAGGGAGTAGGTCATTTCTCTAGACAGGTGGAATCTGAACATATCATGTTGATGGCTTTCATCATGTTTTTGTTTTGTTTTGCTTTAAAGGAAAGGTGTGGACAGGAATGAAGCTATTAGGCAGACAGGCAAGAAGAGAGGAGGAAGAAGCATTCAATTTATTTCCATTTTAGTTGTTCACACTGATTGTCCCCCCACCCCCCTCCACCCCCAGACCCAGGACTAGAACCCAGGGGTATGTGGCCTGTGTCCTTCAGAGGCGATTGACCTAACTACTCCAAGACCGGCCCTTTATCATCCATCTTCAGTCTTCAGTCTTCAGCCCAACCTGGAAATTAGGTAATAAACTAGCCCAAATGCAACCCCAGAGGCCACACGCCTTTCCAAAACAAGACCCAGTTTAGTGTGGTCCCCTACTGCTCACCTCATTTCCATTTGGTGGTCAGAGCTAGAGGGGGTGTCATGCAGCTAAATTAACTTTGCAAGTTCCTAGTGGGTGTACAGGTGAGGAAGAGGGACTTGGGGATTTTAACACTGCATTTCAGATATGCTGTCACATTAGAGCTGCATTTCTGTCCCTGGGGATAGCCACATGCAAACAGCTTAATTTCCATCCCTGCTGGAGGTATAGATTCTGCATTCCCACTTGCCAACAGATAGAAGTCTCCTGTCTCTGGCATGACATCATGGTTTCTAGTAGCATGAAGGCTGGAAAGAAAGGAACTGATATCCTCTTGTTTGGTAAAATAGACAATTTCAATTCAGACAAACTCTTTCCTTCTCAAATAACTGATCTGGCAAACTCCCTTTTGGCTCCTTCAGGTAAACTGGAAGATAGAAGTCACCCAGTGGGGACTGGCTGACAGTTCTGCGTTAGGGATTTGTCAGGGAGATTTGCATTTCTAATAAGGGCCAAGTCCCTGAAGCTACAGCCACTGGCTCTGTGTCTCTCTGCCTCTCCAAGTGGCTATTTGCAGGAACCAAGGGGAAGAGTCTTCAGCATAAACATAGCTTCAGGAAAGAAGGTAGAAGGTGGTGAGGTTCAAGGTTTCCCCTTGGGGTGGGGGGAGCCTTTAAATGGTATTCTATCTGCAGAGCGCCTTGGCGAATATCACTGGTAGGCCCATCAATCAAATGACCTTTTCTGCTTAAAAGAAACTTACTAAGTGCTCCACTTGGAGATTTTGAGATTTGTTGTGTTTCACCCAGAAGGAACCAGGCATGACTATCCCAGCATTATTTTTAGAGCAGAAAATTGGGCAAAGGAAAACAATGTCCAACAAGAGGCAGATGGTGAAATAGTTCAAGAATTCAGTAAATCAAATGTTAGCTAAAGAGATGGTAGAAGACCCTATGTCGTACAATCCAATAAGGTGATTAAGAAAAAAGTGTTCAATGTTAAATGAAAAATGCAGGACACATGCTGTATAGATAGTTTTTCTTTTAAAAAGACCACACATACAGATGGAAGTACAGTAAAATGTTGGCACAGCTCATCCTGAGACCTGGGATCAGAAGGGATTATTTTTCGTCCTCTAGTGATAGGCCAAATATTGCACCATAATACGACAGATTTAAAGTGTGCATCATGATAAATCAGCATCTGTATACGCTACCTGAAGTTCACCAACAGTTCCACTAGGTCCTCAGCACATAATCCCTTCCTTTTTTGTCGCCTTGCTGTGGGCGGATCCGCAGGTGGTCTGCCTGCCGCGCACTCCATCGCTAACCGGAAAGCGTTCTGCGGCCACCGGAAACAGAAAGCTCGCGGCCTAAGAGGAAACGTGGGCATCCCTAATCCCCTCTCCCTGAGTTCTCCTACACCCTTCTTGAACTGGTTTCCTATTTTTAGTTTGCACAGCCTCTCAGGCCCCGGGAGTCCCATGTATTTTCCACCCTCGGTGTGAAGTGGACAAGGCCTGCCCAGCCGGTATCCTTGGATGACCTTCCCATCCTTTGCGTCCCTAGCACTGAGCAGGCAACATAGCCACTGTGAGTGCACTTTCACGAGGAGCAGAGCCCACTTGCAGGCATAACCCTGTTTTGTAGAATTGTTGAACTTGCTATTGGAAGAGACCAGAGAAATTGTTTAGGCCAGTATTTTTCCTAAAAGTCTCCCTCATGAAAGTCAGCGCTTCCAGAAACCAGTGGAAATTGTACTGTACCCAGGATACGGTGGCACCGGCCGCCTAAAAATATCATGGGGCTGTTGGGGGAGGGGGTTTGTTTTCGCGCTGGGCTGGATCGGATAACAATGGCTACCTTGTTTTGATGAGAAACCCTGGCAGTTATACAAATGCTTGGCTATTTTGTTAATGGAAAAGCTAATTGATGTATGAGAGGCAGAATCTTTTGAAATTTGGGGTGTGGGGAAAGTAGACATTGATGGGACTCTGTGAGGTGAAGAGCAGGACTATTTCAGCACACCTGGGGGAGGGAGGACAAAGTGGCTTCAGACCTGCTGGTGACCCCAGCAGGGGAGTTGGGCTGTCATGCAGGCTGTCTCCAGGGCCGTCCCCCCGCCCCCATACCTCTGTGTTTCAACCAAGTTCCTGAGATGTGTTTCCTGTACTGAGAATAATTTCGTAGGCTGAATTTGTGCATGCCCCAGCTGTGGTCCTTGCTTCCAGACCAGCTCCTCGGTCTAGAAAATGACTCATTTTAAACGATGGCCTTTCTAGCTCCTTCCATGTCTCCTAAGCGTGGAAACACGCACTTCAGGCTTAGCAGGTACAGTGGGAAAGAAGGTGGGTCTGGAATCCTCAGCCTGTGTTCAGATCTGGACGCCCCCACTCACCCGTCTAGGATTCCAGGTCTAACCTCTTTCAGTGTCAGTTTTCCCGTCAGTGAACGGGAGTTATGATAGTATCTGCCTTCAGGGGCCATTGTGAGTAGTGAACCACAGAATGACAAAGGGTGCCCGGTGCCCAGTGCACACCCAAACAAGGTGAGTCCTCACCGCCGCTGTTATGGTTGCTTTTCCATGGAAGAACCATGGCCCAGGCCCAGTGCGGATCTGAATCCCTTTTGCTTTGCCGCACCAGTGGCCATGACCCTGATGCCTGTTATTTGCTGCATCCTTTCAGGAAAAACAACCCAATATCTCCTCAAATACCAGGTACTCATTTTAAAGGGAGCAAAGCAAGGACTTGTTCAAGGTCACACAGATCATGGGACACAGTTAGAGAAAAAGGTTTCATCTCCCTGCCTGGAGTCTTCACTCAATAGATCCCTGTCCCCTCCATGTGCCTCCTTTGCTCCTCCAGACCAGGAAACAAGGAAAAGCTAGAGAGACAAATAATCCCATCTGATGCTTGGATCACAGAGCATTAAGTGCATGTCTGCTGCTTAGTCAGCCTTTTCTTTAGTAGCTGTTGGTGCCCCGGTGGCTGGAAAGCCTATATACCTGGTTCACTTTTCTCCCTGCCTGCCCGGCTGCTCTCTGGACAGAACGCCAACCCCATCTGGGGTGCTGGGATGGATGATGGAGACACTCAGGCCTGTAAAGGGTGGGGAGTCATCTGGTGGCTTCCAGCTGGTGTGAAGCCCTTGTGCCCTCTGCATGCACTTCAGTGGGACTTTACAGGAATCCTCTGTTTACCTGAAAGCACCCTCAGAGGAGGCCCTTCTGCCTCGAAGCCTCTCTATCTGAGTAAATGAACCCCTTCCTGAGCACACCTTTGAGACAGCAGATATGATGAGCTATGGAAGCCTCACTGCTTGCCTACCAGAAGGTCACAGGTGGGGCAGACTGAACTGAATCACAGCGGTCCCTTGTGCAACAGGTATGAGGGTGACATTCCAGGCAGAGGGCTGGGGAGCAAAGGCACCAGGTGTGACCTTGCACTTAGCTTGGAGCTGCAGTGCAGCTCTTCTCTGGTTACAGGTTACTGTCAATGTGCCGCTGCTCCCCAGTGCAGTGGGAAGTGCTTCTAGACAGATCCTCATGAATGCTCCCCTTTCTTCTCCAGCCCCTGCATGTCACCACCCCTTGGAATGAGTGACTTGACTTGACTCGATCAATTTGATGAGGTCAGGTTTGAGCCCCATTTTACACATGAGGAAAATGAGGCCTAGAGACAGTGACGTGGTATCTCGACCACCTCGGGACTGAACCTAAATTCACTCACATCTGAAATCTGACCCAGCCCCAGCTAGACCTCACCCGATGGTCAGCGCTGGGGGACTGTGCCTGGATTCAGTGCTTGAATGCAGAGCCTGCTCTTAAAGACACCGACAGGGAGTGAAGACAGGAGCATGAACTCAGGAAAGGGCCTTGACTTTGGAAGTAAGACCAATGCCTCAGATTCCAGCTCTGCCAGGCCTGGGAGGCATGGACTTGGAGTTGTCACTTCTCTTTGGGACTCCGTTTGTTTCCCTGGCTGGAAAATGAGAAGGGGGTAGGAGATTCCATCTCAAAAATCTGTAGAACTGGGATTGAGATCACCAGTCTGCAGCCCTTTCTAATCTCTAGGTGCCCCAGCCCTACCTGGCCTGTTTCTCAGACCCCTCCTCAGCCACCCCCAGCCTGGGTCTCCTCCAGCCCCGCTGATTTCCTCTCCCCAACAAACCCAACCTCTAGCTCAGAGGAACTGCCTGAGAAGCTTGTCAGAATGCTGACTCCCAGGTCTGATGACTCTGAACCCCTGGGACCTGGGCCCCTGTAACCTGCATTGCTTCCCTAAATTCTCCCAGGAAATTTGGATCATCCACCAATGTTGGCAGCTAGTGCCTGAGCTCAGTCGTTCTCAAACTTCCCCAGGCGTCAGCACCACTTGGGGAGTTTGTGAAATGAATAAGCCCCAATTCCAGAATTAACTGATTCATTAGTTCAGGGGCAGGACCCAATATGTGTATTTCAGACAAATTCCCCCAGGTAATAGGGGGTCCACACTTTGAGAACCACTGTTGTAGCTCATTCCTTGAGGGCCCACTTGCCAGCCCCCCAGGGAATCTTTCATCACAGTCTCTGTTCGGGGTGGGGCAGCCCTGTGCACACAAGCGTTTGATCAGAGACTTCAAAATGATGGAGCTCTTTCGAATACAGCTCCTGTTCACTCTGACACCTGCCGCACATGCCAGTTTGCACAAGATGTCTGCACTCAGTGTTTCTCGTTATATAAGGTGTGCAGATTGAGACGTCGAGGAGCAGGAATTTCTGTGATCGGCTGAGATGCTTCTTCCTACAAATGCAATGCAGACGTTCTAGAGCAGCGTCTGGCTATTGTCCCCCCACCCCCACCCCGCCACCCTTTGGTATCTCAGCCACAAGGGACTATTATGGGATGTCAAGCCAGGTTCAAAGAGAAGTCAGCACACAGGTGGGGGTATTTTTGGTGGGAGGAGCCTTTTATTAGTTCCCACAGATGGCACCCTGCTGTCGTAGTCCTCATCCACACTGGGCCAGCAGGGACAGCACTAGCTACCACTCAGTTCATTCTCAGCTCACTTTTAAGGGCCCTTGGTAGGAACGGGGATTGTTATGTCTCTGCAGGCTGAGCTCCTGGGGTAGAAGGGTGGTCTGCTGCAGGGCCCTGGAAGCGCGCCCTTCTGTGGGCTTCAGCTTGGTTCTGACCTGGCCGCTGCGGTTTTTCCCCTGAAAGGGTGTTGAAAAAGTCCTGTCCCCAGGAAGCACTGACCAGATAGCTTTGCAGGAGGCTGCATCGCGACACTTTTTTCTTACGGCTGGGGCATCTGAGAGGGAGAACTTCTTCCCCCAAAACTTGTGAAGACCTATTGTTTCCTAGGAAGATCATTGATTGCTGAGATAACTGAAAACTCGGAGTCCTTAGAGAGGAAATGAGGATGGCTGGGAGGACTTTTGTACACTTAGTTCTTTATCCTCACCACTCACACACGTGCACACACAGATGCACACACCCGCACCATGCTGGTGGGGTTTTCCAGTTATTTCGGCACACCCCTGTCTCCTGCTTCTCTCCCTGTGCTGTTTTCCTTCACAAAGAAAAAGAAGGATGGTGGAACGAGGGAAGGAAAGAAGGAATAGTCTCAGACATTGACCCCCTGGGGTGGCCAAAAACCTCTACCATGTGACCTTCCTGTTTGAAGTGGACAGACATGCACTGGTCCTGGACAAGCTCTGTCTACGCCCTTAAAGACAGCTTGGTGGCAGCAGCTGTGTTGGCATTGGCGTTGAAAGGCCACAGCTCTAGTCCAGGCCTGGCTGCTGAATTCTGCCCTGGCTCCAAGCATCACATGGCCAGTCTGCCCTGCCCATGTCCTCAGGAGGCTGTGAAGGCGAAGAGATCACACTTATCAGAACATCCACCCAGGCTGAGAGCAGGAAACATCAAGATGCTTTTCTTTGCTAACGAGAAAATGGAGGCCCAAATTCTAGGCATCAAGATGCTTTTCTTTACTAATGAGAAAACGGAGGCCCAGAGAGAGGCGGTAACTCTCGTGAGATTGCACAGCATGTTCTTTTCAGAAAAGCACACCTGGGCATAGAGGAGGGACTAGTCATGCGTCGTGGTCCCCATTCCCTTCTGTGGGGTGGCTTTGCAAATGGTGGGTGAAGTGACAGAGGAAATGGAAGGAAAATGCCAAGCCACCTTCATCGGCTTCTGAAATGGAACACTTCATGCCTGGTTACTACTTCTCTCCATCTCCATCCCTCTATTGCTATCTCTTTCTCTTGCATGGACATATTTCTCAGTTTAAGTAGCAAAAAAGGGCAATGACAGCTCTTTCCAGGAGAAAATTACACTCTTTTCCACTGGTAATGGGAAAACCCATTGGGCGTTATTCAGCTTTGTAAGTTAGACTGTGAGACACGAATAAGTGAAGCTCGAAGAGGATATGCTGCCTAAACTCCCTTGCATTCACTTGTATTCATGGGGCTCAGTGACCTTGGACTTGCCCAAGATCCATTACCTCTTATCCCGCTGCCCCTCCTACTAATATACACAGTCCTCATCCTCCTGCCGCCAAACATACAAAGATGGCATCAAAGAGCATAGGCTATTCCAAGAGAGGACCAGAACTCTCTTGGTCAAGTTATTCAGCCTCTCTGAGCTTCAATTTCCTCATGTGGACAATGATCATGTCTCCTCATGTTGTTGTGGAGAACATAGGTAAAAGATAAAAAATCACTGAATGCCAAGCCTGGCACAAAGCAGGGGCTTGATAAATGTTATCTGCCACTGCAAAAATGTTGGAGGGAATAACATGCCCCGGGGGAGCAGCAGTTGGGTCAGTCGCCTCCGAAGGAGCACAGGCCACATACATCTGGGTTTAAGTCGCAGTTCCGGGGGAAAACAAGCAATGTGAACAATTTAGTGGAAACAAACTAAAGTGCTTCTATCTTCTTGCCTGCTTGCCTTCCATTCCTGCCTGCACCTTCCCTTAAAAAAAAAAAAAAAGTTGGAGCGATGTTGGAGATCACAGTTTTGTGGTGTCATTTTCCGAAGGAAATCAACAGGCTCATCTTTAAATGAGCTCTCAGGCCTCTCGAAACCTGGCTGCAGAGTTAAAACTCTGATTTTCTACTCAGGGGTGAACAAGGAGTGTCTAAATCTCAAGCACACCAGTACTGGGCTGGACTGAGATGCTGTCATGGAGTCAAAGCTCAGAAGCCCAATTATAAGTGGGACAGAGGTTACATTAAGCTGTACACAGTTTATAAAGCTTTTTCTTTCTTTTAAAGGAAAGATGCAGGCAGGGATGAAGGTGAGAAGAGGCGATTAGGAAGAATGAGAAAAAAGGAGTCCTTTATTTTATTTGGTGGTTCATCTTGATCGTTTCCCCTGCTCCAGGTCTGGAACCCAGGACCTTGGGATGTATGTGGACTATGCCACAGTGGACTAACCCACTAGGCCACCAGGGTGCGCCACAAAGTACTTTTATATCCTCCACTCTTGATGGACTCAGAATGTTGCAGCTTAGTGTTCTGTCCATTATACAGGTGGGGAAATCGAGACTGGCCAGGTGGCACATCTAGGACTCCCAGAGGAGAGTGACCAATGCTAAGTGGGAAAGACAGATGCCACATCACATGGGGCATTGTAGGACTTGCTAAAGGAATTGTCCCAAGTTCAATGGGAAGTCTTTCAAGACTTGCACAAGAGTGTGGCCATCGTATCTACATTTTTAGAAAATTCTTGGTGGGAGAGAGAAGCCAACATGGACCCAGGGAGCCCCTTGGAGGTGGCTGTGAAGGTTCGGGCTAGAGATGACATGCTGCTCACGGAGATGAGAAAAGGCTGGGAGTCGGAGATGACGTCACACAGCAGTCTGATGACGAACTTGATGTGGGCATTGATGGAGACAGAGCAGCCAGAGAGGGCTCCCAGGTTTCCTTGAGTTGATGGGTGGGATGGTGAGTAAATTCTGGAAAGAACAGGTTTCTGAGGTGAGGAGCACGGAAATCAGGAGATTTCCTGGCATTTATTTTCAGAAAGAGAATGCAGCTCCCCAAACATTCTGCCTTCTGATGACCAGAGCTTGTCTATTCACTTGCTCTAGGCATTAAATAAACGCTTTCTGTGAGCTGGGTGAGCTCAGGGCAGTCCCCAGACAGCCTGTCTGTAAAGAATGCCGGCCTGGCCCGGGCTTGTGTCCCTTCTGCCACCAGAGAACCAGGGAGCCATTAATGGCCCTTCTCCCAGCGCTAGACCTGGGACAAGGAACAAACAAAACCCCTAATGTCCTACCTTCTAAGGTTTCAGTCCTTGAGTAGCTTTTTCTTTTCCAATCACCACAGTATCTTTCCTCTGCTAATGTTTGAAAAGTGATTCTTTTTTTTTTTTAATGTCAGACACAGGCCTTAAATAACCTTTACCCGGTGGTGGCTTCTGAATAGAGGAGGCTTAGTAAATCTTTAATGACATCAACAATGATCACAAGTGTTCATTGTGTGCCACTGAATTACAGGACCTCCTCTGTATAGACATCATTTGATTTCGCCTCGAGAAACAGCTCTGAGGAAGATCCGTGGCGTGTTTAGCTCTGTGTGAGAAACCAAGGAACGTAGAATTCAAGGGCTTATCAAAGTCTCATCCTAGTAGCATTATGAAATTAGAATTAAGATCAGACCTGGCCTGTGAATGTGAGCTGATGTGGCTTTTATTAGCTTCTGGAGAGAGAAACTGAGGCCCAAGGAGGCTGTGGTGTGCCCTTCAGTCATGGAATGAACTCCGACTTATCAATACCCAGAGTGACCCTGGACGTCACTCTCAAAGGGGACCTATGTTCCGAACTGCTCTCTGGTTGGAGGGGAAGGTTCCACCTGGGGCCGCGTCCCTGTGGAACTCCCCTTTGGCCTGTGTGAGCTTCCCTTCCCCTCCGAGCCATCCCCCACTCTATCCTGCAAGCTCGCCTTCCACCTGAGGTGGGTCACCTCACCATCCCGGATGACTGGCCCGGCCTCTCCTGCCCCAGCCCCTCTCCCTCTGTGGAGCATCTTGCAGGGCTCCGCTTTCTTTGAAGAGCTCAGGCCCTACCTCCAACAGCTCCCTGACCTCCACCCTCACAGGCCCTTTTCTCAAGGGTTTCCTCAGCGGAGCACCCCCAGACCCCATGAGGGAGCATCCGACCTCCTCCTTTCCAGGTAACTCCTCATGTGGGACTCTTGGCTCCCCCATTGGGTAGGTGGAGAGTGAAGCCTCATCCTGTGCTTGTCACTCTCCATCCACTGGGTATCCTAACCTGTGCCACGGCCAGAGCAGGTGCCAGCATGGTAGACACTAACTTCTAAAACGTAATCATCCCAAGACCCACCTTTGCAAATGGATGGGATGCTATCCAGGTCATCCCCTTGGGGAGCTCACCCCTTATCCCAGACATGGCTTCAAGGCTCAGAACATACCTGTCCCAAGAATATCCAAGTCCCTAAAAATATCTAAGAACACCCCACATTCTTATCCTTGGTGTTGGCACATCTCTGTCCTTGGAAGGTGGCACTGCCAGTCACTTGTGGAACCAGGAATGTGGCTTCCCTTAGAAGCGTTGTGTGAGGTGGGGCATGGTCAGAATAGGGGGCCATTAAACAGTAAGGTGCCTCGTTTTACTCTTTGCCTTTCACCCTAACTCTGAAGGCAGCTCCAAACAAGGGCTTCCAAACATGTCTTGGTCATTTCTCTTGAGTTAAATGTAAAAGGTGTACCTTGGAAACCTCACTGAAACAATGACTCACTTCTGACTGGTCAGTTCTCTGAGTCTCTTTAATATTTACCCTCAAAATATATTTTGAGGATCAAGTTGTGTGAGTATATGACTAAAACCTCACTCCCTTATAATCCGAGTGTGTTTCTGAGAGACAAAGCATGTGTGCTTGTCTTTGTGTTATGTGTGTCTGTAGGGAAGGGGGTGTGAGGCACTGAACCAGCAGGGCCCCTAAGCCAGCAGCCTGGACGGGCCCGGCTTTCGAAGCCGCCAGAATGCTCCTCCCTTTACCTCTCTCCTCCCCTCACTGACCTCCAGCTTCGTTTTAGTCCAGTAGTCCTTCCATCGATCTGAAATTAATTATTTTATTCTTCATGAAGAGAACACCTCCCTACCACCCCCAGAATTAACTGACCTCTCCTTCCACGTCCTAAGAACGCGGTTTGTGTGGTCCCTTCACAGGCCCTGTCTGCTCCTAGGAGCTCTGTTACACAATGAAGATTTGGCCACGGATGGGGAGAGGGGGTGTTTTCCCAATATTTGTTTTTCTGTCCCAATATTTTTCTGGGCATCCGAGGGAGAGGAAACGGACAATCTCTGTTTCTTCAGAGACCAAAATTCGCTGGCTGGCGGAAGTTCAGGAGCAGCCAGCCCCCAGCACTTCCTCCTCTGTCCTCACGGACTGCTGGGAGCCAAGAGCCTGTAGCATCATGGAAGGACAGTCGAGTTTGAAGTCTAGGCCTCATGCAGTTCCTGAGTGATTGTTAGGGGTCCTGAGGCACCCTGGAAATCTGTGCCCCAAGGCCGCTACCCCACCCGCCTGTCTTCATGGCCGCTTGCCTCTGGCCCCGGCTGCTGTGCCCTGAAATGGCCACATTGACTGGAATTCCCAGCGAAGGCCTGGCTGCCAAGAAGCCTTAGAGTGGCGGGATGACGGCCGTCCTGGGGTTTTCAAAGTGCAGAGTAGGGACTGAGAGTGGGAAAGGCATCCAGCCTGCTTGCTGGTGGGAACCCACGTTGCCATCCACCAGCTCTGCCCCTTGGTGCGACTTTGAGCCTCTAGTCCCCATTTCCTCACTGGAGACTCGAGGTTATCGGTAACTGCCTACCGAGTGAGGAACTCTGGAGCCCGACAGCCCCAGCTCAGCCACTGCCTTGCTGTGTGATTTGGGGCAAGTTCCTTCACCTCTCTGATCCTGGTTTGCCTGGTTGAATTCATTTCCCATGGCTGCTATAAATCACCACAGACTTGGTGATAGTCCTTCAAGCAGGAGTTTATTCTTTCACTGTTCTGGAGGCCATAGGTCTGAGATCAAATGTCCGCAGGGCCACCATGCTCCCTCTGGAGGTTCTAGGGAAAAATCCTTCCTTGCCTCTTCCAGCTTCTAGAAGCTGTTGGCATTCCTTGCGGCTGTATCACTCCAGTTTCTGCCTCCGTCTTCACGTGACCTTCTCCTCTGGCTTGGCGTTTCTCCTCTGGGTGTCTTAGGGGACTAGGGCATGGACATAACTGTTTGAGGGGCGGGGGGGGCCACAGTTCAGCCTACTACGCTGGTCTGTCAAGTGGGGGCAATAAAGGTGCCTCACGTGATGGAGATGAAATGAGTTCACGTGTCCAAAGTCCTTAACTAGAGTCAGCACACTCGGCGTTTGCTCCCGTCATAATCCTGAATGAGCCATTATTCCTAATCACCATCAGCATCAGCATCACAGCTAACTTTCATAAAGAAGCTTCTCAGACAGCACATCCACCATTAACTCTTCTTTTTCTTAAAGGAAAGGTGCAGGCAGGCATGATGGGGAGTGGGCAGACGGGCAGGAAGAGAGGAGGAAGAAGCACTTTATTTTTTATTTAGTTGTTCACACTGTTTTTTCCCCCCGAAACCCGGAGCTGGAACCCAGGGGCACGTGGCCTTGCAGGCCTTTACCGCTGCTCCACCGAGGCACACCAGCCCCATTAACTCTTTACTCTCGTCTTCAGCCTCTCAGTAAGTTACCTGTTTACCCCTCCTTGAAATAACCCTTGTTTGCTCGTTTTTGCTCTATTTCCTTCTATAAATCTGTTCTGTCTCCCTTCAAAGGAGGTACCTAGTCTGACCCCTGCCTTCCAGGACACCAACCTGCACCCCTGCAGGGGGCGCCCTTCCCCATTTGTAGCAGGTGAAAATGGCACCTCTAGAGTTACACCTATAGACCTGAGGGGCCAACTGAGCGACCACTGAGTGACCCTGTTCTTGCACCTCCACACTGGCCCCCAGACAAGCGCCGTCATCTCCCATGGATCCTGGCAGTAGCCATCAGCTGTGCTCTCAGCCCGCCTCCTCCACTCCTCCCACCGTGTCATGCAGCGCCCACACCTGCCTGCTCTCCCGGCAGCTGCTCAGAAAATGGAAGTCAGACTCTATCACTCCGCTGCCCCCACCCTCCACTGGTCCCGTCTCACTCAGAACAAAAGCCAGCGTCCTTGTGGTGGCCCACACGACACCCTGCCCCGCCCCCCGGTCTCAACCTTGAACAACACACTCATACACAGTCACACACACTCACACACACAGTCACACACATGGTCACACACACATATACCTAGTCACACATATACACATACACTCACACACACTCACACAGTCACATGCACAGTCACACAGTCACACACAGTCACACACACATACACACAGTCATAAACATAGACACACTGTCACACATAGTCACACACGCAAGTCACAAATACACACACAGTCACATACACATAGTCACA
>RJWH01002316.1:68728-152877 GCA_004363575.1 Solenodon paradoxus
ACACAGTCACACACACACACACACACACACACACACACTCACACACACACAGTCACACTCACACAGTCACACACAGTCACTCACATATATACACAGTCACATGCACATACACACAGTCACACACATACACAGTCACTCACAGTCACACACACACACTCACACACACACTTGCTTTGCATTTGCCCTTTCTCAGCTGAGAACACTCTTCCCCTGCTCTCCGTGGTTTTCTCCCTCGTTTCATTCAAATCTGATCAAAACAGTCACTGAAGAGCCCTTCTCCGGCCACCATCTGCATAAAGCCGAGCAAGCACCCCCATGAATCCTCAGCCAGTTATCCCGAGTTTTCTTCACAGCACCTCTGGCTCCCTGGCCATTCCACTGGGCTCCAGCAAAGGGGGACTGCTGCGCCGCGGCTGAACCCTCCAGGCCCAGCGCGGGCCAGGCTCCCAGGAAACTGTCGGTTCCTGCGATGCTGGGCCAGACTCCGGCTCTGCCTCTTCCCTCCTCGCAGCAGCCAGCGAAGTCAGGGTTACTAGATCCTCCCTTGTCGGGGGCTCTGGGCGAGAAAGTCAGTGCCTCCCCAGCCCCCCACCACCCAGGTAGTGAGCAGCAGCCTCGGAACAGCTGGTCTAACTCCGGAGCCCACTGTCCTAACCACTGGGACACAGAAATGAGAGGCCTCTAGAGGAGAAGCACCTTTGGGGCATGGCCTGGGGGCTTAGCAGTGAAGTCCTTGACCGCCAGCCAGAGTCCACATCCAGCCCAGGACCCAGTATCCAAGATGAACAATTAAATCAAGTATATGAATGCGCCGTCACCTCTCTCCCTTCCTGCCTGCCTGCCTTCATTCCTGCCTGCATCTCTCATTTAAAAAAATAGACCTTTGGAAATGGAAATGCACTACACAAAAGATAGCTATGTCCACAACACGACTGCTCTGATTTGATTCCTGCTGAATTATTAAGGTTTTTTTTGAGAACTACACTGTCCTTTGCCCTGTAGAATACTCATCTACGTTTTGAGGCCCAAACTTTCTGGAAAAAAATCTTTCATTTTAATTTTTTAATTCAAATATTTATTTCTTGATATTTAGGTACTTGTTTTTGCTATTATAAAGGAATTTGAGCATTAATTTTTTAACATTTTATGGTGCAAGAAACTTCATGTAACAAATAATTACGAATAGAAGAAGAGATACAGGTACAGGACGCTCTTCTCCCTGCTCCCCCACAATCGAGGACACTCCCTGTGGAAGGAGGTCCAGTGCCTCTCAGCAGCTCTCTGGCCGGGCTCTTTAGCGTATTTGATCACTGTTGGCTTAAAGCTCGCAGAGTCTGTATTTTTGTAAAAATATCAGCTAGATTGCTAGCTTCCACCTAAAAGGGTATAAAGAGAAATGTCACGCTGCTCAGCCCATGGTCAGAAAGTCGGCATCACCAGTCTCACCAAGTCAGAGTAACTTCCTCTGTGGACCATGCGTCGCTCTTCCTCGCATTTCACTGAATCATTGGCCGAAATTGCTTTTGTTGGGAGTTCGTGGTAAATTCAACAAAACCGATGATCATATTCCAGGGTGCTATTTTGCATACGGATATCATTATTGAGTTCTAAAGTTACGTATTTAACGCATAAGCATAAATAAAATAATTAAAAGTGTGTATAGATATAGAATTAGTCCTACCCACAGATAATGCGCATCCTTATTTTTTCCTTATGTTTCCCTCACAAATTTGGGCCCAAAAGTATGCATTGCACACAGCAAAATACAGGCTATCTGCTGCCGCTGTGGTCGATACAAGGAAGGTGTTAAGCTGGGTGTCCCAGAAGCATCATCTTCTATTCAGCTACTGCCAGCCTTTGGTGACCTGGAACACTCCAGAAATGGGCCATGCTGGCTAATGAATATGTCCTTTGTTCCAAAAACAGACCAGTCCATTTCTCGGCCTTTTTTAAACATGGTGTGTTGATTAGAATCAACCCTCTCAGTGCGGGGTCATGCAAAGAGCACTAGAGCGAGTCAAGAAAGGATTCCCAACTCTGCGCACACATCCCTGTGGCCTTCAGTCCTCACAGGAACTTACTCCTGAATCCTCCAGGTGCTGGGCACCACGCCCCCATCTCCCATACACCCCCATATGCTTTGAGCTTACTAACACACTGGCTTCCCAAACCCTCTTGGGAGTAAGTACTCTTACTAACCGCAGTTGATTCCAGTCCCAGAGACACAGAGACGTTAAATAACTTGGCCAAAGTCACACAGCTCATCACGGGCAGAGCCAGGATGTCACCTCTAGCATTCGTCCCTGAGGCTGGATGGGAATCAGCTCTTGCTGTCACAAGGCTCAGCTTCATCTGTAAATTTGGGGGAATGCATCCAATTATAGTTTCCAGTTTGGAAAAAAATCTATGCTTTTGAGGCTGAGACTGTGGTAGTCATTTGAATCACTGATGTGATTTCAAAACATGCAGGCAACTGGGGTGAAGCAGGGCTGGGCCAAGGACATCACAGGACAGGCCGAGATCCAGGCCCGTTTCTGTCACGTTCTTCCAGGCATCCTGCAGTCTTGTCAGTCACTGTTTTCTTGTCTCCGTGATTTGCAGACATAAGAACCCACAGGTGCTTATCTTCCCCTGGGCATCTTCCCTCTCTGTGCGGGAACAGGAAAATGAAACCCTTGCGGTCACCTGATGTGTCTTAGGCTCAAAACACCACCTGTCTCCTTTCTCGTTTCGTTCACACAGCAGCCCCGTGTGGACAGGCAGGAACAGTCCTATTTTACAGGCAAGGAAACAGAAAGAGGTTGAGAAGCTGTTCTTAATGTCACATTTACCGCGTCCTGCCACCACGAGTGTTTCGCAGGTCCTTCCTCAGAGTTTTCTCCCGACTGTAATCGTCTCAGCAAACGGGGCCTCTGATGGCTCCCAGCCACCTTCCATAGTGTCGCCATTCCTCGAGGGGTAATAAATGCCCACCGTAGTGAGAGCTGTCCTTTCTTGGGGTTCTCCTATGTGCCAGGAATGAGATCAGGGCTTTTCACCTTTCATTTCCTCCTAATCCCTGCAGTGTCCTCCTCCGAGATATAAATCATAATGATGCCCATTTTACAGATGAGCTGCCTGAGGCCACACAGCCTCAAAGTGACATGTACAGAGTCACACAGCTGGGAAGGAGTAAATCCTTATGTTAACACCAGTCATCCACTGTCCCCTCCCTGGTTACAGCCTTCAAGGAGTCCTGGTCATACAGGACGATGGGCAAACTCCTTGAGATGGTGTGCAGATCGCTCCATGCCACCCCCCAGGGGCCGCAGCACCTGCCTCTCCATCCCAAGTGCTAGTTCCACCTTTGCCCCTGCTCAGCCACACCACACCCTACCCCTGGACCTAGTCCATCTGCTCCTTTCTTTGGAAAGCACCCCCCGACTTCTGACTGGTGAATTCCCACCCATCCTCCCTGGAGCAGGGAAAGTGACCTTCTCCACTCAACCTCCCCTGACCACCTGCGCTCCTCATCCCTGCCCCACAGCACCCGGTGGGTGCACAGCTCACCGGTATCCTGGGAACCCAACATAGCCTGTGGTTCTCAGCGACAAGAACAGCCATGCTGCAGAGCGTGGAAGGATCAGAGAATGTGAGCCCCACTGAAGGGCATTCTAATTCCTCGTTGTTTATAAAACATGATGCCACCCAAAAAAATGATGGCTGGTGTGTGGACCGGGGGCCACCAGTTTGAGACTCTCGGGAACATCTCAGGATGTGTGTACTTCCCTAGAATGCCAGCGCTTCAGTGAGGGAGAGAAGGTGGCAGCGAGGGAGGGAAGGAGGGAGAGAGGGAAAAATTTATCTTCTTAGACCTGGCAATTTGGCCTCCATAAAACATGGTGTGTTCATCTGCTGAGGCCACCATCACAAAATACCATAGACTGCGGGGCTTAAACAGCAGGAATTTATTTCTCACAGTTCTGGAGGCTGAAAGCCCCAAACCAAGGTTCCACCCAATTCTGTTTCTGGGAGAGCTCCGCTCCACACTTGCAGGCAGCCAGCTTCTCACTGTGTCACTTTCCTGGCTGCATGGTGAGAGAGAGAGAGGCAGACAGACAGACAGAGTCAGACAGACAGACAGACAGAGAGACAGAGAGAGACTGAAGGGGGGAGAGAGAGAGAGAGAGACAGACAGACAGAGAGAGACAGACAGAGAGACAGAAGGGGAGAGAGAGAGAGACAGAAAGACAGAGAGAGAGACGCAGAGAGAGAGAGGAAAGGAGAGAGGGGGAGAGAGAACGCTCTTGGTGACTTCTCTCATGAGGACTTTAATGCTATGGGATCCTCCCGACCTTGATCACCCTCTTAGAGGTTCCATCCCCGAAGACAGCCACACTGAGGGGAGGGTCAGGATTTGACATATGAACTTGGTGGGTGCGGGGTGGGGAGCGGGGGGCTTGCACAAACATTAGTCCATAATGAAAGGCATTCTGGATCCACCCATCCACACCTATGTCCTGTGTCCTTACCAGCAGGGGTCCTCACACTGGAGGGGAGCAGCAGAATTCAGGGGTCAAGAAGGAGGACCTTCAGAGCAGACACTTACTCAACAATGACCTAGACAACCTTCTCAACTGCTCTGAGCCTCCGATTTCTCACTGAGACACGGGGACCATGACACCCTCCACACTGGGCTTATGCGAGGATTCGGTGAGATTAGAGCACATCTGCGGTACCTGGCAGCGCTGTGGGTGCGTTCAGGGAAGGTTAACTGAGCGCATGCTCTGCCCAGAGAGAGCACAACGCTCCTGCTCATTCTCCCTGAAGAGCCAGGAATCCCACGTCAATGTGCGGTCAAGTCAGTCAGTAAAGAGATGGGACGTGGACTCTGAGAATAAGACGGTGGGTGAAAGGGAGGGTAGCAGGGAGGAGAGGCCTTTGAGAAGAAGCTGATGGCCAGACCAAGCCTGGGGCAGAGTCTTCCAGGCGGGGAAACAGTAAGCACAGTGTCCCAAGGTGGGCAGTATGAGCTGTTACTATTCGTTGAAATTGCTGTGATTGCGTGTGGCCCTGCCCTTGGAGCCACCACATTCTGGGGACACAGGACTCAGCCTTGCCCTCCAGGGCCATGCGCCCTGAGTGGGGCATCTTCAGAGGAGAGCAGTTCGGCGAGGGCTGGAGTGGACAGGAAGGAGGAGGGTGTGGGAGGAAGGGAGTGCTGCAGGAGAAGGGCACTGGGTTGAAAAGCCTGATATCTTAAGGACCTACAAAAATGTCCTGAGCCAGAGATACTTCTGAGAGAAAAGCCAGGCCAGGAGGCCTGAGACGCCATTTGGATGATCTCAGTGTGAGTTGACAAGGGCGGCAGCAGCCTTGAGTTACGGTGCAGTGGCAAGTTGTCAACTGAAGAGAATATGCTCCTCATTCATGTCAGGCCCTGAGCGGAAATTCAGGTGCTTGAGTCACAACCAGATGTATGTCCTGTCAGGGAAAATCATGGCAGCAGAGAAGCTGGTTTCCTGGAAACTTCCGCTTGAGGGCCAGGGAGCGTTCTGAGGACAGGTGAGGAGAGGGCAGGGTGCTCGGTGAGCTGGGACCGGCTGGGGGCCCGAGCGACTCCTCTCACAGGGTCTGTGGTGGAACCTTCCAGAGCCTCTGGGGAATCACCGTCTGATGTCCATGCCTAACTGAGGCATGTCTAGGGTCTTCTGTCTCTCCTTCTTCAACCTCCCCAGAGCCTCCTGGCCTTCTGACAGAGGTCACCTGGTCCTGTGAGGTGTGGATGTGGAAAGAACAGCTGGATTGGGAGATGAGACCCCTGAATTCTCATGTCCAACTTGAATTCAAACCCAATTGCTTCATCTAATGCATTTCATTAGGTCTTGGTTCTCTTATCTCCTAAGCGATGGGATATGTCAGAAACTCTCCAAGGTTCTGCCCAGCCAGAACATTTGAATACTTCCTTCACTTTCCTCCATGTAAATAGGGGGAACTGAGGCACAAGAGCAAGGGGCTTGCTCAGAACCCACCAACTGGAAGTGGACTGGCACCCGCTCCGGCCAGGTCTGCACCCTTCCATGTTTGCCCCCTTCCATGTTTGCCCCCAGGTCCTGCTGCTCTCCCTGATCTTCCAGTCTCTGAGATCCCCTGGGTCCCGAGTCAGAACCAAGATGGGAACCCACTGATAGGAAGCGGAAGGACTCGCTTGGCCACCTCCTATCTGCAGCCTGCACACCCTTCAATCCAGCTGACACGGCTTCGCTACCCAGAAGCTCTTGCACATCCCCCAGCCAGACATCACCCTACCAAGCCCTCCCCATCCATGACACTTTATGGTCCAGCCATCGGCATGTCCACTTACTTTTATCAGAGGTCCTTGTACAGACATCGGAGCTCCTGGGTCCAAGGTTCACTGAAAGCAGTCATCAAGTGGCCCCAGTTTTGCCCATTTCTGCCACCTGCCTCCCCTTCAACATCTGGTGCAGGGTTTGGATTCTGAGTGTTGGAATATTGTTGGGAATACATGGCACTTTCTTGCTTCTATCCAAAAGGATTCTTTCCTTCAGAACGAATGGTCAGGTGGGAAGAGCATCTAGTCTAGACCAACCCGGGCTTGAATATTAGCTCTACCCTCTGCACTTGGGGGGTTTGGGAAAGTGATCTAACACTTTCATGCCTCAGTTTCCTCACTTGTAAACAGAGGATAATCCTACTCACCCTACCTGAAGGGGTAGCTGTGAAGATAAATGACCACGCATGGAAAGTGATAGAGCACGGGGTCCAGACTTGAGTCAGTCAGTAAAGCTGTTCAATTTCGGTAATCTGACGTACAACTTTTTATTTTCTTGAAACTGTGTTACACTGCCTTGAGATTTCGAGTTTGGCTTTAGGTCATTCCCAAATCCTTTCCAATCCCTGCATGTCTTTAACCTGCATCAAGTATTCACTTCCCCAGGCAGAACCTCCCCCTGCTCCCTTCTTGCTTGCAGCATGCGGCAGGGAAGGGAGAAATGGAAATGGAGTCTCTGGGGCTAGCCGCCACATTAAGCACTCTTTCTCAATGCATGTGACTTGACAAATTTGGAATGTGTTAGGGAGAAAGAGTTTTTCCAGCTATGAGTCAGTACATTTATGCGCTCGCCCTCCCCCTCTCTCCCTCTCTCCCTCTCTCCCTCTCTCCCTCTCTCTCCCTCTCTCTCCCTCTCTCTGTCTCTCTTTAAAGAAAAGAGTTCAGTAAGAATCGTTTATGAGTGCAAAGTGGAAATCTCTAGAAATTTCATTTTGACCCTGAAGGCAAGTAATACTTAAGACATTTAATAAAGGATTCGGAATGGAATGCAACAGAGAGAAAACATAGCTAGTTGCCTTTTCCTTCTGTTTTTTGTCACTGTGTTTCACATAAGAGGATCCAATTTGCATGGGTTTATTAAGCTCCCCCTAGAAATCCAGACATGCACTGAACATGGCAGAGAGGGAAGACGTGTAAGGGGATGGAAGCGGAACCAGTTTAATTAAGCATCTATTATGTCCCAGAAAATTATGAGGAGTGTCATATCCCAAGTTCAAGAGGCGGTGGGGAAGAGAATGGAATGATTATATTTAGACAGTCTCGGGTTCAAAGCCCAGGACCCTACTTGCACAGTATCCTCTAGTCCCCATCAAACCCCATGTTACAGATGGCAAAAGTAAGATGCAGTGACGACAAAATATTTTGTCCATGGGCACAAAGCTCATATGGATGTAGACCGCATTCTACACTGGGCCTGGCATCCTCTCTAGGGTAAATGAACATCCCCAGGAACTGTTTCCCCCGCTAAGCTGTTTCACCACTAAGGAAGGAGAGGAGACCAGCCTCTTGGAGAGAGAATGTCTGCAGATTCTGAGTAGGTATGACTTTCCTGCAGATCCGTCTCTCGACCAGTTTCTGTTTGTGCCCTCACACCCTGCCCGGATTTTGTGAGGGATTGTGAACACCCTGATTCTCATCCACGTTGAAACTCTTGTTGTTGTTTGTTTTCAAGAAAGAAACCACGGCCCACCCACAGGGCTTGTGTTTCCAGCTCACTTATGTCTCTTTTGCAAGGGCTCGTTTTTTGTAGATTCCCCGTCTCCAGGGAGCTGTGTCTTTCCCTGGGAAACATGAGCTATAATCAAAGGTGCATTCATCCCCTCACATCTGCCAGCAGCCTGCTGGAGCCAGGGTTCCCCAAGACCCGGCAGAAGGAGGCTCAGGCCAGGTGCCCGGGGAAAACTTTTCCTTGCACAAATCAGATTGTCCCATGATTGCCTTTGAAAAAGTGACACTGTCCTGGGCAGTGCTTCTTGGATTTCTGGGGGCCCTAAAGGGGACTGGGGATAAAGAGAATTCCACCATCCTTTCAATAATATTTTTGAGGACAAACTGTGCCAGGAACTGCATAGGAGAACCCAACTCTTAGGTGACTTCCCATCACGGGCAGGTAAAGACCCCGCTTCTTGAAAGGCCTGCTTCCAGTTATGGCGTCCGCCATCTTCCTTCCCGCCATGGTTTCTCCAATTTTCTCAGTGCTTTCTTCCCCTCATTGCCTGGTTCACAGGCACCTTCCTTTCACCAGGTTTACCCCACCCATCCCACTGCCTGTGACTGCTTGGGTGCCTCTCCTGGCACTCTGCCAACTCAGCTTGTGTTTGGGTTAACCTGTCATTGATGTCACCAGCCCTCCTGCAAGGACGGGACTCCTCTCACATCCCCAGCACCTGGCCCATGATAGTGCCCATAATGAGTTGTTGGAAAATGATGAGCCAGCAGTGGGCACCACAGACAGTGTCCTACCTGATCCTGGGCACAGTTTCCAAGTATAAACGTCCACCACTGCGCCCTATCCCTTGGGGAGGTTACAAGTCCACCTCCTACTCTTGACTGCAGGCAGTTTATTAAATCACACTGAGCTTCTACTCTTGTCATCTGTAAAATGGGTAGATGCTTGCCTGCTCCTGCTCCTCAGAGTTCCCTCAAGAAGTGGTGGCACTTGGGTTAGTCATTTGCTGGGATGTTTGTTAGAATCACAGGCAGTGTTCTTGACCAAGATGGAACGTTTTCTGGAGCAAACACAGGCAACTGAAGACAGCATTTCCGGCCTGCGGAAGGCTGCACAGACAGGGCTTGTAGCTTTCCACTGCTTTTGAACTTGGCCTTCCTTTCATGTGTCCAGTCTGACCTGACTCCGGCCAGAGTCCACTGCTACCTCACGGGTGCTGGGGACGCTCAGTCTCCTCAGCATGATGCCATCACGACAGAACGTAATGACCTGTTTACTAGACCAGGAGTCTCTTAGTCATCTGCTAAGTGTTTGCTGAGTGAAAAAGCAGCGTGGAACAAAGTGCGTGAGAGAGCATGTCCCACGGGCGGGCGTTTTTCTTCTTCCACAAAACCCTTCAAGCAGCTTTCCTCTTTTTTCCTTTTCCTTGCAATCTCATAGATTTAAACTGAGCCAAAAGGGAAAAGGGTGGGCTTGCGGGGTGACTTGTAGGGAAAATCCTCCTGGCGGATTTTTCCTTGTTGGCATTTTGCTCCATTGGACCAGCATTTTCTGATGAAGGGAGCCCTGAGCCAGGCAGACTGGACATGTGTGCATGTTAGCTTTAAGGGCCCCGAGAAGTCCTATAGTTCCTTAGACTCCTCATCACAAGGCTTCATTCCGCACGGCGCTGGGTGCCCATCGCAGCCCAGCGGGCAGGGTCTGTTTAGAGCCCCTACTGATGGGTGAGGACACTGAGGCACCACGTTGGGAAGTGATGGGCATCAGGGCAGAGAACAAGTGAGAGAGAGCCAGACCCAGCCTGCTGTCCTCAAGACCAGTCCCTTGTCTCACCCTTGCTGGTTCAGGTCAAGCGTCCAGTGGGAGACGGACACATGAGGAAAGCAACCGAGACACCATAGCTCAGAATCATTCACTATTCAGCCCCAGGCAGGTGACTGCAAGTCTCTGTGCTTGAGAAGCAGCACCTAGTCGGTTGTGGGTAATAAGAATCATCAGCAGTAATCGCCGCTCACATGCCTGTGAGGCACGCAGCGTTGTGGGCTCAACTGCTGAGAAGTCGGTGAGTCCCGACACAACCTATAGGTGAGCAGGGCGACTCCAGCAGCTTCCACACCTCCCAGGGCCGCGGAGGCCCCAGCACTAGGGGTGTGGTTTATCCTGAGACAATGGGCATCCATCAGCTGCACCACCCAGTACCACCTCCACCTGCATTATCTTTCTTCCCACTCAGTCTACTATCTGTCTTTGCCTTTTTTTTTTTAAGTTGCAGGCAGGAGTAAAGGCAAGCAGTGGGAGGCAGGAAGAGAGAGGATGAAGAAACACTTTATTTATTTAGTTGTTCATCTTGATTGCTCCCACCATTCCCAGGAAGCAAACCCGGTACCTTGGGATGTACGTACCCAACCCCTATTCCACCAGGGTGCGCCTGTCTTTGCTTTTTAATTCTCTGAGTTCACTAAGGAGGAGGGACTGAGTCTGATTAATCCTCTCTGGTGCTGAGCAGAGTCAGGCACATGGCTATTCAGTTAATGATGGTTGATTGAATATTTGTTATCTTCAGTACTTAATGATATTAATGTGCTTAGCATGAAGTCACTAGATTGGCTACATCTGTCATCTGTCGAAACCGGTACCGGTAATGTCACTCCCATGATGCAGGCATTTGGGCTGTTGCATGAAGCATTTGTCGAAACCCTGCGTTCTGACGACATGACGTCCTGGGGCTGTGGGGACACTCAGGCTGCAGCACAGCACTCACAGACATGCCACCCACAACAAAGCCGGGTCCAGTGGTGACACTTGACACTCATGCTCAAAAAGCTTGCTAAATTTTGAACTGAAAAAAAATGAATACAACAGTCATGGACCTGGATTCAAGCCCAAGCCAGGGGGGACCAACTGCAGCAAACACAGCAGTGAGTGTCGGGCTTGAGCAATTGTGGGGCTGCAGGCAGGAAACCAGATGGGTACCTTGATGGACGGGAGCCAGAGAAGACTGCATCAAGAAGCAGAAGGCAACAGAGATCCTCACTGGAACCCAGTTCCAGGTGGCAGAGTGGGAGCAGGCTTTGCCAAAATGTAGCAGAGATGAATGGTCTCGTCCACGGCCTTTGCACAGAAGAACAGAGAGCACCGAGCAAGGAAAAGTTCAAAGAGCGTATACGTGGTCATGTCAAGCCCGGAGGAGCTGGAGCGAGAGGACACGTGGACAGGGAGGGCCTGTGGGACTCACGACCCTCCGCTGTCTCTGGGCAAAGCATTGCTGTGCTGAGAGCATTGCCTCTGAGCCAGAGCGACTCCGTGTTGACATCACTCTCCTGTGCGCTAAGCTGCCTTATGGATTGATAGTAGAATCTGTGATGAACCAATAAACGAAGAAAGCCAGCTGGCTGGTCTACTGCAGGGAAGATGCCAGTCACACACTGCACCTCTGCTCTAGGAGTCAGAGGACCTCAACCACAGCTCTCCAGAAGCTGGTGAACTCTGAGACACTGCCCCGCCTCTCTGTGCTCAGTTTCCTCCGTGATGAAAGAGCAGGACAGAGACGCCTTGATGGAGCAGATTAGCTCATGGAGGCAAAGCTCTCTAAACCATAAAGGGCTTTGCAGAGTAGTGTCCTTCCTTCACACTGGTGCTTGGAACGCTCAGTGCCCATGTCTCCAGGCCACCTTCTCCACTGGGGGCTCAGAGCTAAGGACACTGGACAAGAAAACTAAACTCCCTAGAATCAAAATGAAGTACTCACCGGGATTAAAAGCAGAAGTTTGAGTTCCTGTTCAAGAAGAAGGCTCCTGTCCGAGAACTTCGGGAAATTTTGCTGGCCCTTGAGTAAAGTGACGAGGCGGGGAAGCCTGTCCAGTGTCCAGTGCCTCCTGGTGTGAGTGGTCCTGCAGCACCCCTGGACCCCGCTCTGGGCCTGAGGTCACCCATGCACCCCTTCTGCCTCTTCCCCTCCATTTTAACTTCTCACACTAGAGCCACAGAGAGCAGGGGTTCGGGGAACACTGAACACAGGGTGGGTCAGCTCTCCCACCGACTGGCTCTTAAGACCATGGCAGCTGGGTTGACTTATTGACTCTATGTCCTCACCTGTGGGACAGTCTACAGCTCTTTTCTGCCTTCCCTCCCACCCTTGCTAATTGGTTTATGCATGAACACTGCAGAATTGAATGTACACAGGAATCGCACAAGCAGCTTGTGGAAAAAGTAGGATCCGATTTCTGGCCTGGCTGGGCCTGAGAATCAGTCCTTCCTGCATACTCCCGGGTGATGCGGATTCCTGTCTAAACAGTAAGCATCGAGACCCCGAGCTGTGTGAGGAACGCCTGGCTCCGGCAAGTCCTCCGTCAACAGAACTGCCATCCAGGTGATCCCCCACCCCACCAGCGCCAAAGGGTTCTGCTTTAAGGACCTGCAGAGACAAATAGAGAAAACCTGTGCGGAATTCGTAGGGAAACAAGAAAACACAAGTTTCGCTTTAAAGGCAGATTGGGGAGAGAGAAGTGTGTCCTCCAAGCTTGCAGGCAGCTGCCCGGTGCTCACGCGTGCACTGCAGGTGGGAAGCTTCCAGAGCTCAGGCCGCAACTTGCCACGCCGGGAAGGCATCCTCCAAGGGAGCGGGGCACATGCCGCATTCTGCAGGCTGCAGCTCTCCTGGGGGATTTTCAAAGCACACAGGGATGGCCTGGCAGGAGTCTCCCAGGACATAAATACGCAGTCAGTCGAGGCTTTGTCTTGAGGACTGCAGTGTCTGTTCGACTTGAGGCCTGCGCACAGAGCGCTCTGCTTCGCCCTCGCCAGCCACAAAGGGCCGTCTGCTGCCAGGAATAGACACGGACACAGGAGACTGAAGTGAGGTTCCAGAGACGCCTCCCCCACCCGGCCCACCAGATCTCGCTTTCCGTTTCGCTCTCCTTAAAAGGCCTGTTACTCAACAAGCTACTGACTCACCCCAGGGCGAGGGTCTCGGTCTCTCCCTTTTCTTCCCCGGAATCACCACAAAGCCCAGAGATAGTGAGGTTGGTTCCCTTTCTGTTTCCATCCCCATTCTGGCCTCCCAGGACCCTAGACCTGCTAGAAAAGATGGATGCTCTATTGCTCTGCCCTGCTCTTGACACGGAGTTTCTCTTATTTGTAGGTCTCGCACCCTGGCTGCTCTCAGAGTCCAAGCGTACAAAGATTTCCAGGATGTGAGCGACACAGGACTGGTGAGTGATGCGGTGTGTGGAGGAGGTCGGGGCCTCAGTTTCGAGAAGGAAAGGAGATGAGCAAGCGTGGAGGGTGGGCAGGGGCCGCTGGGAGCTGTTTCTCGCATGCCACCTGCAGCCATACCGTGCAGAGCATCCAGGTGTGAGGCTGGGAACCCGCGGAGGCCCTGGAGGGCTGTCTCAGAAGCAAATCAAGCATGCAGGTGGCTGGGCCATCCTCTCTCTGCTCAGATGACAGCTGCTTGAGACTGTCAGGGAACCTGGAGCCAGGGTAGGGACCTGCCTTTAGAAGAGAGGGAACCAGCGGGTTCGCATCATTTATTAAACCATAATCCTGAGGAGCCGACTGAATGGGGGGCGGGGTCCTCCATCTAAGGGGTGTCACTGGCAGAAGAAAGAGAAAGCCATTGACACAACCTAAGGCAAAGAAGTCCTAAGAGATTGCAAAGGTAAAATAAACGTGCATTGGAAGGCACGAGTTCCCTGTTACTGGAAGAATTCAAGTATAGCTTGGAGATGAATTGACAGGAAAGGTTGAAGGGGGCAGTGTTAATTAGATTTGAGTTTAACACAGTTGGTTCCATGAGCGTGAGCCCCTGAGGCTGGTAGGATGAGGGAGAGGGTTAGGGAGAGCGAGAGGCCCTGAGATCTCACTACTCAGCACTGTCTGCTTAGGTGGCAGCATTCTGTTGTAAAACCATTTAGAAGCCACTGAATGAGATGGCTCTTGGGTCCCTCCTATGGCCATCCATAAACCAGCGGCATCTGAGCTGACTCCAGACAGCCACACACATCACGGTGTGGTCTGCTATAGGAGAGGGTGAGCAGCTTGCAAAACCTGGCGGGTTTTGAGCAGAGGTTCTAGGGACACCCAAAAAGCTTACCAGCTCTGTTGAGAGACTGGCCAGGATTCAGACATACGGCACAGAATAAATGGCATGGAGATTCTGTGACCGGACCCCACACGCCCAGGCTGTGTTTGGGGCCACGAGGAGGGTCTCCCCAAGGGAGATGGGCCCTTTTGGGGTAGAATCAGTACCACATCCTTGTAGGGCCCAGTTCCCGCCCACCGAGTGGGGGAAAAGAATCACATGTCCACCCAAATGGGGAAGACGCCGGGAGATTCCCACTGAGTCATGAGTGCCCAGGCTTCCTTGGCACTTTGTGACTGGCCTTCCTCCCCTGGGCCTGGGTCAGCAAAGTTATCTCACGGGCCCTGAGGGCAGGGTGCTGTGGGAAGCCAGAGACGTGTGTTTTCCTGAGACACTGACAGCCTACATGAGCTCGAGCATGGCAGGGTTGTGCCAGGCTGTCGTCTCATCAGAATCCTAAGTGAAAGGGGAACGGAGGTGGGTAGAGGAGGGGAGGGCTGAGCAGTGACCTGCTGCTTCCTTGACGAGTCTTCAGGCTGGAGCTGGTCATTGAGGACAGGGCTGTGTCCTTGAGTTATGGGACTCGCACACAGTAGGTGTTTGGTAAGTGACTATAAGAGGCCTGAAAAGGAGCAAGATGAGGGGGCAGCTCGGGCAGGCGAAGCCTGAGGTGAAGAGCAGGCCCAGGAGTCCGGCTGTCCAGGTTCAGATCCTGCCTCTTCCACCAGCTGGGGCCCCAGCAAGTTGCAGTCTCTGTCTGTCTCTGTGTCCTCATCTGAACTGGGGAGAGTGTCAGTACCCACCACAGAGAGAAGCCACCTGACCGGTGCCGGTCCATAGTAAGTGCTCAATAAATATTAGCTTTTAGTCTTGTCCTCCATGTGGGACATGAACCGGGTTAAGGTTCAGTGCTGGGACAGCAGACGGCAGTGTGGAGGAGGTGACAGAGCTCTGGACTGTGAGTCAGACACCCAGGCTCAGCTGTGGAGGGAACCAAGGAAGCAGCAGCTCCCCTGAGCCCAAAAGGCGGATGCTGTGAGGGTAACAAGGGTGGCTCCATTTCTTCCACCCTCCCTCTAATGGTCCATCCAGTCCTGGTGCCAGTCCACACGCAGGCACAGCTTGGCGACTTCTCACTAGCTGGCGGCAGGGGTGGGCAGCGTGGAGAGTGACTTGACTTCCCAGGACCTCCCTGTCCCCCCGTGACTGGGAAAGCAGGGTCCCCTTCCCTCCCAGAAGTGGTCTGGAAAACTGAAAGGCATTGATAGAAGAGACGGGTTCTGTTGGCACAGGTTGAAAACCTTTTAAGACTCCAGCGTGGGTCGCGGCATCTCAAACCTCAGTCCACGTCCGTGCCCCCGCTCTTCCCGGTGAGGTTAGCTGTCTCCTCAGCAGGAATACGGGTCCCAGAACCCTGCTTCACTTTGCAAATCACCACTCGCCACCCCTGGACTTGCGGCACGTGTCAAATGAACTTCGTGTTTGCCGGGAGCACGTGTCAGGGTGCATTTTTGCCTGAGTGGCGGTCCTCCACTGGACGCCCTGCAGGGAGCTGGAGGCTGAGCTGGCTCAGGGGCCTGCCTGCTGCCCCTTTGCCCATCGCCCCCTGAACTGGCTGGATAGGAGGGTTGGACTGTGAGCCACACTGTTCATGGCACATGCACAGCCCCTGAGTCAGGGAGTCTCATGTCACTCATGCCCACCTCCTTTTCCCTGTGATAACCCTAACAGCTGCCAAGTGACACCCCACTCACTCTTCCCTTCAGTGGCTCAGGAACAGAATGAGGGCACATTTCTGGGGGCAACTCCCAAGGCCAAGCAGCCAGAGGTAAGTGGTCCCAAGTCCTGGCTCTGACAGTTATTTAGCTGCTCTCTGTCCCACCTCTATTGAGACGAAGTGACAGGGCTAGATTTCACCTCCTGCCAGTTCTGATCGTGGGTCATGGCTCCCAGGGCACTGTGGCAAGAAGCTGTACGGCGCATATCTCGGGAAGTGTATGCGACAGAGTCGTGATGTCGCAAGAAGGACTGTCGCGCTACACCTGGGCATTCCAAGCTAACACGACTTCTAAGGCCCGTCCTGCGCTCACGCTTTGTGGTGTTGCAGCCTGTCTGACATCAGAGAGGCAACGTGCCGAGAAAGCTCATTACTGTGGGCCAGTGTCGTGTTAGCACCACCCTGTGCTTCCCACCTGCGGGTGGACAGTCGGTCCGAAGACCCCTGCCGCACACGGGGGGACCTCACTGCATTTCTGTATGTGCTCAGCTGCAAACTGGTGCCCAGGCCGGGGCCGCGGGGGTCTGTGCTTAGCAGGGCTGACCGGTGCTTACAGGATTCTTACTGTGTGAGCTGAGGACAGAATATTGCTGAAACTCTAACAGAGGCCGGGTTTTTTGGTTGGGTTTTTTTTGAAGTAGAAAATCAGTGGGCAGCTTTTTGCTTCTACTATTTCACCTGGCCAGGGAATTTGAGTTAGAGACACTTGGCCGTACTAGTTGAGGATACACTTTTTTTTTCCAGAGTTCTATGCAGAAGACGAAACAAAATAGTCCAGAACTAAATTTCCCCTGAGTTTCTTCATCTGTAAAATGGCGAAATCATGGACCTCACTGGACTCCGTGGGAGAGTGCATGGGAGGAAATGTAGGAGGGACCTAACATGCAGTCTTGCTCACAGAAACATGCTAGTTCTCCTCCCCCGTACCACTTCCTTTCCACACTCGCCCTGAAAGCATAGCTGTCCTCTTGCAGCATGTCCAAGAGTGTGACATTGCAGACAGATTTCTTTAGACTTGCATCATACTTTTCAAATGACTTCTCTTAGTTTTTCTTTGAGCTTCTTCCTTCTTATTCCTGCCGGTTCAGCAGTGGGAAAAGTTCACTGACACCTTCTGTGTGAGGGTCTCCTCATGGTCATTGGGGGCGTCGTCAATGTTTCCAGGCTCCTGATAGGCATATGGATGAAGGCTTGCACAGCAGGTCTCTCTAGAGGACAATGAACCAACAGATAAGACCACACCCACCACCTCCCTGCAGCTAAGCAAATGTCCACAGCCAGATCCCACTCCCATCTGGAATAGTCCCACAGCAGAGGTCCACGGACACCAACCGAACTCGAGTGCAAGTGTGCTGCTGGGTGGGCTGCACAATGGAGTTCTCCAGCTTCAGGCTTAATCCCTGAGATTCTTTAGGAGGAAAAGTTCTCACGTAAAAAGTTAAATGTGTGTGGAGGTGGAGAGGCACCCACATGGCCAGACTGGGAGGACACAGCCCTGGGCACAAAAGCCAAGGGCGGGGCCGCCTGTTTGGGCTCCTGGGCTGAGAGTCAGTGTTCTTAGGAGGCAGCATCGGTGCACTATCCTGGCTAGCCCTGCCTGGTAAGCTGGGCCACATGTCACTCTTCCCTGTTGTCCTCTCTCTGAGGCCTGGAACAGAATGCACTGCAGCGAGGGCCCTGCCTCCCTGCCTTCAGGGCCTCCTGCCTCCATTTGCATCCAGCCCCAGTGGTCCCCTATTCCACAGGCAGGGAAGAGACCAAGGGGATCCCCATCCTGCGCTCCATGCTTCCCTCGGTTCCACTCCCTGGCATGGTCACTCTCTCTCTTCATCCTTGTCCAGCCTCAGACATGTCACTCCTAAGGATGGAACTAAGAGCATCGCAGGGCAGGGGGAGGCCTTGAGGTTTGAGGGTGTGGCCATTAGGCTCGCTTGGGGAGCTGTGCCCTGAAGTCCTGGGCAAGCGGGAGCGTGACATCACTCAAAACTAAGCAAGTCCTACACCTCTCTCTAAGGTATTTGTCCCCACTCTCGGCTGCCCCAGATCCTAGGCCCTGTCCTACCCAGGGGGAGTCACTATTAGAGCTGTAGAGCCATTGAGTCCCATACTTTGGAGCTGGATGGACTCATCTAGAATTCAGCTCTATCTTTTCCACCAGCCTTGTGATCTTGACCATGGTATGTCACTTCTCCAGACCGCAGATTCTGCGTCTGTGACATGGGCCAGCTCATAGGAAGGTGATGATGATGACCAGGCTTATAGAATGTTCTGGGAAGTGCGTGACTCAGAGTACACGTGTTAATACAACAAAAACAGTAAGTAAAGGCAACAGTTAGTGTGTCCTATGATCACCTGGTGGACATCAGCAAGACTGTAAGCTTCCAACCCACAGGAACAAAGTCCTTCATTCTGCCTGCAAGTTCAGGGAAACCCTGAGGGAGGGGAGAATTTCTGCAGGTAGGCAGGAACGGGGAGGCTGGACAGAGGTGTGGAAGGAGTGAGAGGAAAGGTTTCGGGGGACTTCTGAAGGATGGTGAAGTCTGGAGCAGGTGGAGACAGCAGGGACACTGGTGGCAGCTGAGATGGGCAGTGTCTGATGAATCAAACTGAAGGCCCTCGGGTAGCAGGCTCAGGGTGGACTGTTTGCAGGGAGCAGTGAGCTGCTCTCAGAAGTTTTAAGGCAAGCAACTGATGGGCTGCAGCCTCGGGTTTAGAGGGGGTGTCCTACGGTTAGGGGGGTGACCTGGATGCAGAGGCTGGGGTGCCAGTCACAGAGCAAAGGCACAGGGACAGAAAGCAGATGCGGACAGAAGGCTCCAGAGGAGGGCCTACCCATCTGCACAGAGGCAGCCAAGGCAGGTGGGAAGAGAGGAGCAGCCCAGAGTCCAGTTCAGAAAAAGCGTTGACTGGACTTGAACCTGAAAAGTGAGGTAGGGGAGGGCTTAAGAGTGAGTCCCAGGAACTGAGAGTGATCCGATTATCCACAGCAATGAATAGATGGAGATGGAGAAAAACAGATGATGACAGGGGCTGGAACGTCATGTTTGACACATCTCTGGACCGCCATGGGCTCGAGGTAGCCCAGAGCAGAGGTTAAATAGGTGGTCTCATGAGTTCAAAGGACTTGGATTCAAATTCTGCCCCCAAACACTGACTAGCTGTGACCCTGGAGGGGTCTTTTTCACTTAGCTGAGCCTCGGTGTCTTCATCTGTGTAATGGGGATAATGCAGACCTCAGCTGCCTGAGCAGGCTGCTCCTGTGCTGGGCAGGGAGAGCGTTGGTAGCCATGCCTGGCAGAGAGGGCATGCTCGCCTGACACTAGTATTTTTATTGATAGTAACTTCAGGATCAGTGTTTGGTTCATTTTCCTAAAGGAAATGTCCAACATGGACCCGGAATAGAGAAGCAAATTCAGGACGGGCTGATTAACTGTGGGGTCATCTGTATAGAGGTCAGTGATCATCAGCTGGGGAGCGGGGTGTTTCTGGGGGTATGGGAAAGAGATGAGCATCACCTGGGTTCTATTCAAATTCTGTCCCTCCTGCCTATGGGATAGCCACCCCATCTTGGCTGTCCTGTGAAAATATCACACCTGTGGGCGTTACTGTCACCAAAGGAAATCCCTGAGTGCCCCATCCCTTGGGTCCATGGGAAAGAATAAGGGTAAATAGACAGCTGTCAGACGGGTGTCATGGGGTGTCTGGGTTCTCTTGGGGACAGCTGGACAGAAGACAGAACCCAGGGACACCATCGACATCGAAGCGACAGGGCCAGGAGTAACAGCTCCATCCGGAAACCAAGCAAACCTGCCCACATGCCTCTGGCATGAAATTTGCTCAGCCCTCAGGAACTGGACACGAAGACCCCATTAAAGGCATTGGCTTCTTTCACAGATTCGGGTGCAAACTCAAAGCACACTCCATTCAGCAACAAGTGAGGGGTTCCTGGCTCCTTTCTGCAGAGGAGTAGATTCAACATATCTGAGCTATGCAGGAGAAAAAGAGAGGCAAGAAATGGCCTCCCACCAGCCCCTGTGGTCCATTTAAAGCTTGGCTCTCAGTGCCTTGCCGTCAACTCCACTCCATGTTACTTGGGAACCCACAGTTTCGCAGCCCAAGGAAATGATAACACCCGAAACCAGGAGGTAACAACACTGAAGTGGATATTAGATTAGTCAGACTTTGAGTTACAACAGAGAGATCTCATTCAAATCGACATAAGTGTAAAAAAAAAAAAAAAGCAGTTGGTGGTAACGAAAGGCTGATCTGGGCTGGCTGTGAGCCCCGATGGAGCTAACCACATCTGCAGACACATGTCGTCACCCCACTGGACTTGTCTTGCTCCTATGCAGCCGCACTCAGGTTGTGTCAGGAGTTCAAGGGACTTGGATTCAAATCTAACCCATTACTGACTAGCCGTGAGACCTTGGAGGAGTCATTTCTCTTGGCTGAGTCTCAGTGTCTTCATCTGTGTAATGGGGATAATGCAACACTCAGCTGCCTAAAGGGGCTGTGGCTTCCCCCAGGGACCCTAAGTTTCCCTACTTCTCTCTGTGCTTCCAGAACATCCTAGTAGATGCTCTAAGACAGTGCCAGGCCATGTGTCCACCAAAACCCAGGCTTGCTGGGGGAGCAGCACTGGAGCGAGTCTGTGAGAGGCTCCATCCGGACAGAAGCCCTCCAGCCTTTCCCCACTCTGCTGGGGCCAGGGGTTCATCCGGCAAACCCTATTCGTGTCCTATTTGTTCCCTATGGCTGCTGTGACAAGTGGGTGATGTCTCACCTTACCATTCTGGGCTGCATAATCTGAATGGGTGTCACCAGCATGACCGCATGGCAGGGACCAGCCCATCATACCTGTCTTGAGCAGCCTTGAGCTAAGGACCATAGACTTAAGGACTGGTCAAAAAAAAAAAGAAAAATGAGGCAGACACACCAAGCCAGAAGTAGGTATCTGACCCTTTACAAAAAGATGCTGGCCAGCATCAGAGAGAACATGGGCAGCGAGGTCGTTGGAGCTGGGTTTGGATTCCGAACTGGCTGGCCCGCCCCTTTAGTCCTTTAGACAGCAGGGGCTTATGAAACAGTTGTGGTGACAGTGTCAGTGCCAGAGGTGGCAGCAGTGCTGGAGGTGGTCGCAGAGGTGGTGGTGGCACATCCTGAGCGCTTCCCCAGGGCAGACACAGAGCGAGGAGCTTCAGAGCGAGGCCCCCCTTGGAGGTGTGGAGATGCAGGTGGCTCCTTGCTGGCTCATGATTTCACTAGAGGAGCTGGAGCAGGCAGTCTGGCCGCATGCTCCTGTTTTCCTTCTTGCCGCCCTTCTCTCAGGCACAGCCGTCTTTGGGGCCATGTCTCCCTCCGGGAACTGTCTTTTCCTCTTTCCCCCATTTCTCTGCAAAATCCTCTTCGGCTGTAAAAGGGAAACTGAGAATTGGGAAAGCTGTCCATAGCAGGTCTGCTGCCAGCACCTCGAATTTGGGTGCCAGCTGCTGCCCACCCATCCAACACAGCACCCACAACGTGTGAGCGCCCTCGACTTCGACAGTGACAGCTGGGACAAACCCCAAGTCCCTGGATCCTGCAAACTCATTGTTGACGGGGAGGCACACAGGGCAGCTCATCAAATGGCACCAAATGTGCGATGGCTCTGCTGCCATTGGGATGCCACCGACTGTTTCGGCACCTCCCCGCCACCTCTTCTGTTACCATGACGACATTATTTTAACCAACAGCTCCTTAATATTTAATGAAAATGATGCTCCTGACAGTCAAAAACAGATGCGCGAGCACAGGACAAAGGGCTTAGTGGGGTCCAGGAGGACATTCTTGCACGAAGCCATCAGTTTCCCGTGACCCCTGTGTCCCATGCGTCGTCAGGAGCTGCGAGTGGTCTGGGGGCTGGGAGCCAACGTGATGGCCTCCATGTTGTGCAATTGAGGGTTGTCGCTTCTTCAGTGCAGACTGTGACACCGGCCCCGCCAGGATGGACGGCGTGATAGCATTACTAGACGCTGCTTTGTATACCAATCTACTCATGTTTCCTCCTGCTGGCCTGGGGCTGCCTAAAGGCATGCTGGCTTCCTGCGTCCTCAGTCGAGCTGGACTGTGAAATGGTGCCCAGAGCACGCGCGCCAGTGTGGGAAGGGGCTCGCGTCCTAGTCAAGTGCCATCTGGTCCACCTGTCAGTTCAGTGACAACCATGTGCGGGGATCAGGGGACCCCGTCATCCGCCCTCGCGGGGTCCATGCAGAGAGAAACGAGGACATTGTGCAGCAGCCTCCACCTCTGTGATGGCCCGCTGTGTGCCAAGCATGGGGAAGACACACATTAATTGCACATTCCAGGACCCAGAGGGAAAGATGGGCGAATAACTATCATCAAGCACAGGTGCTGTTAGCTGGGTGCCCTCGGGGGTACATGAGCTAACGTCTTGCCTCCGTTTTCTCATCCATCAATTGGCCATAATATTGCCTAAAGGACAACCTAACTGTTGTCACCAGGCTTAAAAAAAGTGAAATAAATCTCTGAAAAGCACTAAATTAGTTCTTGAAATTCTCAGTGGTGGGCACATGGCAAGTATGAGTGACTGCGGGCTGGGATTGCAGGTTCCCATGGTACTCAGCCCACAATGATAATAATAGCTAGCAGCAATCAGGGGCCTACTAGACCCCAGCACGGTGCTGAGTGCGGGGGTTATACTATCTCATTTAATCTTCACAGGCATCCTGACATGACAGACACCCTCTCTATAACTCCTCCAAGGAGACTAAAGCTCAGGGATTAGGGAACTCGCAGGAAGGCCGTTAAGAGGGGAGGTGAATGCAACTTGTCTATATTTGCTGCCTCACAAAACACAAAGTACATACAGTGTTGTAAGGGGCATATGGTGCTGGGAGAGCCCAGGCAGCCCACTGGAGGCTCAGGCTCGGGAGGGTACAGAGGGAAGTAGCCACAACGCCGTGAGGGCTCATGGGTCTTCATGGATCGAGGACGGGACTTCAGGTGGACGAGCCTTTCTAAGCAGGAGACTCTGCAGAACCTGGAGAAGCTATGTCTGGAGGCAGATTCTTGGCATTGAGTGGGGGCCTATCTTACACAAATATGACCTGTTTATTAAAAATATACACTGAATTTTTGTTTGAAATAAATGGAAGTGTGAAACCAACCTAAAGGGAGAGCAGAGCTTTCTGAAATGTTCCACGAGGATTTACATGAGATTCGGGATAACGTGAGACTATCGTTATAAATCATGCACAGACAATGTGTCCTCTCTCAATGTCATCGACAGGATCTTGGAAAGTGCGTGTAACAATGACACCAGGTCCTCAAATAACGCCGTTTTAGTCAACATCGACCAGGATTCTTTTTTTCCCCTCGACATAACAAAATAACATTGCATGAAGCAGCATTATTCAAGGGCCTACCTGCTGAATACGGGAGATGAAAACATGGTGCGCCATTATCTCCAAAAGCAAAGAAAGAGGCAGAGGAAGGAAGGTTTAGATAGTGTAGCAAATTAGAATCGAAGCCATAGTGTACTGCATTTTTAGCATGCACGTGTATTGCTCACTCATTGCCACAACGGAGCTCCATTCATTAACCTCGGTGGTGAGCACAAGATGCGTTTGTTTCCTCAGAAGCGCCAGGGTTCCTCGTCTGGGTTGGGTTTGCTCATAAGCCTGAGGTCAGCTCAGGATCAGCTGAGCAGCTCTGCTGATCTTGGCAGGACTCACCCATATCCTTGGGGTTGGCTGGATGCTGGATGATCTAAGATGACCTCAGTGGGGATGGCGGGTGTGTTGATAAAGTTCTGTGTACACCCTCCAGGCGTCTCATCTAGGTCTGTTCTCAAGGTCGTCACAGGAGAGGAGGAGCAGCAGAGAGGTGCTACAGCTTTTCCAAGCCTTGACTTGCATCCCATCTGCTAACAAACACACAATAGGCCAAAGCAGGTGACATGGCCAGAGCCACAGTGGGCAGATTCTACAAGGTAACATATCAAGAATCATGGGCAAAGCAGGGGACAGGGTCAGGATGTTACTGCCGCCGATCACATACTCCCAAAACCACCGGCTGAAACCAGCAGACCGTTTGAGAGGAGTCCTTCTCAAGGGTAAACTTGAAAGGGTCACATAACTTCCTCTTGTCCAGAAGCCACAAGATGAATCTGACCTCAGAGTGAGTCCTCAGTGCATTTAAGGCAGTGTCTGTGCCTGCAACGTCATCCCTGATCCCTGAGCCCTGCCCCAAGGTGCCTGCAGTGATAAAGGCCGCTGCCGCCAGAGCAGTGGGGCCTGGTGCGCTCCTCGCTTGTCCTAAGCTGCTTCCCAGGAAAGTGGGGACAGCTCCGCCCTGGGAACTCAAGGGTCCCATGTGCTTCCCTGAAGAACCCAGTCCCCGAGACTGTCCTAAAGGCAATCTGCCTAGAAATGGGTCAAGTGAAAGGAAGACCCAGTCAAGATTTGTTTTTAATTCCACATCATTTATTTTTTCGTAGCAATATCTCCTGCTTATTACCTGATGCTTCCCATAGCATTAAGGACTAGTATTACTCCCAGCTCATAGATGAGGAAACGCAGGCCCAGGGAGCTTCTATGACTTCCTCAAAGCCGGGTGTGTAACCCAGGCTCCTCTCTTCTCCACCCCCAGCGCTCTCCAACTCAGCCCTCGGGAGACCTTCTTACACTCTCTGAAGACTGTGTTCAAACCCTGATTCTGCCTCTTACAGACATGTGACCTTGGATACGTCATTCGCCCTCTCTGAGTCTCTGCAGAGAATCCCATCTCCCTGATAGGCTCTCAGTTTAAAATGAACAACTAGGACTCAGGAGTGCTGCCCCGCAGTTAGAAATAGTCCTCATTTTCTCATGTGATCCTCAAAACCACACAGATCGTGGTTTGTGCAGCGAGGAGGCTGAGACTCGGTGACACAGAGTGACCAGCCAGAGGTCCCCTCCGTGGTGCAGCTGGGACTCTGCAAATGCTCAGCAAGGACACCCTCAATACTAACTGTCCTCGTCCCATGGAGACCTCAAACTGTAGAACATTCCACAGTAAATGCAAAGGTGAAGCCCTGCGGCCTCTCTGGAGAGCCCTGAAGACAGATGCCACCTAAGCATCTGGTCCCCTCAGGCAACAGGAGTGTCACATTCGAGAACCCCGAGTTCCCACCACATGCATCAAAACAAAAGCCCTTCCCTGTCTGAAGCGAGGTTTACGGAATCCATTGACGCACATGGCAATGGCATCATCTCTCAGCCCTAACATGGTCAACACCCAGCGAGCTATCTAAGCAAATTCTTCTGATTCAGAAGCAGCATCACCACCAGTGTCTTTGCTGGACACGTGAGCGCCATTAAAGGGAGCCACGCTGGAGCCCTCAACCCCTCTACTAGCACAGAGCCGTTGTACGCCTGGAAGGAGGGCAGGGCAGGGATGAGCAGCTCTGTTTTAAAGACAAGAAAGCTACAGCCGGAACAGTTAAATTATAGCTGCCAGCACCCAGGGCGGAAAAAGCAGTCGAGCTGACATGAACTAAAATGTCAGGAGGGCTTCGCATTGAATCAGAATCTTGGGTTCATATTTCTGCTCCACCATGTATTCTGTAGGTAACCTTGGAAAGTTACTGTACTTCTCTGTGCCTCAGTTTACACCTCCATAAATGGGGACAATAGTGTTTGCCTCTTCGAGTTGGTATGAGAATTGAACAGTTAATCCTTATCAGAAGAAGAAGGTCCTATGCCCAGAAGAGGACCTGGAACAGCATAGGAGCCTGTGGTAAATAATGCCCATTGCCGATACTCTGCATTCTGTTACTCACGAATGTAAAGGAAGCTGAGTTTGATGAAAGTCGTCTGTGGACAGAGTCCTTATGGGGCAGAGGGGTGCAATCACAAGAGGCATCTTGTGCAATGAACACACTGAGGAGCCCATGGGATAGATGACTGACCAAGGCTGCCCCTACTGGCGACAGGGCCACAGGAGACAGGGAGCCTGCTCGCCAGACTCCGGCATCAGCACCCTTCCTGCTTTCCCGGGCTGCCTGACTTTCCAGAGAAGGGGCTTCTGCCCCATCCCTAGTCACCCGTCCTACCACTGCAAAAGTCACTGTCAGAAAAGTGTCTGCATGTGTCTGTCTCACGGAAACCTCTTCATCTCCTTGAAACTAGCAGCAGATTCACAGGAGCTGTGAGCCCAGGCTCGCGTTACCCGTGCCAAAAACAACAGACAGATTGTATCTTCGAACAGTTAATTAAGTACTAGGTTTAATTAACGTAAATCAGTCTCCCTCCCTGCTCCTATGTTCCCCTTGAAAAAGAGGGCTGTTGAAAGTGTAGTCCCTAACTGGAATTTCTGATTTTAGCAGTTTCTAATCAGACTGAAAATTGCTAGCTTGTTGTCTTAATGTGCCCGAGCTACCAGCCTTCCCTGTGTGATGAGACTTTCCTTTCTCTGCCGCGTTTCAGATACAGGCAAGCCTTGCGCGGTGGCTTCCTTTCCTTGCTCAATTCTTCAAACATCCACACCGCCCACCTCGCCCCACACACCCCTTTTTTTATTTTTAATTCCAAGGACAACAGTGAGCTTTGCACTGTTGCGACCTCGGTTACTATTGGTCCTTTGCCTCCTCCCACAAAAATCTTCATTATTTTTTCAAACGTTCTCTCATCCTTTCACAAAAGAACAGTGACCCACCCAAGTTGTCAAATAGTGAAATACACACAACTGGACCGTGTGTCCCCCAGACTTTGTTCCTTCCCTCCCAAGTGTACAGAAACAACTGTGATGCCTGCCCCCTCCTGAGAGTCCCCCCGCTTCCTTCTCCCACCTGCCAGGTGCAAACCCCAGCACCCTTCACTCGGTCCTGAGCGCTCTCCCCACCTACTGTCTTGGCTGCTTGTGACCCGTCCTTCATGCTTATGAGAGTTACCGCATAAAATACAAGTGGTATCTCGGCGCTCCCAGGGATTGTAGCCATCAGATCGCTTCTCACTGCCCTGGAGCTTGCTGTCCCAGCTTCTTTCCCTGCCTGACCCAGCCCTGAAAGACCCCATCCTACTCTGCTTCTCCAGACTCCTTTCCCGCCATGACGCCGCCTCCATGTTTCAATCACCCCAGCTTTCTTCCTGTTCCTCAGACTCACAGACTTGCAGGCACAGTTTCGCACTTGCTGTTGCCTGTGTGGAAGGTTCTAGTTTAGCCTGGGCTCCCTGGAAAACAAAGGCTAACACAAAGCTCCAGGGAGGAGGTGTGGAATTCAGTCGTCCAGATTATAACGCAACAAATGTGTTCCCCAAATCCACCTCAAGCAAAACTGCGCAGTAAAAACCAGACAGCTGATGTGAGCAATGGTGTCGGGGACTTGACTCGCAATAACTGTGCCACGACACAGTAACAAAATGATAATAAAAGCAGTCACACAGTTTTGCCCCTTACTCATGGCTTAGAAAGGCAAATACTACAATAAAGAGGGCACTTTACCTGGAGAGAAGACCTGTTTGCTTGAGGAACTGCATGTCAGAAGGGTTGCAGCTTGTGAGTTAGTATGATGTGGTGCAGGGAGGGTGAGAGTTCTAACACAGGCGTGGACAGGTATGGCTCAAGACACACGGGGTAAACTGAGGCAGCTGGCAGGCGTAGGCCGTGCGCGCATGCGGACATTTTGTGTGTATTACTGGGCAGCCATGTTCAGCGGGATGAAGCTGCCTGTATTCACCCACTGTTTGTCATGGATGAAATGGGACACGAGCTACAACCGTGGCATACTCAGCTGGTTCCAATATATCAATCGTGTTGGAACATATTTGCATTTTCAGAGCAAGCATTAGAACTGACAGTTCTGTAGCTCAGAAATGTCCCCTGCAGGTAGAAAGAGCTCCTTCCCAGCTCCTGTCTCTCAGTCCCTCAGGATTCCCTCACCGCACCAACTCTCATCTGTACTCAGGGTGCTGACCTGGCCCCTGGGCGTGGCCACTGAAGAGGCAGGATCCTTGGGACCAAGCAAGGAAGCTGCTGCTCCTTCCAGGTACAGGGTGTGATGGCGGCCATCCGGAAGCCTGGCTCCCACAGGACAGGAAAGGGCCTTAGAAAACCAGCAGAAGCCCAGGGCACAGGGGGACCAGAGACAGGGTGGCACCTACACAGGCCGAGTACCAGCTCTTTCCTGGACCAGGTTCTGCCTATTTCCACTTCGGCGTCCATGGCCAGGTTCATCCTATTTTCCTTACAGACAGCTTCTAAGTGGAGCAAGGACCATAGACAGAGTGGTAGCAGCATGTTAAGAGTCAAAGCAAAGCTAGGAAGCCTTTAGAGCTGGGACAGGCTTGATCTCATTTAGATTTCTTAACTATGGCCCTGAAGCGTGAAGAAACGACACTGCTGGAGACCAAATGTCAAACCAGAAGCCCCGCCAAGCAGCTGTGACTGCTTGGACCATGATTGGAAAGGGTAGAAAGGGAGGAAATGGTCAGCTTCAGAGGGATATTTTGGAAGAAGAGCCAACGGGGGTGGGGAAAGAGTGGCTGTCACCTGTCAGGACTCCAGGGTGAGAACTTTCTGGTCATGGAAAAGTCTGGATGGCAGACAGGAGACAGCCTGACCTCCACGAGCTGTGTGATATGTGGCAACTCAGTGATGAAAGCCTAACATCATGGAGATGTTGAATTTGTCATCTCTAGAGGGGCTGTCCAGCCATTTTTGTGTCATGACAGTGTTTGGCTGTGAGGGAAACACAACACCCCGGAAGAGTGGGATGTAGGGAGACAGGGGAGGTGGGGCACCTACTTACAGCCCAGTAAAGAAAAAGCCCTGGCGGGGAGTGCTGCAAGTTTTGGGTGGCAGTGAAGGTTCTCATCATAACAGCACCAACAATAACAACATATATAAACAGTGGTTCTCAGTGGGAAAGACAACTGGCCAGTTTTACCCCACCCCCAGCCCACCAGACATTGGCGATGCCTGGAGACGTTTTGTTTGGTGATAGCAGGTTGAGGCAAGGTTGCTGCTGGCACCTAGTGGGTACAGCGTTCTAGCCAGCTAAGCATGCTACAGCGGCCCTGAACGCAGAGTTAGCGGGCCCACAGTGTTGCTTGTGCCAAGACTGGGAAGCCCAGATTTAAAATAGCGTAAATATCCAACATTTGGAAAAATGGTTATTGCTTTTCCGACTTGAAAATCCCATTGTCTGTCTGGAGCATTGGCTTTGAGGCCTGCTGGATTCCACTCACACTGGAGTTTCTTGGTTTGTATATTTTGGAGGCACTGATGAAGAGTCAAGGACATAGAGATTTAGATCAGCATTTCTGAAAGGCTTCCAATTCAGGAAAAACAAAATGTTGAGTTAAAATGCACAAAAATGCCATTGAAAGTTAAGCAATATTGTTCACGTGGTGGAGGGGCAGTTGGGTCCATGGCCTCTAGCTGAGTGCAGGCCACATAAATTCCAGAGACCCAGGTTCACAACCCAGAGGCGGGGGGAACAACTAGGATGAACAGTTAAATAAAAATAAAATAACGTGCTTCTTCCTCTCCTTCTGGCTGCCTGCCTGACCACCTTCATTCCTGCCTGCACCTTTCCTTTAAATTAAGCATACATGGCAGTAATTGGAAATAACCAGTTGGACAGATGGATGGATACATAAGCTCTGGTACAGACACACAAAAATTCAGCCTGAAAAAGAAATGTGCTATCAACCCAAGAAAAGATACGGAGGAACCCTAAATGCATAAGGGCTAACAATTACTGAGCGCTTTCAAAGAGAATTGAAAGAAAGAGCATCTCTCCTATAAAGAGTAGACAAAACTCTGAGTCTTATACATTAATTAGGCCCCACCACTGCCCTAGGAGCAAGGGCCTGTCAGCATCTTCATTTTCTAAGAAAAGGAACTGAACACTCAGAAAGGTAAAGTCTTGGGCCCAAGGTCAGCAGAGTGTCAGAGGAGGGGTTTGAATCAGATCTCATTGACTGCTAGGCCCCAGCACCTGACTCTGTGTGTGTCTGTGTGTGTGTGTGTGTGTGTGTGTGTGTGTGTGTGTGTGTGTGTGTGTGTATGTACAAAGGGGAGTGGAGGAGAGAAAGAAGAGAAGAAGGGAGAAGAGAGAGCACACTCAAGAGGGGTAATTGATGAATGTTAGTGCATAGAAGGAAAGAAGAGAGAAAGGCATCAACACAAAAGAAGGCTGAAGAGAGAAAATGAAGAAAGCAGCAGCAGAAGATGGAGGAGTTGGGCAAGGGGCCACGTCCCCTAGGTTGCCTGGGGCGGGTGGCCTAGGCCCTGGGCTAAGGATGCTTTCCCCAGCATCTCCCCCACCTGGCCCTGTGTCTGGGTCTCTTCCTGTGGGTGTTGGCACCCTCCCCTGCTGGCCTCCAGGGCTCACCACGGGGCGCGTGTGTGGCCGTGACCCAAGCTAACTAGTGTTCCCCTTAAGCCCAGGCCAGTGCGGGAGCTGCATCTGACGCCCACCTCCCACCCTCGGTGGTCCTGGGTGGTTTCCCCTGCCCACAGGTTTTCAAGGTTGTATGGAAGTTTCCGGGTCAGCTGGAAGAACCCCTCCTGCACCCCTTTCCAAAGAGCATATGAGGATCAGGCAGCTGCCCACCCATCCTGAAACAGGAAACGCTGCCTGTGGCTGACGCTCACTGCGTTCTGAGCCAGAAGCACAGGTACCTGCCACCTTCAGAAGGTGCTGGAATGATTGTCCTGCGCTACCTGGTTTCCTGAGGGTTTCTGGTCTGGTCACTCTGGACCAATCAGGAAATAAAGATCCAGCTCTCCTGCCCGGCGTTTCGTGTCCTGAGATGCCGTCAGGCTCAGAAAGGCAGGCCGCTTCCCTAATTCCTCTAGTCACCTTTTTAGCCATGTTAGTATCTTACAAAAAAAAAAAAAAAGGAAGGGAGAGGAGAAGCAGAATTTTAAGGAAAGAAGGAGGAGAAGGAGAAAGTACTTTTGTTATTTGTTCTTTTTTTTTCGGTTGTTCCCCAACCCAGGTCCTTGGACATTCTGTGGTCTTGGTCCCAGCTGCCAGCTTAGCAGCAGGACACTCCTGACCTGGTGCATTGACCCCCATCCTCCACCCACTTACAGAGATGTGGGCTAGTCCTGGTCACCTCTGTCTCCCTGTGTCTGGTTCAGTGCCTGACACGGTGTAACCTCAGGAAGCTTTTGAGTGGCACCGTGCTGAGTAATAGTTCTGACCCACCATGGACAGAAAACTCAGAGAGGCATTTCTCCGTCCATTCCACAGGATTTCAATAAGCCCCTTCATTCTCATATTGTTTTTCAATCACCAGCATTGATTTTCCTCATCCCTTGGCCCCAGGGCCATGGCCAATGCACTGAATTAAATTGCAATTAATGTTGACATCTGTCTCCCTCTTGCTCTCTTCCTTTTATTGAAAGGGACAACACAGGGTGGCAAATAGAAGCACCAATAGAAATTACATCATAGAGGAAGGTGAGCACTAAGAAAGGCTTTTGCAAGGAAATGAAGTGGAGAAACGGGCTTTCTCGGGAAGGGACCCCAAGAGTGTGTCACTCTTCTAAAGGCCTGGCTTCAGAGGACCCCAGGGGATGCTGCTGCTCAGACAGGAAGAGGGTGTGGTGGCCGGGATTACTTCCAGCATAATTGATTGGCGTGGCTCAGATTTTAGCAGTGGGTTCCTAGAAGCCCTCTTACAACTGGAATCCCTAAACCCGCCTGGATGCTGCCACCCAAAAGCATTTTTCTGCTCCCTTTGTGGCTTTGTTGTCGCTCTCACCAGGACCTAGATTCCTGCGCGTGAGTGTGGACCGGACATTTGTGCAGCTTCTAAATTCGAGGCGCTGTGTTGAGCTAATGGTGCCGTCCTGCCCTTTGGATGCCTGCCATCGAGGCACCAGGCAGTCTTGACCTTGGGTGGGAAATGCTCTGGCAAACACAGAGAAGATGGTTCTAGAGTCTACACGTCAGAACCACCTTTACAAATCTCCCATCGGGTCTCAGGAAGATTCCCCGATCCTCCCTCCTGCCAGCCAGGCCTTCCCAAAGAAAATGCTTTATTAAGAGTTTCAATCAGCTCACTCTTCATTTTTTTGCTCTCTTGCAATCAGCGATTCATCAGCATGCAATTCATTAGGATGACTCGCGTGGTTCAGAGCGCAGCTGGGCATTCAGCATCTCTGCGGGGCTGTCTGCAGGCAGGAGACGCCCATGGCCGGTGCAGAGGTAGGCAGCCTGGCTGCCTGCTCCTGAGCGGCCCCTCGGAAGTGGAGGACTGGGGAGGGAGGCAGAAACACCTGCCAGTCTGGATCCGAAGCCCACATCTCACAGCTCTTCTCTCCCTGGGCTGCTTCGAGAACCCTCCCACAGCTCCTGGCTGTTTGTTCTTGCTTTTTATTATTATTATTGTTGTTATTATTGTTATTATTATTATTATTATTATTATTATTATTATTATTATTATTATTATTACTAAAAGGGATGAGTTCCCTTCTAGGAATTTTTTTATTCCAAGTCTTCTCTAATTTCCTCACTCATAAAATGGGTATATCCATAACTATTTCATGGAATTCTTGGGAAAATACACGATAATAAATATAAATGCCTTAACACAATGATGGAGGTGATTGATATTTTTGAGCACCAGTTCTGTTTTATATAAAGTATCTCATTGAACCCCGACAGAAACACTGTGACAGGTTGTTCATGTGTATATTCTTTTTTTTTTTTAAGGAAAGGTCTAGGAATTAAGGCTAATAGGCAGGCAGGCAGGAAGAGAGAGGAAGAAGAAGCACTTTATTTTATTTTTGTTTGGTTGTTCCCTGTGGTCCTAGGACACATCCCAGGTTCTTGGGATGTATGTGGACTGTGCTCAGCCAGAGGCAACAGACCTAACTGCTACTCCACCCAGGTGCACCTGTATTTGTTCTTTAAAAACCACTTATGGAACATCTACATTTCTTTTGAGATCTTCATGCCAAATATTGTGCAACATGCTGGAATTCAGGCACAAACAGAAAGTTCCCTGCAGATGAGGAGCTTGCACCCTAGTGGCAATGCTGGTTCCATTTCGTAGACCAGGACACCAAGGCTCCATGGCATGAAGTCCCCAGGCCGCCCATCTAGTTCTGAAATCTGCTGGCTTCCCTCGCTGCCTCTCGGAGTCTGAGCACCGTGCTGCATGCCAAGAGAGCTTTGTCAATGTCCGAAGCGCCTCTCCCTCCTCATCTCGACTTGGTTGCATGTTAAGGAGCCCAGAACAGTGCCTGGGAAGTAGGAGACTCTGAGTGTGACCTCAGAGAAGTTGTTTAGCCCCTTTGAGCCTCAGTTTCCATAGATGTGAAATGGGGATAAATTGGTTATTGGCTACACTCCCAGGACATGGGAAGGCACTTTGTGGTAGGCCGATCCAGTGTGATTTGTTCCTCATCCACTGATAGCCCCTCAGTGTCTTAGACAGCTAAGCTACCCACAGTCCTGAGAGCTAGAGTCTCTTCTATATCCTGTGAGGTAGGAAATCCTAGTGGTTAGAGCCATGGTTAAAATTCCAGCACCCCGGCATGCCCTGGTGGAACAGCGGTTCGGTCAATCACCTCCATAGGACACAGGCAACTTAGCCCTGGGTTCAAGTTCTGGGCCAGGAGAAACAGCAGTGTGTACTACTAAATGAAAATGTACAATTTTTTTGTTTAATTCCAGCTCCCCACTTAACTAGTCATATGACCTTCAGGAAGTTAGTGACCTCCCGTGCCTCTGCTTTGTCTCCTGTTCAATGGGAATCATAATAGTATCTGCCTCAGAGGGTTTTTATGAGACCCAAGTAACCCGGGGCTCTCTTCTGGGGAGAGCAGTCACCACCATTACTCACTGCTTGCCCGAACCATAGCTTTGTTCCTCTTTCAAAGAGCTCAACAGAACTCCCATCCCAGATGATCGCATTTCTTGGCCTGGAAAAAAAAAAAAAAAAATCAAGTCTAGTTGTTTCTGGAAAACATTGTGTCCCACTGTTCCATTTTAGATTTATCTCCTCTAGATGGGGAGGCTTTTGTTTGGTCTGTTTGTTTTTGCTTTTTTTTTTTTTTTAAATGTAGTGTTTAGAAATTTAATAGAGCAATTTCATTTCCATTTAGTGAAGCAGATTGTTAAAGGAGCAGGGAAACTGAACAGAATGATGCCTCACGCGTGGACTGATTTTCGTGGTTTCTGACAAAACAATGAGGTTTTTTTTGTTTTTAAACTGGCTAGTGATGAAGCCTCTTCTCTCAGTCTGACCAAAGAGAGGGACCAGTCTAGGCCCAGGAACACGTCCTTGCTCAGTGTGTAGAGGACACCTCGGTTCTTGCCTGAGGTGCTGGCTCGGGCACAGACGGCCACACTCAGAGAGCCCTCCGCAGCCCTGTTCAGCTGGAAACCCAAATGCATGATGAGAAATCATGACCATGGATCTTCCTCAAGGGAATGAAACACTCCAGGACCTTGAACTCGGAAAGGGGTACTGCTGTGTCCACACTGTGCAAATAAACCACCGTATTTTCTCCCTGTCTCCCTGTGTGAGGCAAATCTTCCCGGAGTCCTTCATCTGTATGGTCACCAGCGTTCAGCATCTTCCTGAAGAGGACACTGAAACTCAGGGCATGGTCCCCCCAAGGCTATACCGCTACCAAGTAATTGAGCAGGGCCTTTTTTATTCCAACGCTCTCCTTCTGCTAAGCCACCAGGGGGGAAAAAAGAGAATTAGGGATACGAAATAGTAGACAGAGTCTTAGCAAAAGAAGTAGTGGGGACGGTGCCTGTCGGTGAAAATGGTCACTGATCCTCATGATAGTGGTGAGTTATCTACAATTGCCTTTCAGAAAAAGATAGAAAATCTGATTCTGAGATACAGATTCAACTCTTGTTTTTGTTTAACTAATTCTATTGACTTGTGTATTTAGCAGAAGGAAGCAAGCAGAAATGTAGGCAGGCAGGCGGGCAGACAGAGGAGGAGGAGGCGTCCACCCATCCACTTAGTTGTGCATGCTGGTCGCTGCCCCCAGTCCTGGGCTGCAAACTGGGGTCCTCAGGTTTTTGCATGAACTACACCATCAGAGATGTGCACTTAACCACTGAGCCACCGGGGCACACCTGCTTTATTTTTCAGATGTTATTTCCACTCTTTTATTTCAAAACTGAAGAGTGAAATTTGCAAGCACAAATTCCCAATGTCAGGCCAAACTCAGCCCAGTTCACTTCTGGAGTTTTTCCCTCCCTGACCTCATGTGTCGTGAGCTTCCCACTCTAAGACAGTTTGGACTTCGAATCCAAATAGCACAAAACAATCCCAGTCTGTCCCGTCCATCCCATACTTCAGAACCAGAATAACAGCAAGCACTTCCTTAGCCCTCTGTGTGTGCCAGACAGCGCTGAGATTTACCTGCATGTGCTTCTTAAAGCTTGACAAGAGGCCTGTGAGACAGCAGCCATCATGCAGTCATTTCAAGAGACAAGGAGAGCAAGGCACCAAGGAGCCAGGTCATCTGCCCAGGTGGCTCTGCTGGAATGAGGCCACGTGGAGATGCAGGCCCAGGAGGGCTGCCCCAGTGGGTTCTTCCATGCCCCGCCTTGGGCTCCTGCCCCAGCTCAGCAAACCAGGCTGGGGCTTTCTTCTTCTTCTTGCAACTTGGTTCTGCACAGGCTTGTCCATGCTCGCTCTCTGGACCTTCTCACAGTTTGACAGAAGGCCTGGTTGTCCGAGGTGAGGGATTCAGGCCACAGTCCTGGAACATCTATTCATCCATACACCTGATATGAAGCCGCCCTCCCCATGGAACGGAAAAGATTTTCTCCCTCCCAGGGGTATAGTTCCACTGCTTTTCTTCCCACTCCTGTGCAGTACAAGCAGGAATTTTGTCCTCAAGGCATGAAAGCCACCAGGCTCATAGTAGGTGCTCAATAAGCGGGGTGAATGGTTGCACTTGGTGCCCTGTATTTTCTTTCCAGTTAGAGTTTACAGTTCACATGGGAGAGAAGCTTCTTAAATCACAGGTCCATGAGGCTGTTGACTGAGTATGACCTTGTCCAGGAACAGCCCTTTGAGTCTCAAATCTTCACACAAAGATAAGTGTGTGTGTGTGTGTGTGTGTGTGTGTGTGTGTGTGTGTGTCTTACCTGAGTCTGACAATGTGTCTTAACCGCCTCTTAACCCAATTCCACAGTCACACCTCCCACCCCACTTCCCAATCTCCTGACTTACATGGAAAATCAAAGTATTTCAAGTAGGAAGCAACTAATAGAGAGGTTTCACCTGAGGTGGAAATTATGCAGGCAGCGTAATGCAAATCGGAGGGAAAGACAAAAATAAAGCGGTGTTAGCTAACACAGGCACACTGCATTGGGCGGCCGCTTTATTTGCTGCACTGTAGCGAGGTGGGGTCGGTGCCGCCTGGTTACGTGAACTTTATACCAAGTTGAGACTTTGGGGAGAAAAGATGTCAATGGAAAAACCATCTGTCCACATGGGTTCTGATTTTACCAGAGATGTGCCTTTTTTTAGTAGGCTTCGTCATGTCATGTTCCTCCCTCCATCCACTGTCTACCTAAGGGGACAGGGGTGGGGGGCACCAAGGAGCAGAAGGAGGACCACAGAAGCCCATTGTGATCCTCAGAATGTGGGTTCCAGTTTCTCGGGCCCAGTAACATGCAGAATGCCTTGGGCCTTTGTCCTGTCCTAGTATTGAGTTGAAGAGCGTCTTCGAAAGACTTACACGTGGATATTCGCGACTGTCAGCGTGGCTTCAATGTCAGGATCAGGCCTGTGAGCCTTTGCCCACCCAATTCTTCCTCCTCCGGGAAGCTGCAGGATTGCCATCCTTCCCTAAAAGGATTTTGAGATTCCAAACCAACAGCCAGGTGTGGCTACCTCACAGAGTGCAGTTATTAGCATTCTCCCGGAGGACTGTAATTGCTTTGCCATAACGTATTGCTTTCTACGTGTACCGCGTGTTGATCAGAAGTGCACTGGGCAAAATATTGCTTATTGTGGTTATATTTGTTCTCAGGAGCACTAGGGAAAAATATAACTGGATGATTAAACCTGTGACCGAGGTGAGGGGTTCAGGTCAGAATGACCTGAGGATGATGCTAGAATTTACAAAGCGGGCACGCCCTAACTGTTTATTTAGTCCACCGCGCATAGTCCACGTACATCTCAAGGCTCTCGGTTCAAGGCCCACATCAGGGGGAAACAACCAAGATGAGCAACTGAACAAAATAAATAAAGTGCTTCTTCCTCCTCTCTCTCCCTGCCTGCCTGCCTACCTTTATCCCTGCCTGTACCTTTCTTTAAAAAGAATTTACCAAACAATCTTTGTTCATCACGAAGAAGAGAATAGACAGTTCTTTGGTACAGAATGTTCACTCTCGTTTCCCCACAGTAATCTGTGCCTGCGCGCTGGGAGTAATCCATAAAGCCCAATTTAATTGTCTTCAAAACCACTGGATATGCAGATTTGGGGGCTTTTTGGCTCATCAGGATTTCTCAAGCTCAGCGCTATTGACATTTGGGCCCGGCTAAATCTTCGTGGGAATGGATTGCCCGTGCATTGTAGGGCGTTTAGTGATATCCCTGGCCTCTACCCACTAGAAGCTAGAAGCACCCCCTGATCCCCATCATTGTGATGACAAAAAAGGGTCTTCGGGCATTGCTAAATGTCTGCCCTGGGGACAAAACCATCCAGTAGTGAGAACCTCTGGACTAAAGTGATCGTTTTATTCTACTGTCATAAACCTTCCCTATCACAACCGGACTCAGAAGACAGTGGTATGAAAGGATTTGCTAGCACCTACTCCAAGGGCTGAGTTACTTGAAGACTTGGTCTCCAGATGTGAAAAATATGCTCTTGTTACAGAACTCCTAACTCTAACCCATGAATTAGTATTTGAACATTTTAGTTCCAAGCTATGTGTGTGTGTCGGGGGGGAATGTTTATGAAGTACATGAAGCATCAGCAGTGGCCTACAGCCTGGCCTAAACCTATGTTAAATCAACTGCACGTTAATTAAAGAGACTTCCTAGAATCAGAATGGAGTCAGGATAGGGCAGATGGTTAGTGGACTGTCCTTCAAGGAAATTCGGTTGAACCAACAGGAGTTACAGGCTTACTCTGGGCACTATGGAACCTGACAAAAATGACAAGTATACAAAAATGAGTAAGGTCCAGCCTTTTCCTCAGGTTGCTCAAGTCCATTAAAAGGAGTTGGGCGAGTTCACCAAAAGAGGCAGCTTGATATTACGAATCTTAGCCACATTGCCTGAGTTCCAGTCCCATTCCATGCAACCAGCTATGTGCTGGGCAAGTTATATGAACTCTCTGGGCCTGCTTCCTTAGCTACAAATTGGGGGTGGATTGTCTACTGCGATGGGTTGTTTGAGGGTCACACTGGTTCGTATAAGTAAGGCTCTGAGAGAGGGCTATGTTAGAAAGCGCAGTGGTGAAGAGCAGAGCTGAGAGTCAGCAGTCTTGGGTTCACATCCAAGCTCTGATTCTTCTGGACAAGCAAAGGGACCTCATTGAGCTTTCAGCGCTCCCTGTATAAGATGGGCCAGTCACAGCACTGCCCCACAGGATGCGGGTGAAGATGAAGTAAGACGTGCTGTCAAACACTATCGGCCCAATCTGGCATGTTGTTATGCACAGAATAGTTATAATTAGTTATTAGCTGTTACTTTTATTATAATTATTGCTATTGTGAGTGGATTTTTGCCAACCAAACTTAGAAGAAACTAGAAAACGATTTCTTTGAAGTGAAAAATAAGCCCTGATAATTGGATCTTTGAGTCAATTCCCAGCTCTGTGCAGACAGGGAATGGGCAGGTGGATTCCCAAGGTTGCCTGCATGAGCAGAGAATCCACCCGGGAAGGTGTTTCTGGGATTCAGACGGAGAGTCCTTCACAGCAAGGCCATCCCGGCCTCCAGGATTCATGGGCTTTTCCCAGGGCAGGAGATCCCCCTAGTCCTTCCTAGCACTCTTCTAAACTTGTTCTTTATTTAGGTATATTAAAAACTTCAATTATTTGTACAGAACTCAATGCTTCATAGTTCCCTGCCTCTTTTTTTTTTTTTTTTTTTTTTCAAGATATCGTTGGTCATAACTAATCTTACCTACTTAGCACTGGATTTCTATCGAATTCTCAAAGTCCTGCCAGCAGATTCACAGACAAGCAAGGGCTTTTCATCATGTTTTCTAAAAAGTATTTTATACTACAAGACAAAGAAGTATCAAGCATGATCAGGCTCCCTAATGAGTTTGACATCCAACCGATGAACTAAATCATACACCTTCCATAAGTATCAGTGTCCTAAAGTAGGTGCAAGTCCTGAGACGGGCTGCAATTTCAGGTGGAGGAGCTTAGGGATGAAATGGTCATGGAGAAAGGGTTCTGTGTATGGAATGGAGTGAGAAGAGTAGACGCGCTGGAGAGATGTTTGCACACAAGAGCGATGTGGGTGGAAAAGACAGCTGCCAGAACGGTGAAGAGTTCAGTGTCAGGCTAACAAGTTTTGGCTCCGTTACTTCGAAAAGGGAATGTTGCCTTGATATCTTCTGATGTTAGCTTTCCTCCCTCTCCTCTTCCTCCTCCTCTTCATGAAAGATGGAAGGATGAAGGTGAGTTGTGTATGGAATGGGTTAGAAGTATCTAAGGAGAGAGAGCAAGTGGAAATCAGTAGAGATGCTGCCTCAATGGGCCTAGAGAGTGAGAGGAATGACTGTTATTGGCTGTTATTGATGGACTATCACTCCTAGGAAGATGAACTGGACTTCTGTTTCTTCTACTAAATATAACTAAAAACTCTGAACATTATATATGAAACAAGCATGCGATGACTCCCAAGCGTGGGGAAAAGTAGGCATACCATCTAGGAACCTCTTAATCCAGGGAATGATATGGTAGTCAGCATCCTGTGTTTGCAGGTTTCGTCCTATCTGTTTTACCTTATAAATCCCAGACTTGGAGCTGATGAGGTCATCAGCCTAGAAATACCACAGTGCATGGACCAAACACAAAAGCAAAAAATAATCACCAAAGCCTTCTCTTTCTCTAGCCAAAGAACTAGGAAGGGGGAAGCCTATGTGAAAGAAAATGTCTAGACAATAACCATCTATCTCAGCCAAAAACCACAGAAACAAATGGCCCAGCCCCTATACTACGAGCCAAGGTCAAATGAGGAAGCCAGACTTTCATCTTAGCAGACTGTAGCAAGGCACCCCAACCTCCCCACTGCCTCCTCCAGGGTGGTGTCAGAAGGGCTGAGTAGGGAGAGGACTCTTGTCACGACCACCCAGGAGTACCCACCATACCCATAACCTCATACCCACAACCTCACCATCAGTAAAGTCCACATGGGATTAGTGACATGATGCTCTTAATCCCAGTTAGCTAGGGGGGCATCAGTGGAAGTCTTTGGGACACCAACACTTCTATCCCTCCCAGTAACGAGGAGGCCTTGTACTTGATTGTCAATGAAAGCAACTGGGGAGCCTAGACCCCCGCTTAGTGTGAGTGAGGTGGCCTCCTCCTTCCCTGGTTGGCACAGGATCAGAGAAAGCCAACCAAAGCAGAAGGTTTAAATAGGATCCAAATTTTCTTAACACCCAAAAGTCTAGTTTCCAATTTATAAAATCACTCAGACCAAGAAAATCTCAAATTGAATGAAAAAAAAAAAAAAAAAATAGATGCCAACACCAAGATGGCGCCATGTTAAAATTATCTGACAAAGGGTATAAAGCAGCCACCATAAAAAATGCTTCAATAAGCTACTAGGAATATACTTGTAATAAATGGGGAGAAGCAGAAAATCTCAACAAAGAAATAGACACAAAAAGAATCCTGTGGAAATTTTAGACGTGGAAAAATACAGTCATTGACGTGAAAAAAATCACTGAATGAGCTCAGCAGGATGGATGGGACAGAGGAAAGAAACCGTGACCTTGACGATAGAAGGAGAGAAATCACCCAGTCTGAACAGTAAGAGAAAATCAATGAGGGGGAAATGAAGAGCACCTCAGTAAACAAAAGATTTCATATTCATGTCGCTAGTGTCCTGGAGAAAGAGAGAGGGGCTGAAAAAACTACTAAATGAGAAATGGCCAGAAACACCTCACATTTGGCAAAAGACAAACTTACAGATTCAAGCAGCTGAGAGTATCCTAAAGAGAGTAAATCTAAAGAAATCCACACCAGTATACATCACACCCAAATCTGAAAAAATTAAATCAAGGAGAAGCTCTTGAAATCACTGAGAGAAAAATGACTATTTACTTGAGGGAAGTCATACAAACAGCAACAGATTTCTCATCAGAAACCGGAGACCAGAAGGAAGAGGAACCAGATTTTTTAAATAACTGTCAACCAGAATCCCAGATCCAGGGCCGGGGGGAATGAATGAATGAAATGGAAATCGGGATAGTCTCAGATGAATGAAAACTGAGAATTTGTTATCAGCAAACCTACCCTAAATGAAGGACTAAAGTCTGAACACAAAGACAATGGTAAAAAGAAGGAATTTGGGAACACCAGGAAGGTAGAAGGAACGGAAGACTGTGTTCAACTTTGCTGCCTTTTTTGGAGGAAAGAGCTACAAAAAGCAAAGCCAAGTATGAGAGTTTGGGAAAAGGCAACCAACCTGCAACTCCAGGATCCTCTGCAATAGGAGAGACGGAGTGACAGGGCTTCTGCCCAGGATGGAAAAGGGGTGAGGAAACACCATCAGCAGTTGAGGTATCAACTTCTTGTTCTCTGAATTAGTAAAATAAAATGATTTGAGCCAGAACAGAAATGTTAAGCTGTCCTACTTCCTGCCTGCTTGACGTGAGACTGAATTCCATCTCTGAGAAACCTGAAACAACCTCCATTACGAACAGAAAAATGGGGCAAAGTTGGATAAGGTCTAAACTTCTCTCTCCAAGCCCAGCTTGAGTATTGGATGAGATAAACATAGCGCCTGGGCCATGAAAGAACTAGTTTGCAGGCTGCTCAGCAGACTGAGACAGAATCAACGCCAGCATCTCTGCGAGGGACACTTGCACTAGGAGTCGAGCAGTGGCCATCAGTTAAATAAAGCTCTGTAAGACGGTTAAAGGGTGAACTGATGTTTATTGCAAGCGTACATCTCCAGGACCTGTTGACAGTTGTGAGTGATGCAGAGTTAATGAGAAACTGGAGACGACCAGGAGTCCACCAACAGGGGGCTGGTTGATGCTGCGCTCAGACAATGAAGTCTGTCAAAGAGGGCAGGGATTACTCTCTGTGGATGGGCAGTGACCACTGTGGTACACGGCTGAGTGCCTACAGCGAGTCACTGAATAATGCATCGAGTGCAATCCCTTTTGTGAAAACGCAGCTCCACGTGTGGGTGTGTGTGTGCATGGGGAAAGGACACACATCGAACTGTTCAAGCAGTTACTTCCTGGGAGTGGACACAGCAGCAGAGGTGGGGGTTGGTTTGGATGGAGACACTCCTGCATCATTTAGATTTTCATAGAGACTGCTCATTGCTTAGGAAGTTAAAAAATGAGTTTCAACCTCGTGGTAAAATGGCTAATGACACCTACCTCCTTGTAAGAGTGGTGTGCAGTTAAATAAGATCAAATGGGAGTGTGGCTGGATCCAAAGTATTCGAAAGTGGCAGCAGTGTTTCGAAAGTTCTAGAAAATCCACTTGGCAGTATGGAAATGGGTCATTTGTTTGGTTTAACCTGAACCTCACTGAGCCTGACGCCTTTATCAGTGATGCTGCATTTCCCAAATACATGATCTCAGGTAACTTCGGGGCCACCTTGGGTGTTGTAGGATGATAGAAGGACAGTTATGGAAAGACAGAGGATCTGCTGACATCCTCACCCTCACACCTTTTGATTCAGTTCACAGGAGGCCTTGGGGTCAGCATGGGTGAAACTGGGGTGACAACCCTCACCCCACCGGCCCCTCAGGACTGTTGTGAATGCACATGAGGGGGCGTGTGACAACAGTGTAAACTGTGACATTCCAGCCACATGGAAACCCCTTTTTCCTACTCACCTTCCTTTCGTCGGACCTCAAACTGGAAGAAGAACCCACCCTGCGTTCAGGCCTCAGAACTTGGGCTCTAACATTTCATTTTTCGGAGTATTTACAAACCGCTCCCCGGTGAATGGCACTGGCAAGGGTAATAACTCCAAAGTGAGAAAGCAGAGGGCAAGCTTGCATCTTCCACCAAAGACGGTGTTTTGAAAAAGATGTTTGTGTTCTGATCTGATGCAGCACACTTCCCAGACCTGTCAGCTCTGAGGCCCGGGTGCTCCAGCGTTAATCTCCTTCTCAGGTCTTTGTGATTCCTTACCTTCCACGCCTGTGACTTAGTTGGAACTTGTTAGGTAATTAAAATTTTCTTGCACCTGGTTCAGAAACCTGTGGCACTAAGCCAGTGAAGGTTAGAACTCACCTGCATTGTGGCTTAAATGAAAGTTCATCTGATTTGGCCTTGGTAGGCAAAAGGAGTTAGATTTTGTTTTTTTAAAAAAAATAGAACAGCTTTTTGAATATTCATTGCTCTTTAGGTTAATGTGTAGACATTGCATCCTAGAGGTTTCTAACCACTCATCATTCTTACTTTTTTTTTTAAAGGAAAGGTGCAAGCAGGAATGAAGCGAGTAGGCAGGAAGGAAGAGAAAGGAGGAAGAAGCATTTACTTATTTTATTCAGTCCCTCCTCTTGGTTGTCTCCTGGGCCCCGGGTCTTGAACCCAGCATCTTGGAATGTATGTGCGCTGTACCTGGTGAACTAACCACTAGGTCACCAGGGCAGGCCTTTGATTCACTCTTATCTCTTATTCACAGGATTGGTAATCTCCTTGGACGCCGCTAGACCTATTCTCCCTCTTGTTTCTACTCACTCAGGGCAGAATGCTGGGAAGTGCCAGAGTCTGACATTCATACTCGTCTCCTGCATTTACTCTGACTTCCTAGGCAATTGTCAACATGAGCTTTCCATTCCCACTCTCTCATGCGTGGCCGTGTCTCACACCTGGCTTTTTCTGGAATCTTCCATCTTACCCTCTCCCATCCATCGCTCACGTGAGGCCAGGGTCATCTTTGAAAGCACAGAGCTGCCATGCTCCAACCCCGAAAGTGCACCCTCTCAAAACTGGTTTGCTCCGCCCTCCCATAATCACACCACACCTCTGAGCCTCCGCCCCGAAGCCTATCTGTCCAGACACCCTCCTTCCCTTTCTTGCTCACCTAGTAAACTCCTACTTGTTCCCCCAAAACCCAGCTTAGAAATTCCCTCCTCAAACAAGTAAATCAAAGTGGAGGCCAGGTCAAAGACTGGAAGCATCTAGTAATAGTAACAACTACTTTTTTTCTTCAATTTAGGACATTGTCCTTGAGCAGAAACTACTGCCTTAGTCAGTCCCCACACCATACTCAGAGTAGGTCCTATCATTATCCCAGGTTTGTCGATGAGGACACAGAGTTAAGTGACTTGCCCGAAATCCCGCAGCCAATTCCTTGTGGAATGGGGACTTAAAACTCCAGTCCATCTGATGGAAGCTTGCATTTTGCTCAGCTGCAGCGTTCCATCCTTTAGTGCAGTGTTTTTCAAACTGCCAGTCACCATTCACTAGGGAGTTGTGAAATCGGTTTAGTAGGCAGAACCAGCTACATAATTTGTGGGGCCCAGGGTGAAATGAAAATGCAAAGCCCTTTGCTCAAAAAGCAGGAAAAAGCTTTTTCCTTTCTTCTCAACCTGTCATGTGCTTTGTCAGGTCATGCCCCTTGGGCCTGGGGCACTGAGGCATGTCTGGGAGAGTCCGAACCCCTAGGGGCACCCCAGGGGGGGAGGGCCACCGCCAGGCGGGTGGGGTGGGAAAGGGGTGCCATGCGGCCCATTGGACTTCGATGACCAAACACAAAATCAAAGATAAAATTGTCTAGAAGGTTAAGCTGGAGACTTAGTCTAGTGATCTAGTACATCCTGGAAACAGTCCACATACATCCCAAGGTCCCAGGTTCAAGGCCCAGGGCCAGGGTGGGAGGGGTGGAGGGGGAGGTGGCAGTGAGGGTCTACAACCAATGTGAATAACTAAATAAAAATAAAGTGCTCCTAGTTGCCTTCATTCCTGCCTGCACCTTTCCTTAAAAAGAAAAAAAGAGTCCAGCCTTGCCATTCCCTCGGCCCCTCCATTCCCCTGCAGTCCATCACCCCAACCCCTCCACCCATCCAACCCCACACACAGCCCTCTCTCCTCCCTGCAGTGCTTGCTTCACACTTCTGACTTCATGGGCACAGGGACAAGCTGGGAAAAAGCCACCACCCAGTCAGAGAGGGAAGCAGTGGGGAGAAAGGAGAACATAAGAGGACAGTTTTGTGGAACAACCGTGTGTTGTGGGCCCAGTGTGTGGCAGGCCTCATGCTAAATCCTGAGGACACTGCAGTTATCAGGGTGACATGGGTCCCACTCTCACAGAGCTCACAGGATGCAGGGACAGCCCTTAGCGAACCACAAATATAAAGACAGAGCACTAACTCTGTATAATGGAGACTTAACCTTCTCAACTCTAACCAAACAGGGCCAGCCTCACTGAAGAAGGTGACTGTCAGCTGATTTCTGACCCCCACCACCCCCCAGGCTAAAGATGGGGTGTGAGAGGCAGGGAGAAAAGAATAGGAAAAAGCAAAGGCTCAGAATTCTAAAAACTAGTGGCCTGGAAATTTCTTTACACATTTTTGCAAAGTAGGTGCATAAGGATGGCAGCAAGACCGGGTCATAACCTTTACTCTCACACAACTGTGTTGAAAATGCTGTGCTTTCTCAACGTGTTTGCTGGTGCTGCCCTGAAGGGCAGCGGTGGGCAGCGTCTAGGGCAGGCTGTCCAGAGAGAGAGAGAGTACGTTTTCTGGCAGGTCCACCACCCTCGGGCTCTCTCACTGGGCCGCTCGAGAGTGTGTCTCTTCACAGAAGCCACCAACAGCCCGACTTACACGTCATCCAGGCCGCTGTGGCGTCAGTGTGGCCAATGAGCGCTAAGAAGAGACGTGATGGGAAGTGGGGTGGTGGCTAAGAAGCAGCTTCCCCAGGGGTGGGGATCTCCATCAGGGGCGAGTCGGTGGCACCGAGCCACTCTTCAGGCAACCCTGCTGTGTGTCCCACATTTCCAGGCCCTCCATGCCTGTCTCCTGACAGCCCTTGGCAGAAGGCATAATTATCTCCAATTTCCAGATGCAGAAACCAAGTCTTCGAGCCCCAGGAGCTGTCCCGATGCCACAGATTCATTCACTAGCAAATACAAAAATCCACCAAGTACCTGCCAGGTCCCCAGAAGGCCATGGCAGCTGCAAAGGGGTCCTTGACCTTCTGACCAGAAGAGGTGGGAACCTGTTTTTTTTAATGTAGCAGCTTTATTGAGCTATAATTCTCATGCTGTGTGATTTACCCATTGAAGTGAGCCATCCGTGGGTCCGCGTATTCAGTGGTGGGAGTATCATCACAACTGTCGAACATTCCCGTCACCTCACAAAGAAGCCCTGCGCCCCGCACCCCAGCCCCAGGCCTCCCGCCCCCAGCAGCCACTCATCTATTTGCTGTCTCTCTAGCTTTGCCTGCTCTGGACATTTCCTGCGAAGAGAATCAGATAATGTGTGATCTTTGGTGACTGGCTCATTTCACTTTACGTAGTGTTTTCCAGGTGTGTGTAGTATCACTCCTTTGTTTTTTCTTTTGCCAAGATTCTGTTGTGCAGCAGACCCCATCTTGTTGCACGTGCATCTGTGGACAGGCATTTCCACTTTCAGACAACTGTGAATAGCGATGCTCTGAACATGCATGTCCCCGCTGTTACATGTCAAGAACCAGATTCAGATATGAACCCGGTTCTGCTCTCCCACAAGGCCTAACCACTAAACACAGCAGCAGCTGTGTCCCAAGGCAGTCATGCCTTCAGGAGTCTGCCTGCCTGGGAGCTCAGCAGGCTTCAAGGGGCAGAATTCATCACCACGTAGCATGGCCTCAGCTGAGCCAGTAGACAAGAAGGGCAGTGTAAGACACCGTCTGACTCCCAGGAAACAAGCAGTAAGCCACTCTCCAGCAGCTGTGCTGTTATATCCTGCTCCTCCTGACAGCAACAGACAGAGAGCAAGGGCTGAGGCATCTGTCCTGAGCCTAAACCCCTAAACTTGGGATTTAGGGGATTCACAAGAAGTTAGAGCAACATCAAGAATGGTGCATGAGTGTGGCACCCTCTTGGCTTGGCTTTGTTCACTGTCATAGTGCGTGTAGTTCAAGCCATTCATGTTTGTTTCATGAGCCAATCACCTCCTTACCTGGTTCTCTCTTGCAACAAGAGAAGGGTCGTGATATTCACTTGTTAACAGAAAGGTTGTGTGCATAGAACCCAACCAGCTACAAAGTTCATGGGGGAACCCATCCTATAACTGTGACCTCAGTGAGCATGACCAGCTCCTGGGGCAAACCTTTCCTGATCTCCTCCCTGCAGACTCCAACCACTCTATCCTCCATATACCTCCTGTTCCCTTTTTCACAGAACTGACTCCATTGTTTTTTCTCTGCCTGAGTTCTCAACGAGGGAGAAAAGATAGCTCTTTGTCATGGTCCAAGTACCCGGTACCACCCTTGGCACCTTGAAGGGTGCTCAGGGAAGGCTTTGGAAGGAAGCAGGCAGGTCAGCAAATAGCACTGGGAGCTGCTTCCCTTACCTTGCTGCCTGCGGCTGGCGGCCAGTTCCCTGCCAGGCTGCCAGGGTCATGGCAGCTGTGCGTGTGAAGCTTGAGGAACAGACGTGCACTAAAGGCACGTGAGTCCCCTAAGCCAGGGTCACCGTCACCACCGATGGCGAAGCAGGGAGAGAGTGAGGCAGGGTGGACAGCAGCGGAGCAGATGGTCTGGCCTTCTATGGCCGGCACAAAGGGCCACTTTGCAGACGGCTCGGCTGCGCCTGCAGCCCTGGCCTGGTTTCAACCTCATTACCGCTACTGCCAGAGAGCGATGCTCCCCCTTCCCTGGTTCCTGAAACCTGCTCCTCAGACCCCTCGCTTGGCACTTTACCGCTTCCCAGTCTTGCTATTTGTCAAAAGTTCAACTAATTAAAATTTGCTATCAATTTCCTTCCCTAAGCCCGTGGGCCGCTGCTCACTGATTTGTCCACAGAGCAGTCAGCTCCTTGAGAGATGGGCTTCTCCCTCTTGTTTTGTTAGCAGAGCTTTTTCATCTCCCTCACCCTGATTTGTCAGATGTCCCAAGTCTTCAATTCAGTTCTTTCCAGAGAGACTGTGTTGGGGTGACACCCGTGTGTCTTTCCCATCATCCCCACGGCAATGCCTGCATGTTTCATGTTCTTCCCAAGGGGAGCATCGTGCTTCCTCCCTCGCCTTCCCCAAACCTCGGCCCAGGCTGCGTCTATCGTGCCAGGTTCCTGGTAGCTCTTACTGGGCAACTTCTGGGTGCACCCACCCCCCCCAACTTCCTGCTGACCTCAGTGACTTTGTGCCTTCAGTTTTCTCAGAGTAGCTGTTAGCATCGCTGTTAGCTGGAGACCTACCCCATGAGGGTGTTCCTCCCTGTCCCCAGGCCTTACGGAAATAGCGCAGAGACATTTCTTTGTGACAGGGCCTGGAGTGACATCTGGGTCACCTATTTCCCCTTGAAGGGTGCACCCCTCCTGACAATCTTTCCAGGATGCCTGCAGATAACCGAGAGTAAGAGGGAAGGCCCCTGAGCGTATCTGCAGCTTTGTCTTCCCATCACCTCTGCGTCTCCAGCCCCTATCTCAGTGTTTCCCAACCCAAAGGACAGTGTGTTCTCCTCAAATACAGATATTTCCCAGGGTACCCCGCCTAAATCACTTGTGGAAAATTGAAAATAAATTGTATGGAATGTGCAAGAGGTCCTGGCCATTTGGGGATTCCACTGGGAAAATTGTCCAGCTCTTTCTGCTTCGACTTTCTTTGCTTTTCCCTGCAAGAAAACACACAACTTTTCCTCGCCAGTTGTGGGTGATAACTAGGACCCGGTCCAGGCCTGGGGTTCTAGCAAGGTGGCAGCATCTCCTCGGACAGCAAATAAAAGCCAGCCAGCCTCCATCAGGGTCTTAGCCGAAGCAGGCTCATTCTTGTCCCAGGTTCGTGCTGGAGCGGGAAAGGGTTGTTTGCACTGGGGACTTCTTTTGTACGTTGCCCTGTGGTCTGAAGGCCAAAAAAAAGTGATGAATAAATACTGTGTCAGACCAGGAAAAGGGAGGGAGGAACTTGTGAGTCCCCAGCTCTCCCCAGTGTGTGTGTGTGAGGTGGGGGGGCTTCAGTGGCCTTCCTCTCCTCCTCCCCCCTGCAGCCCGTGGGCTGGACCATCACTCCAGCACCACCAGACTCGGGCAGGGAAGGGCAGACAGGCCTCTTGCCTTGGTGGGTTGCAAACCTCCTGCCTTGAAGTGCAAATGGCAGGTGTTGTCTCCTCTGCCTTTCTGAGCATCCGCCTGGCTCTTTTGTGAGATAACAGACACTTTCATCTTAGCTTTGGCCCTGTTTTCCTCCTTCCCAGCAAGGCTCCAAAGACAGAGGAGGCCAGAACAAGGAGTGCAGGCTCATTGGTGGCCGCGTCCCCCGCTAGGCAGGGTGACCTGGCCTGCGCATCTTCCAGCCCTTCCCTTTGAGCCTTGGAGGCTGGAAGGGAGCATAGAGACCCGGTTAAGAGGGGTCCTCCCCCCTCGGCGCCTGGAGGAAGTTGCATTGCATCCTGGGAATGCTCTAATCATCCCTTTTGCTTTGTGTCTCCCACTTCAATGCAGCCCAAAGGGGCTTTCGGTGCCTTTTTTCCTTTTCCTTTTCCTTTTCCTTTTTCTTTGCTTTCAAACCTAGAGGTACTTTTGTGAGGCGCGGGGCCGAAAACACAACGTGTCTCTTACAGTCGTGCTTTCTGTGTGTCTGCCCCGTGCACACCCTTTGTTCTCAGCTGTCTTTGCTCACGATCTTGGCTTTCAGGTATCTTTCCCTTAAAAGCCCATATAGAGCTTCCCTCCTGTCTTGTTCTCAATGAAAGAAAGAGGGGCTGCCACCCTCTCCTAAAACCAAATTCCTTCTGTCTAGTTGATCTTTTGTTTGTTTGTTTGTAAAGGAAAGGCGCAGGCAGGAAAGAGTGCCAGTAGGCAGGCAGGAAGAAAGAGGAGAAAGAAAGATCAATTTATATTTTGTGTAGTTGTTCATCTTGGTGGTTCTCTCTAGCCCCGGGGCCTCAGACCTGCTCCCTGGGATGTATGTGGACTACGTTTGGTGGCCGTATCTGCTCCGCCACCAGGATGCGTCTCTAGCTCTTACCAGACCATCCCTATGGAGTGTGTGCTCAGTGCTGGCTGCTGCCCTAGGAGCTGAGAACTGGACCCTGTACAGCGCCGTCTTGGCTCCCGCTAACCTGCCTTCCCCCGCTCCCGCCCCTCCTAGTTTCACCCCCCATCCTTGTCTCCTGACCTCCACCCCCCCACATCCACGCCTTCCCCAGCCCTGCCTTCCCTTTCAGGGGCTCTGCTCCGGCTTTTTCCCAGGTAAGGCGTCCTTCCTTTTCCAGATCCCTGTCTACCACTTCGCTTGGCTCCACTCTGGTCTCAGAAAAGCCTTCCGGCACCTCTGTCCCTGACGCCAGGCAGCTATCAGCTCCCTCCCCTGTGCGTGGCTTTGTCCCCACTCACTATGGTGAGCCTCCGGGCCCTGATCACTCCTGCCCCCTGACTATTTCTGGGGGTCCTCTGGGGAGGGGTGTTCCTCACTCTAGGGAGCCCCCGGGAGAACTCCTGTCCCTGCTGCAGCTGGGTCTCCTGTCCTAGCCCTGAGAGATGACATGGAGGCCGCGCGACACTCTGACAGCCACACACACCAGCAGGGCCCCCACTTCCACGCAGGCCCTGCGGCCACTGGGAGCAACCCCACCCATGTATAAGAGTCTGCCATTGGGGCCTCACAGGGCCTCTTCATGCCGAGATGATGTGCAAACAACACTGTCAGTTTTCACTTGTCCCCTCCTCTTGGAATCAGACACAGGTCCTTGGGATCTGGGCCAAAGGATGGTCAGATGCAGTGGCAGCCGGCCACAGTCAGACTGCATTTCCCTCAGATGACAAAGGCAGTGCTCTTGAGTCACAGCGTGTGCCTTCTCGAAGGATCCATTGCTGCCCAAACAACCCCTTAGACCTTAGAATTCAAAAAAATTATTGGCACGGTTATTCTGCCAAGTTTCCATCGTGCCCTGACCTGTCTCCACCCTGTGACAAGTCACATAGGAGGCACACTCCACCATTCCCCAGCCTTTCCCAGAGCAGACATAAGAAATCAATCACAGGTCAGTTTCTGCCTGGGGAGATCTTTACGTTCCTCTGTCTACCACTCTACAGGCCCCACAGAACACACCTCCACTGTGAAGACTCTCTGGGTCCCCTCCGTAGACATGGCCCCCCATTTCCCTGACTTCTCCGAAGCTCTCGGGCCTCTGCTGCTCTTGTCTGGACTGGTCTAGATCATCATAATAAAATGGATGGACTCAGGCATCGTCCTAAGTGCCTCTTGTCACACCATTTCATCCTCACAGTCATGGGACGCGCCTTGACCATCCCCACTTTAGAGAGGAGAAAACCGAGACCCAGGCATGCTACTGATCCCCCATCAGGACCCGCTCACCTTGGTCACTTTAGTCCAACTGTCAGCATTTTGATCAGGTACCCACACAAACCAGGCCCTGCAGAAGGACACATGCAGCACCAGCCCAGCCTGGTGTGAGGGGATCCCTCTGAAAATCATTTGTTTTGAGCACAGTTTTCACGGATCAGAGGATGGGAGCTAATATCAAGAATGGGGAGACTGGAGGAGTCAGCTCATTCAAGATATTTCCATGAATGGGAGAGGGAATAAAGCTGGCGTCTGACTAATGTCTTATTCCCTGACAGCCTTGAGTTCTTGCTGATCTTGTGGGGGCCAGCTCCTCCCGCCCCACACCCCAGCACCAGCTGACGGTGTTGGAGTTCGTGAGAGGCAAAACCACCTAGGTCGTGGGTGGGGTTGGGTGGGGTTGGGGCTGGGGAACCGGATGTCGGAGCCGTGGCAGTGACCTTGCTGGACATGGCCTCGGTATGGGCCGTTGGCAGGTCCAGACCTCCCGACCTCTGCCTCTCCAGCAAGTTCAGCAAGGTTGTTTGGTCTCTCTGGAGCCAAGAGCTTCGGTGCTGGCCTCCTGGGTCCTGGGGCATCTACGTCCTCACCCCCCAGCCCCATCCCTGTCGGCCCTTCCTTCTCTGCTCTTCCCTTGCCTCCCACCACTTCTGTTAAACCGCACCCTGTGCCACCTGGTGTCCTGGCCTAAACCCGGGGTCAGCCAAACTTGTTTCTAAAGGGCCAGAAAGAGAATATTTTAGGCAGGGCTGGCCTGAAGGTCTCTGTGGCAACTACTTAGCTCTGCCCTGGAAGTGTAAAAGCATGGCCTGGTTGTCTGTGGCCCAATAAAACTTTCTGCACAGAAGCAGGGACCAATGCTGATCCAGGCCGTGCTCCCTTCTGGAACATCCTGCCACCAAATTCTGTAACCTCCATGGCTTCCTGGCTGGGAGCCCTGCCACCGTCCACGTAACCAGGAAAGCCCCCTGCCCACCACCGCTGCCCCCATGTTAATCTCCCCTCAGGCGTTCTTCCCCTTACCATTTGCGCCTCTTCGCTCGCCCTACTTAGTTGATGAGCTTCTTGAGGGCTATGTCTTTAAACGCCTCAAATGTAGTCATTAGATACAGCAGCAGGCTGGATTCAAAATTGGTGCACAGTATCCAATCAATAGTTTGGAAGATGTTGCTTGTTTGCAGGGTATGAGTCAGGTGGGGTTCTCTATTTCATCTGCTGTAACCCTGGGAGGTGACATGACATTCATTCATTCCTTGTGTATTTATTAAGTACTCATTCATACTAGGTCCGCCCAGTTTGGCTTTCTGTTTTTAATAAATCTGGAGCTGGCTCCAAGCTGTTACTAGTAAAGATGCCAGGCTTGAAAACCACTGGATTCAGAAATGAAAGACATTCCCAAAGAAGACAGGGTGGTCATGATTACTAGTCAAGCGGCACCTTTAAATTTATAAAGTACTTCCGTTTCCTTGATATCGTTGTCATGCTGACAACCCTCAGAGGTGAATGGTGTCGTCCCATTTGACAGACGAGAAGACTGGACTCAGATGTGTGGCCTTCCTGAGAGAGCTGCCACTGCAACCTTCATTCCTCACATAAAGCAAACTATAACTGCTTTTCTGTTTCTAAAAGTCATAATTCAGGTTATTAGAGAAACATATAAAGCAGAAAGTGAACATCTAAGTAATTCCTATGCCCATAGATAGCCAATGACTTTGGAAATGTTTTTGCAAAACATGAGTTTGAAAACATTTGTATCTGTTTTTGCAAAAGGAAATAGATTGTATATACTAGTGTATTATTGCTTTTGTTGGCCTTTTTTTACGTTATGGTATAATTTGCGTATAGTGAAATTCACTTTTTAATGTACAGTTCTGTGAGTTCTGATAAACCCGTGTGGCACCACCATCAAGACTTGTACACATGAAATACTATGCAGCCATCAAAAAGGAGAGACCCTGCCATTTGCAGCAACATGGATGGACTTGGAGAGACTAATGCTTGGTGATATAAGTCAAAAAAAGAACAGGCATTGTGTGATAGCACTCACATGATGTGCAAAGAGATAGAAAACAATTGAATGTCATAAATTAAGCAACTCTAAAAGTGGGGAAGGAGCGAGAGAGAGAAAACACTGCTAAAAACAACTATGGACTCAGTGGTGGGAGACAAAAGGTAAATCAGGGATGGGGAAGTGATGGGGAAGGGGTGGAGGAAATGGGGTGAAGGGAATTAGCTGTAAACAAAGGGAGAATAAAAGGGGGAATACTGGTAAATCTATTGTACTTTATGTAAATGTAAAATACTATTATATATACCTCAAAACAAGTTAATGTCAAAATGTAACATCCCTTCAATAATAATTTTTTTTTTAATTTTAAAAATAACAACCATCAAAATCAAGAAATAGAACAATTCTGTCAGCCCACCCTCCCCCAAATTCTCCTGTGCCCTTTGTAGTTCACCCCACCCCCTGCGCCTGGAAACCACTGGCTTCTGTCTGATTTTGTCCTTTCCATATGTCACCTACACGAAATTGTACCGTGTCATATGGCTTCATTCTTCACTTAACATGATGCAACTCTACTCCACTGTCATTCTAGATTCTTCAAAAGTTATTTTCCATGACTGCCTGGCATCCTCCCTCTCACATGCTCTCCACTCACATAGCAGCCCCCCAGAGAAATGAGAGGTGGAAGGAACAAGGGCGAAATGGACTCCACAGACGCTTCTCACCCTTGGTAGGAGGTGCTGGCTTGTCTGCCTTCAGGCCAAAGTGAGCTCTGCACTGGCAACAGGGGCCATACCGAACCCCAGCACCACACCAGCACGTGCTCTCAGCCCTGTGCTGCGGGGACCAGGCTTTGACGTGGCTCCTTGTGAATTCTTGGCTTCAGATCCAGGGGTTCCTTGAGGAAATGGAGATGAGGAAGTTCACTCACAGGGCCATTGTGAGGATGAAAGAGACGGCGGGCGTCAAAGTGGGGACCACAGGCTAGTTGCTTCATCTGGTTGTCCGCCTTTCCCACCCCACTCCAATGTCTGAATCCCTCTTCATGTAAAAAGGAAAGATGAGTTGAAGACGATTACAGCTGCTTCCCTCCCCTCCCCAGAAGGATTGGGGGAGGCCTGAAAAAGGGAGCCCTATGGAAAGAACGAGTATGACCATCAGATTCAGGATCCATTGGAAACAGAAGCATGGGGCTTCTAGAACCTGCCCTTTTCTGCTTCATTTTTTGGTATTGAACTTTCAGCAGCTTCTCCCCTAACCACACCGGCATCACCCCTAACACTCCAGCATCCCCTTTAACCACCCCCGCATCCCCTCTAACCACACCGGCGTCTCTCCTAACACCCCAGCATCCCCCCTAACCTCCCCAGGGTCATCTTCTCCCTCTTCCAGAATCCCACTTGAGCTTCTCCCAGCAACGCAGATCTGTTTGTCATGTGTTGCTATGGAAAGAAATGCAACATCACTTGTGAGTTCATGAAAATCAAGGAGAAAAAAGGAAAAAGTAGAAAAATAGGACATGCAGAATTTTTTTAAGCGTTACAAAACTAGCAGAAAAACTGTTCTACTACTAAATATACCCACTTACAAAATTAGCAAATGTGAGGCTTACAGGCATCAGCTTCTCAGTCCTGCAGCAAACTCTGTGCAGCGTCTTCATGGCCGGCGTTCCCGTGGTTGGTAGAAATGTCTAGGTGGGTGGTCAGAGAACAGGCCATTTAACACAGTGGCCCCTCAAAGGGTTCCTGTGAACAACGGGACTCTGTTGTATTTATTTCTTCTGACAGCCTTCCTCCTGTTCCCTCTCCCCCATTTACTAGCTCAAGTCACCCCAACTTTGACACTGTTGGGTTCCTTCAAACAGCCAAGCCTTGGAACCTGAATTTGAACCCCAGCTCTGCCCTGATCCTCGAATGTGTTATTCAGTATCTCTGAGGTGCAGTTGCTGAATTTCTCACTGACTTTCAAGGGTTTATGAATTCAGCCTAACACATGAAGTACCTAGCACAGTGGTCAGTGCAGACTCAGTCGTAATATTGTGTCATAGGAAGAGATTCTCTTGTCTTCTAGTCACATTTTATATCTTCCCCAGGGCTCTTCAGGGGCTGCAGAGGGCTCCAGCCAGGCAACCCCATAAGTGTGGTCCCCACCTCAACCTCAGGATTTCTTCAGTATCATTCGTTCATTCATAGAACTATATGTCGCTCTTCAAGCCCAGAGACAGAGCATCTTCCCACATGCTTGGTCAGTATGTGGGGTCTGCTCTGTCCTGGTAAACTATTGCTACATAACACAATGTACCCCAACATAGGTGGTTCAAATGGAAATCTTAGCGTATTTATTCGATCTATGCTACAGCCTAATTTCTCAAGAGGTTTTCATGAAAAAAATGAATGATAAGATTTTTTTTTTAATATTTATTTACAAAGCCACCTTTGAATGTAAGCAGTACCCGATTTTCGGGGACATTAAAGTGGCAAAAAAAAAAAAAAAAAAAAAAGAATTGTGGCTTAGAATCGAATAACTACAGTATACCTCGCAGTTCTGTGAGTGCAAAGTTTAGTCAGAGTGCAGCAGTTTTGACTCATCTCTACTCCAGGAGGTGTGAGAGCCCATTGAGATGACTTGATATGATGATAGGGTTAGAACAGCTGGGGGCTGACTCAGCAGCTGGCCCCCAACGTGGGTGGCTTGGGTTTCCTGACAACATGGCGGCCTCGGCTGGCTGCCAGAAGAGTTGGTCACCAGCCAGGATTTTGGAATGGCCCCTAATGGAAATGCTCCACAGGGATGCTCTCCCACAGTCCTGTGGATAACAAGAGCACCTCTCGATTTCTGGCGTCGGGTTTGCTAAAAGTGAGCCGTTTCTCTTCCAAGGCACTATGCTCTTTCTTGATGAAAGAGGGTGGTTCAGATTTTCAAAATCAACCAGGCTAGACATCACCAGATGGCTCTCCAGGCCCTGGTTGCCTGGAAAGAGAAGAGTCCTGCTGAGTTAAGGTGCTGGCAGAGCCGTGCTCCCACTGACGGCGCTGGGAAGGACCTGTCACAGCCCTCGCTCCTAGCGCCTGGTGGTCTCAGATGTCCCTTGGCTTGTTGTTGACCATCTTCTCCCTGTGTCTTTTCACATGTCTTCTCTCTGCACCTGTCTGTCCTATGTCCAAATTTCCCCTTTGGGCCCTCATTGCACTTGATGACGGTGTTATGCTGTATGTAGTGTATACTTTTGGAGGCCAAATTTGTGAGGGAGAAATCAGGATGCACATTATATATGGGTAGTACTAATTTCATATCTAAAGGTTTTTAATTCTTTTATTTATGCTTACAAGTTGAAAGTGTAACTCTAGAAATCAGTAACAATATCCATATGCAAATGGAATACGATCGTTGGTTTTGTTGAACTTACCACAAACGTGCCATGGAAGCAATTTTAGCCAAGGACTCAAGGAAATGAAACAGAGAGTGACATTTTGTCCACCGAGGAAGTGACTCTGACTTGATGCTGACTTTATGACCAGAGGATGAACAGCATGACATTTCTCTTCGTACACTTTAGGCGGGAACTAGTAATCTTGCTATTTTTACAAAAACTATTGGAAAATCTCTTAGGAAATGTCAAAATGGTTTTCAAATACTGCAATCTTTGAGCTAACATTTATTAAATATACTAAAGAGCACAGCCACAGAGCTGCTGAGAGACACTTTGGACATCCTCCCCCAGGGAGTGGTCCTCAGATGGTGGAGGACACAGGAAGAAAAGCTTCTTCAGATGCCAAGGCAGAAGAAGGCAATGCGAGGGGAACCTCCAAAGTGGCCGGAGGTGGAGCAGGAGGTGCGGTTTGGCCCCAAATTGTGGGTGTGCATTATATGGCAAAATATGGTACCTCTACTTATTTACAGATACACCCATATTCTGAGATACTGGTCATCAAGCTTTCATCATAGCTTCTGGCGGGGCAGCGGGTGGGGGGAATTGCAACTCATGACAGGTGGTGAGTAGAGATGGACTGGGGCCCTCACCTCATGCCATCTCACTTCCTGTCTCTGTCTCCAAAATATAAACGCCAACGGACAATATTCCCGGAACCCAGAATAATGCTGTCATATATGAAGCCCTCAATACGTATTTAATTGAATGAATGAGTGACTAAATGAATGGACCAGTCAGCCAATTAATGAACAGCTAGTAGCCCAGAGAGAGAGTATAAGATCCAATGTGCCCCATACTATTTTGGGTTGACCCTAAGTGGCTGAGTGGTTGAAGGTCTCAGCATTGTCGTTTCTGTGGTTTCTTCTGCTCCTAGGAATACAGGACTATTAACAAGCCTCTTGTCTTCCTTTGAAGTTGAGTCAGTGACATCCTGCCATTAAGAAAAGTATGGGAGAGACTCTATAACTTGTCTGCCATCAGCTGTGATGAGAACTAGAGAGAGGGAAAGAAGGATCCCCTTCAAATGCCTGTTGAGCAGTCTCAACTTCAGTTTGACCTCTTAGCATTTGACATATAGGTTTTTGGAGTAAGTTGAACTCATTTGGATGGAATTTGGTTCCTGGATGTTGTGGCATAGAGCACTAATTTGTTGTCCTTGAAATCAAATTATTGCCAAATGAGCTTCTTAATGGACCTATCTTCTGCAAATTACATTAGACACCAAAGAAGCATGCAGGGTAGAGGATACCAATGATGGTGTGTGTACAAGGGTCAGTAAACGTCCATTGGACACCTACTGAGCAGGCCGCCATGTTCAAGTCCTTGCCCGAAGTACACTCTTGACCCCCTCGAGGATGGACACACCAAGGCGGGTAACTGGAGTGGATCCCTGAGGAAAGTTCAGAGTGTGTTCTTTGGGAGTAAGAGAGGGAGCAAGCCATCCAGCACCCACCTAACAGTGATGGAGTGGAGTGACCCCCACCTCAGAGTGTCCTCCGTGGAATCACACCCTTGTCCCCACACTCGGGGAGTGGCTACCCTGAGACCAGGCTTCTCCAATAGGGCTATACATTGACATCATCTGTGAGGCTTAAAAAATATTAGATGCCTGGATCCCACACCCCAGTCTGGTTCTGAGGCGCTTGGGAGCTTCTCTGTTGCTTCAATGAAAAGTCGAGAGTGAGGTCCATGTCCTGGACAAGTGTCTTCCCTGGTAAAGTCAGGCTGCCCAGCTGCCGTCAGTGTCATTAGCTAGTAACTTGTGTGATTTCTTAATTAGAGGCTACGTCCAGCACTAGCTGGTGAGTCCTTTGGAAGGGTTGTATGAGTTTCCCGTAGCTGCTGTAACTGAGCCTCCAGAAGGTCACTGTTCTATCAAGCCAGCTGCTTGAAGATGCCCAGGGACAGGGGAAAACCTCGGAATCCCATGGCCCGGTGCCTCACGTCGTTTGTCATTGCCGACTTGCGGTGACCTTCGGCCAGTGTGTCCCTTTTGTACAGAAGCATCTGTAAAATAGGCTGGTACGTTGTCTCCCCCATTCAGTTAGTCATTGGGAAGCCTGCTGGAGGTCACAGGTGTCATCAGGGCCACATGCCCTGGGGAAGCTCCAGGGGAGAATCCACATTCTCGCCTTTTCCAGCATCTAGAGGTGCGCTTCACGCATTCCTTGGTGAGTGGCCCCTTCCCCGTCTCCGAAGCCAGTGTCTTTTCTCTGTGAGTCTTCTCTCTGTTTCAGTCACACAGCCCTCTTCTCTTCTGCCAAACTTCCCTCTTTCAGTGTCATTCGTGATTGCCTTTAGGACTCACCCACATAATCCCAGATGATCCCAAGACTTAACTTCATCTCAAGATCCTTCACTTAATCACATCTGCAAAATCCCTCTTGTCATATAAAGGGATTAGGACCTGGACCTCTCTGGGGGCCCTGATCCAGCCCACCCCAGGGATTACATTGTTGTCATTCAGCTTTGTAGCTCCACAAACTAGTGCAGCAGCCAGAACACGGTGGCTAATGAAGACTGTACACTCAACCACGCTGTTGGGAATCAGACTCTTTGGGCTGCAGAAGCAGAGCTGCAGGCAAGCTATGGCAGCACCAGCAAAGAGGGCTTTAACTCTAAGACACACAGCGATCATGCCACCCACCCCCCATACACCCTTCTTCCCATTCAGGGGTGTTCCATCACCCTCCATTACCCTCAGGATAAGTCCAGGGAGGCTTCTGCTCGCCTGTCCTCTCTCCTCCACCCTGTATTGCCCCTGTGATTACACAGCACTCCTGCATGATCACTGCTTCTGTCATTTCCTTTCTCTACTAAACTTCAACTCCAAGACAGCCCTAAGCCTCACTAACCCCCGTCCCCACCCCTTTATCTTCAGCCCGAAGGACTGAGCCTGGTACTTAATGGGTACTCATAACTCTCTGGTGGATAAAAGAACATCAGATTCTTGGGTTGTTAGGAGCCATGCTTTGGAGAATATTGGTTTATCGGGGGAAACTGGGTTGTTTTGTTCATTGTTATATCCCCAATAGAAGCTTGACTGACAAGTCATCCAAAAAAAAAAAAACTTTGCAGGGACAGGGCACAAAAAACCTGCTGGAGGAAAAAGGCTCAGGGTAAAGCATGTGTGGGTTGTGGAAAGAGCCTTGGAACGGTGTCTTGAGAGGTCCTGAGAGATCAGCAGATGTGTTGGAACAGGAGTCAGTGGAGAATGAGAGGCCATAACTGGTCCTTTTTACTGAAATGAGAGAAGGGATGAAATCAGAGGTTGGGGAAACCTACCTGGCAACAGGCACACTGCAAAATGGAGTGGGGAAGAGTGAGGAAGGAGAGAAAGTCATTCCATTTCAGTCATCCAGACAAGGTGTGGTGATGACTTGGACGAGTATGGAGCCATCGAGAACGTTATAGATGACAGAGCTTGGATTGAGATGGAGGGGAGAGAATTGAGGTTCCAGGTTTGGGTGCACATGAGGAATGGCACAGGAGGGAGTATTGGATGGCATGAATTTGTCCACACGGGTGACAGAGTTGTCCCCCAGGAGAGTGAGAAGACATGAGGAAGTGAGGTGATCATGTAGGCTTGGGATAAGTCGGGTTTGCAGTGTAGATAGGACATCCTATTCTTGTTACTATCGCTTCTTTGTATTATCCTTTTGTTTACCATACATTGTGTGCTTTCTCCACACCAAGTTGCATTCCACTTTTCTTTCATCAGTCATGCAACTTGATTCTCACAAAGGATTCATTTCCTTTATTATCCCTGTGTAACAGAGGACAAAGCGGAGATACCCTTTTACTTCTAAAAGGCTCTTTCCCACAAATAAGATGTCACCACGTTTTCCTAACCACTCGTGTGACACTGGGCACCCTCACATTTCTGTTTCTTTCCCCTGTGAATGGTGTCACCAGCCAGTGTCCATTGACTGCTTGGACCTGTTCAGCCAGCCAAGGAGAATCCCCATTTCCCACTGGGATGGATGGCTTTGCTTCTTCACATGTGTCATCACTGATTTCTTTGTCGATCATGTTCCCATATCCACGGACATATCACTGGGGCCCACATCTGGAAATTTCTCTGGAAAAAAACAAACCAATCACCAAGACATGCCCCTTATGTCTGAAAAAAAAAGTCCACTAGGTATTATTTTGTCTCCTGTCCTAACATATCCATAACTCACTCTTCTCAAACTCATCTCTAGAGTTCAGCAATTTGCTGATAGAGACCTAGCCCTGAGGAAGCTGTGGTCACCACGTGGTTGATTGAAATAAACCGACTCTGTATTCTACCAAAAAGGGGAAATGCAGAGGCAGGAGAAGGATCTGGCTTGGACTCCTCCCACTCAGCAGGCGGGCTCCGTATTTCTGTCCTTTGTGACCTGACAACACAGAGGGAAATCAGGATGATGTGAGATGATCACAGAAGAAAACCTTTTCAGCTTCAGTGAGCTCATGGGAAAATAAAGGACCTAACACCCCCTGCTCTGCCGCCTCAGGATTAGGGGCTCCTGTGGAATAATGTACCTAAAAATGTCGTTTTGTGGATTGTCATGCAGTCCAGACCTGAGGGACCGTATGACCATCAGCACCTTTACTTTCGTGTGACTGGTGCGGAGGAGAGGGGTAGGCCTGGTGGCAAAAAGGAGCAAGTATGTGTGGGTTTTCTACCAAAGAGCAGCCATTTGCAAAATGAGTCAGAAAATGTAAACGGAATTTTTTTTTTGCAATGAATATGTTGGGATTTTTTTTTCATTGATTTTATTGAAGGAATATGGCATTTTGACATTAGCTGGGTTTGAGGTCTGTGTGAAGATAGCAAATATACATCTGCATCTAATACAGTCGGATTTTAGAAGAGTGAGTAAGCCCACAGCTTCTTTCCCAAGCTTAAATAATTAAAAAAAATAAGCAAATAAATGGCATGCCCCTCCAGAGTTGTTCCATACTGGACTGACTTGGTCGGAGTTTTAGCCCCAGGGTGAAGGTGATTAAAGAAGGACCTTCCCTTCCCATGGTCCCTCTACTTGGGAGGGAGTGGGTGATCCGTACATCTGTGGCCCAGTTCCAGTCTTTCCACCAAGACCTCATGCTCTCAAGGTCAGTAGGAACCTTGGTCCTTTCTGCCTCAAGCTGGCCCTCACTCTTATCGCTGGAGCTCTCCCTGGGCTGAGGCTGAGCCAGCTGTGGCTAGGGCATGTCTTGCCATGGAATGCCAGAGGCCACTTGTCAAAAGCCCCCTGGCCCATGGACCTTTGCATGCGCCATGACCCCTCTCTAAGCCACTGTCTCCGCCCTTGTAAAATGAGTGCAGACCAAACCAGATTTGCAATCTGTGGCCCATAATGAGGCAGGACTATTGGCTTCTGCTCTGCCTGGCCAAAGCTGTTGAGTTGTGTGAGAGTGCAGCTGTGAACATGTGCACATGCATGTATGCGCGCACACACACACACACACACACACACACGACTCAAGGATATTTATGCAGGAAGTATGCACCACCGGCTGTCAGAGGGGCTGAAGTTTGGGCTCTGGCCCCACGCCTTTGTCCGTTAGCCTCAGGTCCCGAAATGAATCTGCCACAATTTAGTGACTTCCCATAGATCATCCATCCTTTATATGACCTTTAAAAGGAAGGAAGGGAAGAGAGAGGCAGAGGAAGAGAGAGGAGGGGGAAAGCAGGTAGGCACATTTGCACTGAGCCCAGCCCTGAGAAAGGAGAAAGAAAATAAAGATGGGTTCACCTTAAAGACAGTTTAGCAATAACAGGCTCCAGATAAGGTCCTGGCAGAGCACAACCGGTGTTCTAAAGCGGGGTGCACCCCAGCATCACTGTGGCATGGAGTCTGAGAAGTTCCCACACATTGGCCACTGCTTCTAAATGACCCCGCCCCCGCCCCCGCCTCGGGTTCTGGTGTAATGGGTCTGGGTGTGGTCTCACCCACATGGAAGCAAATGTGATTTGCAGTTTTAAAGGATTAAAGGATGCCTGGGTAGAGGGCAGGGTGTGCACCAGGAGCTGAAAGGTCAGGCAGGAGGCGATTACAGGGCCTGATGGGAGACAGTGGGCATTTGGATGCGGTGGTAACAGTGGAAAAGGAGAGAACTGAATTGTGAACCTGACCGGGAGGCAGTGTGACAGGGCACGCTGGTGTGTGTCTGCACGCTTCCAAGGGTCCCTCTCAAGTCTACCATCTTACAGCACGGAGTGGAGGTGATCACGGAAACTGGGCGGTTTTGTGGAAACCGGGGCCGCAGGTCCAGGTCTTGTGAATCAAAGCCCAGCGGGATTGGGGTTGGGGCTCAGACTCATTCCCAGGGCACAGCAGCTCAGCGTTCCCCGGGCAGGTGGGAGCCGGGCCTCCAGTCGCTGCCTAGCAGCAGGTAGCAGCTCACCTAAGAGGTGTGGTGTGACAGCCAGGTCGGAGCGGCACCCTAGCTCTGCCCGCCCATTGTATCAGGAACCCTGCAGCTACTGTGACAAGCCACCCCAGGCTTAGTGACTCAGTGCAGCACATATGTGTCCTCCTAGAATTCTGGAGGTCGGAGTCCAATATCAGAGTCAGGACTCAAGTCAAGGCGTGGCAGGACTGGTTTGGGCTGGAAGCCGTAGGGAGAATCCCTGGCTGTGCCTTTTTCAGCTTCTAGTGCCGCCTGGATACCTTGGCTTGTGGCCCCTTCCTCCGTCTTCAGACTGCATCACCCCAGTCTCCGTGTCATCCTATCACCTTCCGCTGGTCAGGAGTCAAATCTTGCCCCAGCCCTTCTTTGAAAAACACTGGTGATTATATCAAGGCCCACCTGGATAACCTTCCAGATTAAGGTCCTTGATGTAATCACGCCCTCAAAGCCATTTCTGCCCTCTCAGGTCACATTCTCAGTTTCCAGGGATTAGGGCCCGGGTGACTTCTGGGTTCATTATTCAGTCTGCTATCCCCCGAGTCCCATGCAAAGAGATAACAGCCATAGAACCCCTAGAGGTGATGTGATTTCTGTCTGGGATTTAACTGGTGTGGATGATGGCTTTGTGAGGGGCATCTATCAGAGAGCAAGAGGAACCCTTCCGCCTTTAGCCCAGGCTTGGAGATGAAGGGAAGTCTCTCCACAGCAGAGATGAAAAGGGTTCAAGAGAAAGCTGTGGGTTTGGGGCTGCAAAGGATGAGCTAAGGGATGAGGGGAAGGGGAGGGAGAGAACAGAGAGAGGCATCAGACAGACGGAATCTAAGCGACTGCTGAAAACCCCTCTCTGCCTGCTCGTGCCTGGGGAGCAGAGAAACCCCACGCCTCTTTCTGACTCTGGGAAGAAGGAGTGTTCACGAATCATCCACAAGGACAGAAAAGAAAAGGTTACACACGGGGAATTGTCAATATGATAAATCCCTGAGTCTCACAGCCTCTCTCAATGTTTTGATAGCAGAATTTGATGGATTGTAAATCAGAGTGGGCCCCTCTTAAACATTTGATCACGCCTTATTTATTTATGTAGGTGACACGTAAAATCAGAATTGGTTCCTTTTTCTTTGTGTCTCAGCCAGATTTTTTTTCCCACTTTCAGAAACACATCGCTCTTCTCCCAGCCCTGGTTTTCTCTGTTTGTGGGTGTGTGTGCCTGTCTGTGGTGGCGGCTGTTAGGACTCTTCAGAGAAAGGAGGCTTTGCCTTCAAGAAGATGACAACACCAGGAATTAACTGCAAAAATAATGAAGCCACTTTGCTTCAAAATATGTGTTAATCTTGCTGCTTTTTTTTTTTGTAAACAAAATTGTTGCTCAGACAAAGGAGGAATATAGATGTTCCAGTGTGGTCGATGTGTGATTTGAAACCCAGGCAGACACACTAAAAGGCTATATTCTGAATGTCCTGCCTGGGATCTAGAGTCGTGAGCTCCCTGAAGCCCCAGCAGAGGATCGAATTAACCTTGCCTCTGCCAGTCTCTTCCTGCGACACGAGTTTCTGCTTTGTGGTGCCCGTCTTGCGCCATCCTCAACGTTGCTACCATTTATAGAGATTTTGCAGGTACCTGGTCTTATGATGGGATCTTTACAAGCGTGCAGCCATTTATGGCATCCTGGCAACCCCATGAGGTAGACGTCGGCTTCAGACTTACAGGCCAAGAAGCAAATCTAGGAAAGGTGAAGCATCTTGCTAATGCCAGGCAACTGGTAAGAGGTGTATGGAGCTTCAAGTCTACACAGATTTCAAAGCTGGTGTGCTTACCCGCTCTGCTTGATGGGCTTCTCAGGGACCAGTTCAGCTCAAAACGCCTGGAGCTCATCATGACATTGAGGACAGCGATTCACCCAGCAGAGCATAATACCCTGACACAGCTGTCTCTCGAGGAGATTTCACCCGCCTGACCCAGGCGGCCAGACCACTAAAGTCCCACAATTATGGTGAAGGACGAGATGCTGGGTCCTCGCACAGTGCCTGCTTTCTGTCCCTTTTCAGATCCCATTGTTGCACTACCTGCATGGACAGGTTCAGGACACTTTTATGAGCCTTGCAACTCCAATGCCCTGTGGCTCTTCTTGAGTCTGTTTTCTCTTCATCGTATTTGGGTACCAAGTTTTTATTTATAAGCTGTCAGGGCAATGCTTCATTTTTATGACTCAAAAAAAAAAAAAAAAAAAAAAAAAACAAGAAACAGTACAACAGTCTAGAGTCTTGTGTAATTTATTTTGTAAAAACTATTCCTGAAGATTAAAGTCATATCTGATATTTGATCTGGACTCACAGGTCACCTCTCCCCCTCTTTTTGGAGCTCCGTGGAGCCCTCATCTCATGTACAACTATTCCTAAATTGTCCTAAGAAGAGAAGAGAAGACAAACATAGTTCCCTGATCAAACCAGTATGGGGATGTGTTTCCATGTTGAGAAGTGAAAAAAAATTACACTTTTCAATGAAGCTTTGTAAGCCCTTTCCCAAAAGTATCTTGGAAGAAATAGGATTTCTCAATCATAACTGAATAATTAGAAAAAATACTTGGCAGTAAGCATAGACTATCACAAGTCATCTGTGAGTCTCCTCTGCTGTCACTGACACTCTTTATTGTGTCAAGGCTGTTCTTGCTGGACGCGTAGGTCTCAGCGTAGACGCCCTTTCCTGAAAGATGGGGCACCCCCTGACGACCTCATCGATGGCTGCTCTTTGTTCACTGCCACATCATTTTTCAAAAACTCTTCTCCTGTTTACTACTCTCTGTTGTCTATTTCTTTCCTGTCTCCGCCTCTTAGCTCACAGGAGCCTTCAGAGCAAGGAACTTACGTTTTTTTCACTGAAACTCTAAAGTCAACCCATAGCAGATACTCAAGAATGAATGAATGAATCAATGAGCGAGTGAACAAACTTACATCTAAGCTGTGTTCTCTTTTCCAAGGCCCTAGATAATATTTATTAAAAAAAAAAAAAAAAAATCTTTTGCTGCATTTGCCTTTCAAAATACCTGGAACAGGATGGGGCAAATGGGGAGCTTTAGGAAATGCCCTTTGTGGCTCGGTGGCTGAGAGGACTGGGTTATGGACCATGGGTTCACAGCCCGGGGCCAAGGGGGAAAAGCCAAAATAAATAACTAAATGAATAAAGATGTTTCCTCCTCTCTCTTCCTTCTCCTCTTCCTCCCTCTAAATAAATAAATACAAACACTGCAGTACAATGCCAAAAATGTTTTGAGCATGGATAGGGGGCGCTGAGCAGTGGGAAAAGCCTCTCACCCTCAGCTCCCAACTTTCCTGGGAAGGGGTGGCGGGGAGAGTCAGAGATGAGGATGATGTGGTCACTTTGTGTTTACATACATGTCTGCCATGGCCTCAGTTGTGAGGTATGTAGGGGCCCAACACATCTGTTTCTAAAAACAAACTGTTGAAGGTTATATTGTTTTCTTGACTAGCAAAGACTCAAGGTTGGTCCTCTGAGATTGTCATTCCCACTCTCACCTGAGATTCTTCCCTACGAGGAGGATGCTGTGGAATGGCAGCCAACACCACCGGTCAGCAAGTAATCCCGAGAGAACGTGGCGAGTGGTGTGTCACCCAGCATGTCTATCATGGCAGGAAAAGGCTGAGAATTGTTTTAGAAAGAAATGGCATCACCAAGGAAGTTGACTTGAAATTATCATGACATTTTCAGTTATGGGTGACAGAAAAACCCCAGCAAATGGGCTAAAACCAACTGGCATAATGGAAAAGGCTATAAATAAGTCGGATTCAGGACCAGCAGCATTCAGGAGGGTGGCATCAGGACTTGGCAATCAGACAAGTTCCCCGACGTGTGGCACCAGGAGAGTGTATTTTCCCCCAGTGACTCCAAGACACACCTCAGCTGGGACCCCACTGGTTCTGACTCCCTCTTGGGTCACGAGCCCATTCCCTGATCACTCGCTGTGGCTGGAGAACATCATGTTCTGGGGAGTCTGGACCACGTCATATGCCTACTGCCGGAGGACCCACAGTGGTCAAGAATGGGTAGGGGTCTTTCTCTAGAAAGAACTAGACTGCCATTGCCAGAGGAGCTGGGAAAGAATGCTGGACCAGCAGTGCTACCACAAAGAGAAATCCAGAGGCCAGACCAAGATGGCGGGAGGGGCAGCCTGACTGAGGCCAGAGAAGGATGAGTTCCTATGAGTGAGCAGCACCCCCTTCCATCAAACAGGAGGGCACCAAGAGTCAGGGCTCACGGGGGAGCAGAGGGGGACCAGGGAGCTGGAGGCCAAGTTGAAGAGCTAAAGGCCTCGAGTTTGGGAATTTGTTTGTTTATTCTTGTTTCGTTTTTGTTTTTCCATCCCCCGCAGTCCTGGGTCTCAAACCCAGGTCCTTGAACCTTATATGACCTGCACCTTAGCCACTGAGCCACACAGGTGCACCAGAACTTCCTGTTTCTGATTAAGTGAGTAAATTCTGAGCTCTGAACCCACATGGGCCCGGAACGGGTCTGCCTTCTCCGACACAGCTGGCTGGCTCTCTGTGCCCGAGCACTAACTCCTGTCTCAAGTCACCACTCCTACCCCACGTGGACAGAACCCTCAGCCTCCTCTCTCAGCCATGTGACCTAAATGCACAATGGCACCAGGGAATGGGCTGAAGGCAGTAGCCACAATCTTCCTTTCAGCCACTGGCCACTAGGCTAGAGGGGAGTTTGCTTCTATCTAACAAGCCAGCGTCTCAGAGAAGCAAGTTGAAAAAGACAGAACAATTCAATTAAAAGCGGACTCCTTTAAACACTCCCAGAGGGGGAAGGCCACTTGGAGTTTGTGAGAAATCTCATTTACAGACTCTGTCAGGAAATAGAACTGCTGACGATTAGCAGCTGGATACTACAGGGACCGACAGTGCTGTGGAGCCAGGGTTACTTCCCTGGAAAACCGTTTAACCCCTGTGAACCTCAGTTTGCTCATCTGTGAAACGGAACTCAGAGCCATCTGTTGTGGGAACAATAGAGATTATGCGCAGGGCCTCTTGGGGCTGCATTATCCTGCCCTCGCTGACCCCGTGGAGCCAGAGTGAAAGCTCAACATAGACGCAGACACAGGAAGTCAGTTCTTTTTATTTTTAAGGGGAGCTGTTTCTTTATATTGAGAGAGCTGACTGGGAGCATCCTGTGGGTTTCAGGTCGGCAGCATTTTTATCCATCATGACATGATCATCACAAGTCTAGCTAACTTCCATCAATTATTACAATATTTTGTCTTGTGATGAGAACTTTTTAGATATGCTCTTTGAACGTCTTTCAAATCTGCAGTGCAGTATGAAGTATATTAACAACTCTGTACGTTACCTCCCGAGAAAAAGAAATTGTTTTACCTACTATTTTATATATATATATGTATATATGTATATGTATACATACATACGCAGACATTATAACGTACATACTGTATCTGTACATGCACACATAATATATATATGTACACACAAACATTATGACTACGTGGTTTTCAATTTTGTAAAAATTTAAAGATTGTACATATTATAAGAAATCTATCAAAATACTGTTTTAGAATGAAGATGATGATGATGATAATTATGATGACGATGACGAGGACTCTGATAGTGATGATAATGATGACGATGACTGGTGATGGTGGTGGTAGAGGTGATAAGATCACGACAGTGACGTACTGATTCCTCTGTGTGTGGCGGGATGGGGAGGGAAGAAGGCGGTGGTAAAGGCACTGGAACTCTGGTGGTGGGTGTGGTGTGGAAATCACTTCTTAAAGCTCACCTCCCGCAGCTGCCAATCCCACTGTGGGTTCAGAGTGTGTCTGAGCTGCATGACCAGACACCCAGCATTCTGTGCTCTCTTCTTTTGGACATCATGGTGATTCTTCGCCTCTTCTCTCCTGTCGTCGGCTCATTCCCCCTGGAGCATGCATTCCGCGCGGGGAACGCGGGCTTCTCCCCTCCAGCACAGAGGCAGCGGGAGGTTTCCATCTTCTGGGCCTCGGCCTGGCACTTCCAAATGAGGCGATTCCCAGCCATGTCTTCTCGCCCAGCCCACCAAGCCGGGCTGCTCATCCGTCACCGGGGCTGCTTGTTAGGAATACAGCTTCTTGGGCCTGCTCCTGCGTGTTGGGCTTAATACATCTGGACGGGGGCTCAGGAGTGAGTACGCTTACAAAACACCCCGAGTGGTTCTGATAGTTTGGGCGCCTCGCTGCAAGCCCACCCCCAGAATTCAAGTTTAGGTTTAAAGTAGGATGGGGAGAAGTCAGACGACTGGTGAGTAAACGGAGAGTCATCAGTGGCTTTTGTCAAAAGCAATTCCATTTATCAGGTGAGAAAAATGGAGGCCAGGATAGAGATAGATGAGGAGAGAGCTGGGTAACAAGACCATGAACCCCAATTCCTTCTGTGCCTCAACCCCAACCACCGCCTCCATAGCACAGCTGCCCGTTAGAATTCCTCCTTCTGTGGCGGGGGAAGGATGAGATGTTGTGACTTTAAAACATGAAAGAACACACACACACATGCACACACACACATGCACACACACTCACACCTACCCTTGATGAACTAAAGCAGAATCTGTTAACAGCTCTGTCAGAAGACCCGGCAAAGCTAAAAGCGTCCTTTATGGCTTTGATGTCCTCACAGGAGTCTTCCTTTGAAAGCTCGGAGACAGTCCTGTTATTTCCTCTGACAGCCCCGTGGAAAGCTCGGAGATGAGCAGTGGCATCCCCGCCAAAGCGACACTGAGAGCCACACATGCGCACGTGCGTCCCTCCCCGGAGGCCCCAGGGCCCCGGGCTCCTCAGCTTGTTCCATCCTCCGAGCCATTCAGAGACCCCAGGCACCAGGGGTTCTGCCATCTAACTCTTCAATTCCAGGGACCCTTCCCTGGGAGGCCAAGAGCCATGACATTTCTTTACCTGACAGCAGAGATGCATGTTAGCCACCTTTAAAAGGGCTTCCAGATGCTGCTCTGACAGTTTGACCCACTTTTCCTCTTCCCAAGGCTACAGGCCACTGGCAGGGGTGGTCAGCAAGTGCTCCACCTGCTTCTGGGAATGGGGAGGAAGGAAAGCCAAGGATGACAACGGCAAAGAACTTCCGTCAAGAGGCTTCTAGAGCCTGGCCACTCCAAGGGTGTGCCACTCTGCAGCCTCATCCTCACCTGGGCTCTGCTCGAAATGCAGATTTAAGGAGTCAGCATCTGTATTTTCACAAGATCCCCAGACCATCTGTCCGCACATCATGTTTACATCGCAGCTCTACCACCCCAAGCTGTGTGACCTTGGTCAAGTTCCTCAACCTCTCTGAGCCTCAGTATCTACATTGGGTTTTTGAGAAGTCAAACAGTATAAACCAAGCCTTCAGTGAATGTGAGCTGTCATTATCTGAAAAAAATGATCAAGAGACCAAGGATTTTGCCACTTTAAACCTGAAATATTCATCTATTCCTTGATGTGGAGGGAATCCAAGCTGAAAGAGAAAGTTCCAGATGAAAAGTGAAGGATCCTCACCATCTACTTAAAGGACAAACTTAGAGGCTGGAGAGAGAAGTGTCTCTTGGCAGCCTGCCCCTTTAATGTTCAGTTCGGGCGTAGTTGAGAATATTGCTCATCTGTTGGTTTGGGGGTTCTTAGCTCCATGGATACGCCTTCTCTTCCTACCATCCAAGCTCCCTGAGACCCCGCTGCTTCCATGACCCCGATTACCTGCAGAATGAGACCCCATCTCCTCAATGCAGCCTTCAAGGCTCCTTATAGTCAGCCAGTCACAGGGCGGGTCGACCTCCTCCCAGCCTCTGCACTCCATCCTTGACCTTAACCTCCATCCTTGTCATTCCTCAGATGCTTTAACTCTGTCTCCACTACCTGGGAGAGGACTGTGCTCCTCAGATCGGAGTCACTCCCCCTTTCTCTACCTGGCAGTATCCTACTCGGCCTCTGGAGCCCTGCCTACCCCAGGGAGGCTATGGTTGGGGCCGTGGAGGGCGGGTGGGCAGGGAACCAAGTCATGGACGAACTTGGTTCAAATTCCAGCTCTGCCACAAACTAGCTATGTGACCTTGGGCAAGGGACTGAGCCTCTCTGGCCTGGGTTTTTTCATCTATAAATTGAGGCTAATAGCAACTGCTTTTTTAGGGCTGTTGTAAAGGTTCATCAACAAAATATGGAAGTTTTCAGTTAGAGTCAGGGCTATTTTGTTTCTGGAAAGGAACTTAGCTCTCCTGCAAAACCTTTAACCTCACATCTCTCTCCATCCTGCAAAATGAAGGGTGGCATCCTGTCTTTCAACTCTTTCTCCTCCTTGTCTCTACAACATCCAAAATCTGTACCAACACCTTCTCCTGGAGAGAGTCCCTGACCTCCCTGCTTAAAAGCACATGCCACCCTCTCCACATAAGGAGAGACGCCTTGGAAGAAACTCACCCTGCTGACACCTTGATGGTAGACATCCAGTCTCCAGAACTGAAAGAAAACACATTTTGTTTCTAAGCCCCCCAGTCTGGGATCTCGTCCAGCAGCCTGGGCAGACAGCAGTCTGTGAACTCCCAGAGGGCGAGAATCATCATTTCTTCGTCTCTGTCCGCAGCTTACCCACAGGGTTCTGGCTCTGCCTCAGACTCAGGCATTCAGGGGAGCTCATCGAACTGCAATACCCCCAACAGGGAGGGAAGATGTACCAAGTGGTGAAGTGGGGAGCCTTGCACAGACACCCATAAATGAGCTGTTTGTAATTGTCAATATTGACTGGCCATTTGCGTTACACCTTATTCATTCCAATATTATTTTTAAAGGAAAGGTGCAGGCAGGAATGAAGCAGCAGAGGCAGGCAGGAAGAGAGGAGGAAGATGCACTTTATTTTATTTAGTTGTCCATCTCGGTTGCTTTCCCCAGCCCCGGGGCGCAAACCTGGGTCCTTGGCGTATATGTGGACTGCACCCAACCCCTACTCCTCCAGGGGGCGCCTCATCCCAAGATGTTAGCTCTGCTCCTTCACTGTCAGGCTTGCTTTGTGATCTTGATAACTGCTGCTGAGGATGAACAGGCAATTGAGGCAGTTCTCAGAATGCACAAAGGAGTCCCCAGTCTGTTTTCGTGCTTTGGTTCCCTTTCTGTCACATGTGCACGTCTCTGTCTTAGTTGATCTACGAAGGGTGGAACTTCCAGAAAGAGGCGCACTGGAGAATAGTCATGGATGAAGGACCATCTAACGGCTCCTCTCCTCTTGTGCCCCGGCTCTCACACACTCGCGCTGGATTCTAACCACTCAGGACACCTGAGGGCGAGGGGTGCCTCTCACTGCGGGGCCCTCCGTGTGGCAGCTCGGCCAGGACTCAACTCTGCCTGTCTGCAGGGTGTTTCCAGGCTGGTATGGAATCTGCCTGCTCCCACTTCCAACCTGCAGAGACGTCAGCCCCAGACTAAGCTGGTTGCTGGAATGCCAGCCACCTGCCCCAGAAAGGACGATGTCGGAGTTTGAACGTACATCTTACTCTTTTTTTAACAGAGGTGACATTGGTTTCAAGGGATGCAGGCTTGCTCTGCTTCAAATGTGTGATACCCACCACCAAAGTCCTAATGACCTGCCACCTCCGTCTATTGGACCATGTCTAGCCTCTGCTCCCATCTGTCGCCCCTTCCCCTTGGGCAATCTCAGATCTGTGGTTGGAATCAATAGGCTTGTTTGGTTTTTGTCTGGTAGTTTTCTTTATATTTCCCATGAGTAAAAACATCTGGTATTTGTCTTTCTCCTTCTGACTTGCTTCACTTAGCATAATTCCCTTTAGTTCCATGGAGCAGGATATCACCTTTTTATGGCTGTGTAGTACTCCACTGTGTATATCTACCACGTCTTCTTTATCCGACTCATCTGTCGATGAAACTTAGGTTGTTTCCATATCCTGGCTGTTGTGTGAAATGCTACCGTGAACATGGTATACAGACAGAGATTCAGACAAAGATACAGATATAAATACATATATAGATGGATATAGATCTTTTTGAATAACTAGAAGTAAAATTGCTGAATCAGAAGTTAACACCAGTTTTGATTTTTTGAGGAAACATCATACTGTTTTCCACAGTGTCTTTGCCAATTTATATTCCCACCAACAAAATACAAAGGTCCCTTTTTCTCTATATCCTCACCAACACTTGTTATTTCTATTCTTTTTTTATATAGGCCATTTTCACAGGTTTCACAGCTGACATCTTACTGTACTTGTATTTGCATTTCCCTAATGGGGATGATGAGCATTTTTGTCATGTCACTAACCAACCATGTCTTCTTTGAATAAGTGTCTACTCAGATCCTCTGCCCATTGTTTGGGTGTTTAGTTATTGTCGAGTTTCATGAATGTTCTTCTACATCTTGGAAAGGAAGCCCCTGTCAGGTGTCTGATGTGTAAATACCTTATCCCAGTCAGTAGGAGTCCTTTCCGTCTTGTCGACAGTTTCTTTTGCATGCAGAAGCTTTTCAGTTTGGGGTAGTCCCATTTATTTTTTGCTTTTGTTGCTCTTGTCATTGAAAGTGCATCCCCAAAGACTTTCCTATGCCAGTGTTCTAGAACATATCACTCATATTTCCTTCTATGATTTTATAGTCTTAGGTCTTTATTGATTCATTTTTAATTTTTCCTCACTTTGACCAGAGTACACTTGAACCTGACCTTCACCAGAAACACAGTGGCCTTCATTCCCGCGAGGACCAGGCCTCGGGCTCTAGTCCTGACTCACTGGTGGCTGAGAAAGATGTCAGCTCCGTACAGCGTCATGGACTCAACCCTGTTGTGCCAGGATTATTCTTCCAAGGGCAGCTCCTCCTGTGGGACCCGAGGCGAACGTCCCAGGAGCCCTATGTCTCAGAGCCTCCCCTCTTTCCTGCCTTCGTCTTTCCTCCTTTCAATCTACTGTGCTTTGGGTTCCTGCTTGCCAGCGTTCCAGAAGATTCTGTCTGCCCCATGCTATGATTCTCGGAGCACTGAGAAGACTTCAGGGCGTTTTGTGACTGTTTGTCTCATCTCTCTGCCTGACTTGTCAGAGTTTAGTGACCTACATATGGAGAGTTTCTGTGAGGTCTCTGCCCCTGCACCCCTCTGGCCTGATTTCTTTATTCTGCAGGGAAAAGGCTCCTTTCTCCCTCTCTTAAAAGTTATCGTGACTTAGGCAGCTAAGAGGCTGCGGTGTGGACCATGTGGGGCAGAGGAATCTGGTTCTAGACCCGGGGCGGGCGGGGAGGCAAAATATACAACTAAATAAATCATTGCTTCTTTTACTTCCTTCCCTCCTTCTTTGACTTCCTTCCTTCCTTCACCCTTCCTGTCCTTCCTTCCTAACATCCACCCTTCTTTTCCTTCTTTTCCTTCTTTCCTTCCTTCCTTCCTCATGTCCACCGTTCTTCCTCTCTCTCTCCCTCCCTCCCTCCCTTAAAAAAGTTGTCATTCAATGCCCAGGTCTCTCGGCTGTGAGCTACTGAGCTACCTTCTACTGTCTGTCATGCCCCTTGGGAACCTCGGGACCCCCTTTTCCTGATGCAGCACCCCACACATGCGCACACGCGAGCACGGGACACACACAGGGACATGACCAGGCACCCACAGAGCTTTCACCGTACAGGTGTCCTCACTCGGTGTCATCTATACTGTCTTGGAAACTGCAATTTTTAAACAAACAATGATGATGAAATATCATAAATATAATGAAACCCATTTGACCGGAGGCACTTTGAAAACATCACCAAACTTCTAAATAAAGACTCCAGATGCTTTTAAGAGTAAATAATAAATTACATTCATTCATTTTATTCCAGTTCTGGATCACGGGTGATGGGAATCTGTTCCAGTAGCTCAGGACACAAGGCAGGGACCCTCCCTGCACAGGATACCCTTCCATCCAGGGACACACTCACACACACATATTCTCTCACACATTCACCCTCTTACACTCTCACTCACAGTTACACACTCACACCCACCCACACATTTATACTCTCACTCACACATACTCAGAGACTCACTCACACAGATAGACACTCACCCACATATTTATACTCTCACTTAGAGACACACACACATTCACACTCACACACTCAAGTCACTAATACACAGACATCTGAACCCAAGATCCATTCAATTCTAGATGAATTAAATAAAAAAATAAAATAAGATCAGAGTGTGCCCAGTAGAGTAGTGCTTAGGTCAGCCACCTCCAAAGGAGCACAGTCCACTTACCTCCCAAAGACCTGGGTTCACATCCCGGGGCCGGGGGAACAGCCAAGATGAACAACTAAATAAAAACAAAATGCCTCCCCGTCTCCCTGTCTGCCTGCCTGCTCACGTCAGTCCTGCCTGCTCCTTTCCTTGAAATAAATAACGAAACTAAATTCAACACTGTCAGAAAAAAAGGAAATAGCATGCCTCAGCTACCAAGACAGGGAATCCCTTTCTAAATACCAACTCCCATGAAAGAAACCATAAGAGAAAATGATTGATACCTTTGCTGCCTAAAAATGAAAAAACCTGCCCGTGGAGCATGAAGAACTACATAGGCACAGCTAGAAGATGAATAATAGACTGAGAAAGCCGCCACAATTACAGTAAAGAGTCACTCCTCTTTGGGTAGAGAGAACTCTTGCAAATTAGCGATAAAACCACTGAGTCTAGCAATTTAAAAGTGGCACAAACAGATCATTCACAAAGCAGGAAAAGAAATGGCAAGTAAATCTTTGAAAGCAGCTCAATCTCATTAGCAAATGAGAGTCACAAAAGCATAAACCATTTTCCCCCGATCTCATTGCAAGGCTTTGTAAGGGTGAGATTCCCGGCCATCTAAGCGGGAGTGAGACAGACTTGCACTTGCCGACAAAGAAAAAGCCACTTGGTCATGTGAGTCCAGAGAACTTAAAATGTTGACATCCTTTGATTCAGTGTTTCTGTTTCTAAGCATTCATCCCAAGATGGTTACCAGAAGTAAGGATGTGTTGCCTGCAATTTGTTGATAAAGAGTTAAACTTGGAAATAATCTAAATGGCTAACAAAAGTTGAATGTCTGCATCATACATAATATCTTTACAATATAATGTCATGGGGACGTTTTTAAATCATTAGTGTGTCAATACTTATGAAAAGGGGAACTGTTTGAGCGAGTGAGAGCAAATTCAGTATTCGGTCTGTTTTTCCTTTGATGCATGTTCTGGATTGTTCTACAGTATTTTCGTTTTATGATAAGAAAACCCTTTATATTGCTTATTTAGATGCCACTTGCCAGCCAGGTGAGCATCTTGCTTCTGATGTTCCATCAATAACAGTAGTTAGCGATACACCCTGGTAGAGTAGCAGTTAAGTCAGTCGCCTCCAAAGGGGCGCAGGCCACATACCCTTGAGGTCGTGTCCTGGGCCAGGGGGAGGCAGCCAATGTGAACAACGAAATAACAATGAAATAATATTGCCTGAGCCTCCTCTCACGTCATCTGGGTGTGCCCTTGGGGTCCCGTTTGGGACGACTCGTGGCAGCAACTGGGAGAGAAGTGTGTGTTCCGTTCGCCTTGTGAAGCGCGCTGACCCTACTTTTCTTCTTGTCCCACAGGTCTGATGCCGCCTGCTGTATGGAGTCACTGGACCAGTGAGAGTTTTCTGGGTTGAAAAGCATTCTGAACACACAAGCACTACACTGCAGCATTTCAGGGAAACCAAAGCCATTGGAGGGGGAATCAAACCAAAAGCCTTTGATCTCATTTGTTCCCAAAATTTCGCTGCCCCTGCCCGCCCCGCTCCCCGCCACAGAGCCAGTGCACACAGGCAGCATGGCGAGCAAAAGAAAATCGACCACCCCGTGCATGGTTCGGACACCAAACGTGGGAGACCCAGATGTGCCTGGGGAGGGAGACAGGGCCAAAGAGAAAGCAATCGGAGTGTCACAGCCTGACCCGGCCAAGGTCGGGTGGGCAGCAGAACCTGAAAACTCGTCCAAAGAAAGTGAAGTCATCGAGGTGAAATCGACGGGGGAGAACCAATCCAAAAAGCTCCAGGGTGGTTACGAATGCAAATACTGCCCCTTCTCCACGCAAAACCTGAACGAGTTCACGGAGCACGTGGACATGCAGCACCCCAATGTGATCCTGAACCCCCTCTACGTGTGTGCAGAATGCAGCTTCACAACCAAAAAGTACGACTCCTTGTCTGACCACAACTCCAAGTTCCACCCCGGGGAGACCAACTTCAAGCTGAAGTTGATCAAGCGCAATAATCAGACGGTCCTGGAACAGTCCATCGAAGCCACCAACCACGTCGTGCCCCTGGCCCCCGGCGGCGGGGATGGGGATCCCGGGATCCCGGTGAGTAAAACCCCCATCATGAAGCCGGGCAAACCGAAAGCCGACGCCAAGAAGGTGCCCAGGAAGCCCGAGGAGACCGCCCCCGAGAACCACGTGGAAGGGACCGCCCGCCTGGTGACAGACGCAGCAGAGATCCTCTCGAGACTCGGAGGCATGGAGCTCCTCCAGGACGCACTAGGACACGTCACGCCCTCCGTGCAGCTCCCACCAAATATCAACCTTGTCCCCAAGGTCCCTGTCCCTCTCAATACCACCAAATACAACTCTGCCTTGGACACGAATGCCACCATGATCAACTCCTTCAACAAATTCCCTTACCCGACCCAGGCCGAGTTGTCCTGGCTGACGGCTGCTTCCAAACACCCCGAGGAGCACATCAGAATCTGGTTTGCAACCCAGCGCCTGAAGCACGGCATCAGCTGGTCCCCAGAAGAGGTGGAAGAGGCCCGGAAGAAGATGTTCAATGGCACCATCCAGTCCGTGCCCCCGACCATCACTGTGCTGCCCGCCCAGTTGGCCCCCACCAAGATGTCACAGCCCATCCTGCAGACAGCTCTGCCATGCCAGATCCTTGGCCAGACCAGCCTGGTGCTGACTCAGGTGACAAGCGGGTCAACCACGGTCTCTTGCTCCCCCATCACGCTTGCTGTGGCAGGAATGACCAACCATGCTCAGAAGAGACCGTTAGTGACCCCCCAGGCTGCCCCAGAGGCCAAGCGTCCACATGTCACTCAAGTGCCAGAGCCCCCACCCAAGGTGGCCAACCCCGCGCTGACCCCAGCCAGTGACCGCAAAAAGACAAAGGAGCAAATAGCCCATCTCAAGGCCAGCTTTCTCCAGAGCCAGTTCCCCGACGACGCTGAGGTCTACCGACTCATCGAGGTGACCGGCCTGGCCCGGAGCGAGATCAAGAAGTGGTTTAGTGACCACCGGTATCGGTGCCAGAGGGGCATCGTCCACATCACCAGTGAAACCCTCGCCAAAGACCAGCTGGCCATCGCGGCCTCCCAGCATGGCCGCACGTACCACGCCTACCCAGAATTCGCCCCACAGAAGTTCAAAGAGAAAACACAGGGTCAGATGAAAGCCCTGGAAGACAGCTTCTTGAAAAGTTCTTTTCCCACCCAAGCAGAACTGGATCGGCTAAGGGTGGAGACCAAGCTGAGCAGGAGAGAGATCGACTCCTGGTTCTCAGAGAGGCGGCGGCTTCGCGACAGCATGGAACAAGCGGTCTTGGATTCCATGGGATCTGGCAAAAAAGGCCAAGATATGGTGGCCCCCAATGGTGCTCTGTCTCGACTCGACCAGCTCTCCAGTGCCCAGTTAGCCAGCTCTCTGCCCAGCCCGTCACCAGCCACTACAAAAAGTCAAGGACAGGTGCAGCTTCTGAGAAGCATGTTTGCAAGAACTCAGTGGCCTACTCCCCAGGAGTATGACCAGTTGGCCGCCAAGACCGGCCTGATCCGAACTGAAATCGTGCGTTGGTTCAAGGAGAACAGATGCTTGCTGAAAACGGGAACCTTAAAGTGGATGGAGCAGTACCAGCAACGGCTTGTTGCAGACGATCACGGCTATGACATTGTCTCCAGGAAAGCAGCAAAAGCCTTTGTCGCCAAGAGCCCAAAGAACGGGAGCGAGGTGGGTCAGGCATTGTACAAGGACCCCAAAAAGCTCTGTGAAGAGGACTTAGAGAAGTTGGTACCCAGGGTGAAAGGGGGCCCCGAGCAAGCACCAGACTGTTTGCCAGCAAAGCCTTCAGAAACCACCTCGGACAGGTCAGAGGGCAGCAGTCGGGATGGCCAAGGCAGTGATGAGAATGAGGAGTCGGGCGTTGTGGATTGGGTGGAGGTGACGGTCGGGGAAGAGGACGCCGTCTCCGACAGGTCGGATAGCTGGAGTCAGACGGCCGCAGAAGGTGCTGCAGAACTGGCCGACTCGGACTCTGACAGCGTCCCTGCTGAGGCTGGCCACGCCTAGACAGGTAATCCCACCTGCCCACTGCCCCCCTCGCCCTAGGTGACTGAGGGAGAGGCTTCTTTTCTTCCTTTCTGCTGCCTGAGTCCACACGGGTTGCAGGGTGCAGCGGCGTTGACACAGATAATGAGTTCTTTTTCAAGACTCTTTTTTAAAAGGCTGATAAAGAGGGCCTGGGAGATTTAAGTCCTTGCAGGCACACCTTGGCGTCAGGAGGGATGCAGTTCTAGAACATCACAATGAAGTGAATACCGCAGCGAAGCAAGCCATGCAAATTGTGGGTTTCCCAGAGCATATAAGAGCTGTGTTGACAGTGTACTGCAGGCTGTCAAATGTACAGTAAGCGATGTCTAAAAAAGCCAGCGTAATACCTGAATTCAGTGCGACACAGAGACACGAGTGAGCGCGTGCTGGGAAAGTGGTGCCAGCAGACAGGCTCCATTCACATCCCTTCCACTTGTGAGAGTGTGGTGTCCCTGGGGCGCAGTAACACGGCACCCACTGCAGCCAGGCCTGCCTGGGCTCGGAAAGCTGTGCCGATCGGTGACAGCACCGTTGCCTGCGACCTGGCTGGACAGCACTCTGTGGACCCTGCCCGTTCTAACGCCTGGCTGGCCACCAAAACAGCACCACCTCCGTTCGCTGCTCTCACACGCGAACATGGGAGGAGGGTATCTTTTCCTTTTTCTTCTTTTTTCCCTTTTGCTCCTTTTCTTTTGTAATTTCTCTAAGGAATTTCTTTGGGTTTACTAAAGACAGGTTTGGGATTGTTTCTTCCGACCCGCTAGGTTTGTAAAAACTTGGTATTTGCCTCATCACGGCTACTGGGAATTGTGCCTGTGTCTCCTGGTCGTAGCTGAGCTGATTGGGTCCCCAGAAACTCTTCAAATCTGGAAGAGACAGTGTAAATCAGGCTTTGTGGATCCACAAAAGCCTGGGAAGGGAGGTTGCTATGGTTACTAATGGCCGCGTCATGCCCATGATGGGACATGCCACCCAATCCTTTTTTGTATGCTTTACAAGAGGTCTGTGCAAATCAAGGCCCACAGTGCAGCAGCTGCCTCGGTGGTAAGTTTAGAAAAAGGGGAGGTGTGACTCCAGGAGGGGAAAGACCCACCTTTCCACTTTTCCTGACCAAAGCCAATGATCACAAGGGCAGGTTGTCGTCATCAGCCCAAACTGGCTTCCTCGGGGGTCACTCTCATTTTGTTTTTTTAAGAAGCACTTTATTTTTATTTTTATTTAGTTGTTCACATTGGTTGTCCCCTGCCCCAGTCCTGGGTCTTGAACCAGGAACCTTGGGATGTACCTGGGACTGCACCCAAAGTGTACTAGACTGACCGCTAGACACCGAGGTGGGGTTACTCATTTATGAAGCAACAGAAGGGTCCCCCTCCCCCCCCCGCCATCATGTCATCTTTAAAAATAATGAGCTAAAGCTAAGGAAATGCAGAATGATCCAAGCCAGTCCCAAAAGAAGCCCTGGGAATGACCATTAGTCATTAGTGAGCTCAGGCAGCTTTGGCCATGTCACTCAGGAAGGCATGTATTTGGTAATAAAGTGAGGGACCCGGCAAGTCAATAAAGTCCTCTGGCGCCCTAGGGTTAGTCAGTTCCATCAGCTGTTAGGGAGGCATTTGCTGAGCAGCCATCATAGGCCGTCATCAAGACCACTTCCAACTTTTCGGGAGGAAGTGATCATGGGCTGTGGGTGCAGATGCGGCTCAGAAAGGAGGGGGCTCGCGACCAGAGAGGGGCAAGAAGCTGCAGGAGCACCAGCGAGCTATCTCCTCTCTCTCCTCCTTCTGGCCATCTTCCTGCCTGCTGACAGGGCCCTCCCAGGTCAACCCATATCATCCTTGCTGAAATGTTGGAACAATTTTTATCCAATCAGAATCTCCCTGGAAGCTCCCAGCTTGCCCCGTCATCTGTCCTTGACCTCTTCTGATGCATGACGTAAGTCTATGTGATGGCTTCTTCTATCACTGAGTAGACAAGAGGGTGCGGTTTTCAGTATGTGCCGGTCACGGCTGGGGTCTGGAGACAATGTGAATAAGAAGACAGTGACTGAGTCCTCTTCACATGGAGGTCAGTCAGGCTGAGAGGAAATCGCTTTCCCTTTTGTTAGCCAGGGTGACGGTGTGTGATGAAGGCATACACAGCTGTCTGTGAGGAAGCACACAAGAGGGCACTCAGGCTGGGGTCAGGGAGGGCTTCCTGGAGGAAAGGACATCTGTTGAGAGGGGCGTAGCCAAGTGCATAGACAAGGAAAGAGTGACGGGCTGGGGAGGGATGTACCTTGGGTCTTTGGAGTTGCCTTTTTGTTTTGTTTTGTTTAAGGTAGGGTAAGAAGCATATTAAATTAATTTAGTTGGGCCATGAACGCAGGTCCTTTGGCTTTACATGAGCCACCCCCAGCCACCTCGGCCTCTTAGGCCACCAAGACGCTCTGTCAAGCTGAGTTCGGAATTAGTATCAGATCATTCCAAGATGTAGGAACTGCCTTACTCACAGTCATCCAGAAACCTCTCTTTTTATCGTAAATGCTACAAATGTTTGCTGAAAAATGTTCCTGGACAACACGCCACAGGTTTCCTAATATCCAGACCCTGCCTGGCTTTCTGATAGTTGGGAGGTGCCAGTTCTAAGAAGGGGTTGCAAACTACACTGGTGGGGGCATCTGAGTGCTTCCCGCAGTCCAGGAAAGAGGCACTCTGAAAGGAACCTTGTCACTGAAAGGGAACACAGCCTCTCCAACCTAGAGTTTCTCTCTAATTTACAGCTTCTCTGAACAGAACACGTGGGTGTCTTGAAGCTCATAGGTATTTAGCAGCGAGGCTTTCTTTAAACATATCTTGACTGAGCTTGCAGTGGAGTTCAGTTGTTAGGCATCCTAAGAACACTGATGGTTCTGACTTTGTAAAAAGTGTGATATGATGCACCTGTGAGCAAAAAAGGACGACTTGGGTGAGCAGGAAGGGTCTGCCCGCTGGAGCGCTGTTCCTCCCAACCGGTTCTTCTGACTGTAGCTTCACAAGGCTCCCAACAGTGTCTGACTCAAGTCTAGGCCTTGAGATTAGACATCAAGAGAAGGAATCCTTCCCAAGCCTGGAATTGTGCTGTCTTGACTCAGTCTCCGAGTCCAAACCATTACCGAATCATCCTTGGAGAGACCTATACTGGTAAGAGGCCAAGAAACAAATTCTTCCTTTCCTGAAGATGAATCACAATATTTGAGGTAGACATTGTCAAACAGAAGTTTGACCAGAGAAATATCCCAGTGCTTGTACTGTGAAAAGGGTCTATTTACTGATAGATGCTGTGGTCTCAGCATCTTCTCAGCACAGCTAGCAATCCATTTAAACTTCTGACAGTCCTCTGTGTTAGGTATGACTTTCTCTCCCCCTACCCGTTTTCCACAGGGCAAAACTGGGGCTCAGAGAGCCTAGCCCTGGGTTCCTCAATGAGCAACTGGTAGAGTCTGGAGACCACCTCTCATTGGCCAGGCAAGTACCTGGCATAACCACTGACCACCTCTCCAACAGTGACACCACTGTCACCACCCAGGCAAAGCCAACAGGATGTGGTCTTTTCTTAATTCTGCATGGGAGTTGAAACTAATCCACAACTGTTCATTCAGTGAGAGCTTTGGAATGTGCCCTCTCTGCCAGGCACTGTGTAGTCTATAGATTTCCCAAGTGACCAGATCCCAGTCCCTGCCTCGGTTTAGTCCATTAAGATGAGACATGGACATAAAACCTCCTGACATCCCATGTGAACTCTCAGAGGAGCGGGACACAGAGAGTATCAGGGAAGGTCAGAGAAAGACAGGTGGCCATTCCAATGTGTTGTGTGATTTAAAAGCCCCTCATTGACCCACCTGTGTAAGCCTTCTCCCTATTTCTTTCAAGCAAAGGAAACTGAAGTTCAAGAAACTGAAGTAAGTGGTAATTTGCCAGAGTTACTCTTTAAATTTGACTCCAAAGTTCCAGCTACAACTTTCTCTACCTCTCTGACAACTTCTGACGATATTCAGCTCCTAATGATTAGAGCTGGCTTTAGAGAAGAGGCAAGTTTTGTGAAATGTCAGAAAAATTTTTTTTCATAGGTTAGCTTGCTTAAAATACTCAAAGCTGCCAGGTTATATCCTGGCTACAATTTAGAATCCAGGATATGTATATCCCCATATTCTATTTAGGTTATCTAGATTAGTTCTCCAAATACACATGTTTGAATGAATGGATGGGTAGATGGATAAAGGAGTGAATGGTGGGTAGATGGATGGATGGATGGGTGGGTGGATGGGTGAATGGATGGATGGGTGGATAGATGGAGGAATGAATGGTGGGTAGATGGATTGATGGATGGGTGGGTGGATGGGTGCATGGATGGATGGATGCATGGATGGATGGAGGAGTGAATGGTGGGTAGATGGATGGATAGGTGG